>OZ005741.1:250974687-251186512 GCA_963930735.1 Dioctria linearis
TGCCATGCTACTAGTTGATCGCGGATCCGTTATTCCATCATTGGGTCTCTGTTCTTCCAGGTTAATAAGAGAATTATCACTTTGTGTTGCAGTTGTTGGTGGCGGTTGAGCCATAATGGGCGGCATTCTAAAGGGTGGAGTAGGAAGGGCGGCTAGCCCATCGATAGTTCTCTGAACTCTCTCTGCTTGATTAAGCTCCAAGTTATGCAATTTACCTGCGAGTGACTCGACTACTGTGGTAAGGTTCTGAATTTGCTGGGCTTGTTGGCACATATATTTCTCTATCAGATCTAAAGTAGAATTCGATTGCGCTGAGCTAGAATTGGTCTCGCCTATATTGCTATTGGATGATAAGTTTACATTTTGCCTATCCATGTTGCTTACTATTATTTGGTACAAGATTCTTTCGAAATCCGTTCGTGCACCCCACACCTGACACCAGTGTTGCAATTTTATTAAGTCGAGAGGGAGATTTTGTTCTAAATAGCTTGCAGTGTGTGACACGGTAACTTTGATAAGCGAAGGGCGATGTAAATATCGCACGAGAGCTGTATACCAAAGTAGGTCAGCAATAAAGTTGATCTAAGTGTTGCAGGGAAGTCGAGCTCAGAAGTAGGTCAGCAACATTCGAAGTCACGTTGTGTACAGTCTAATCAGCTGGAGTCTAGTTAATTAGCTCGGTGACCAGACAAGCTGGTGCAAGTTCGCAATTTTTCTGCAGCTTTTATTCCCCAGTAGAGAATTTCGTTTTCGAAAGTTCTGAATGAACGAAACTTCTCTCTCATATGAATGAACTGCGTAAATCTCGTGTAGTTGCTATTACGACTTACGTTTGAGAATACGAGAGTGTAGTTCCTAAGCGTGCGCGAGTGCCAATCGTGGTTGGATATGTAAAATTTAGTGGCGTATTATATCGCGGGGTGTTTCTATCGTGTCAGGAATTTTTGTTTTCCGCTTAAGGTGAATTTGTGACAGGTAATCTCAATCTGCGACGGGAAATGGTCCGAATTTCCGTGTCCAACGCCGGTACTATGCTGTAAAGTGGCGGAGTTTGAATTTCGGTAGAGGTGTTGGGATAACCTGTGACAATAAGGCCAGGGGACATCAGACTGGGAAGAAATAAAAATAAATGGCCTTTCCTTTTGGTGTTCTTCGGCCAGTCCACAATTTAATTCAACGTGGGAGGCCAATTTAGCTGAAATTACAACGCTAGGCAAGATGGCGACCAAAGTAGGTGAGTAGAACACTTTCAAATAGAGCTTTTATTTTTCATTTACACAAAAAGCAACTTTTTTTTCTTTGTTTTTGTGTGGGTGTGCTGAATTTTCGTGCTGCGAAGGGGAAGTCGAAGCTGGATTATGGGGGAAGCTTTAGCTGGCGATAAGGCTTTTCGTGAATAAATTTTTATTAGGTACGTCAATTCCTCAAAAAGGGTGGAAAAATCAAAAACTGAAAAAATTACCACTTTTTCTTTTAATGTTGCTTTCGGATACGATTTTTTTTTCTTCTTTTGCATGCAACTTCTTAAAGGTGCTGTTACTCACCGCAAAATCGCCCTTGGATACCCTTCAACACAAAGTACAAAGTGTCTTTTCCTTTTATCGGGAAACCTCCTGTTAATAAAACGCGCACTAGTCTTAGTTTTTTTTTTAGTTTATTGCACTCTTCAAACAAGCTTTCTTTCTTTTTTGTCTTTTTATTCACAACTCCTTACTTTTATTTATTCTATTTATTTCTTGGTTGTAAAACAATGCTAATTTCTTATTTTCTACGACACGACCTTACTCTTCTCTTCTACGTACTGCAAGAAGGAAATCTTCCTTTTTCTTCTTTTTTATTCTTTCGACCGTTCTCTCTTGGATGCCGGACATCGCCTTTTCCAATGGGTTCGGTCGTTTTGTAGGTAGCGCAATTTTCTTAAATTTATTCTTAATTACAGCTAATATTACATTTATTCTAAATTCTACTCGAAATAAATTCATTTTCTTACAATTCAAAATGTTTGCTTACACTAATCTAGCTTATCTAATTGAACTTCTTAAATTTTAGGAAAATTTCGTAACAATATTAAACTTTCCCTGATCCAAAACCTTTCTCAAATCAGAAGTCAACTGTAGAACAGCAATCTTATAGTTATGGAGTTTCAGGAGAAGATCTTTTAACCATGTGAACGACTATTACAATCTTGCATTTATTACAATTTATAAAGACTCCCTTCTTTAAAATTTACACTGGCCTTTCATATCCTCTACAACCACCTATTCTCGATTCGTTCAGATTAAAATTATTTTGCGTTACGCAATTTTGTTCGTATAGATTTAGATAGCAATTCCACAAAGACCATCTTAACTGCCAGCATATCCTAAGCTAATAATCAGTGTGGCATTCTCTTTTTTACATTAGTTTCTACTAGTCGTTTGTAGTTCTAAATCGAAGCTGCTGTACGGTAAAGGGTATCTATCCACCAACCATGAAAATTTTGTTATTTACTAAATTTTATTATAAAAAAAATTTTGATTTTTCATTGCTCAACAAATATCAAAAATTTCTTATTTTGTCTCCGAAGAAAAACTCCTTGAAATTTTCTAAAACTATTTTTGAAGCGTATTAATTTTGGATTTATTTCGATTAATCTGCTCATTCTGGTGCAAAGCCTTACAGAAACTCCTTAGAGATTAATGAGTGAGTTTCAGAGATTATGGGTCCAGTAAATTATCCTCACAAGGTTGTATATAACCCAAATATAAAATAGGGTGGATCCAAAAACAATGAAAATACTCCAAAAACATTCTTCCATGTATTTCATAAAAAGTTCACGTCAAAGAAAAAAGACGATTTTTGTACAAATTCTCTGTATTTACATTGTAAGTACACATTTTAAACAAGAGGAAAGCAACAATATGCTCAACATGATGTGAGGACTGTGCTTATGAAAATCTTTGTGGCTTATAAAAAATTCTCACGATTTCATGGCTTATTTTCACATGATTTTCAATAAACTTTCGTAAAAGAATAACTTCCTGCTTTCGAAGCAAAACATCATGCATAACTGAGTATTATTCTGACCAAGAACTGTCTACATCCTGAAAGGGGAAGAAAATGTCAAAGGGACCTTTTCCCGTTAAAAGGAGCAATACCCCAAAACAGTTCCAGAAGTATCACACACATAACAGAACTTGCGCATTCTAAACATTCTCTTCCCCGTGGATTGGATGGTTGAAAGAGAAAATTTCTCTTACACGTGCTCTATAAATGACCTACATTTTACGGAATGCAAGTGTCATTAGACCGGAGATGAAGGTATTTCGGTTGATTCCCTTGTTCTTCTTACTTTTGGCTGTGTGTATATATGTGGAACATATTCTCATAGTGTATGCAGTTAAGATATCCTGCATATGGAACGTATTCATTGATGTGGTAATGCCACATAAGTTTTCTTCGTCCTTTTTGGATTTTATATATCGAATTCGATATCGTGTGAAACGGAAACTGCGCACAATTTGCTGAGTGAAAAATACGCAGCGTAGAGAAGTGCAAATCACACCGATATTTGGAACATATAAGAACTGCCTAGTTTTCAAAGGCGAGGATGGCATATCTGAAGCTCCCAAAAAGGACCAAAGTGGTACATTTCTAGCTTCTCTGTTCTGTTGTATACTGACTGAATTCTATATCTGATAGGTTTCAGTTTTCGAGAAGAATTCAAGGCGAAAGGCTGGAATTTTTTCCGGAACGCGTAATCTTTCTAGTTAATATAGATACATTTAGCGGTTTTCAGATGCACATATAGATACAGTTAGAATATCGCAAACTTATTGCAACGAGATAAGATTTTTTTTTTGTTTAGTCTGGTGAATTTTGTCTTTTTTGTTCGTCTTGTTCATTGAAACCTTGAAATTTTCGTGAAAGTTTAAATATTTGAGGAAATATTTTCAAATTAAATCTTAAGTAAGAAAAGTTAGTGAAAATGGAGTAATTTATTAATAAAAAAAAGTGATAAATGATAAAGTAACGGAAAAGGTGCCGCTGTACGGTTATACTTTAGTGAAGTGTAGTTTTCTTTTTAGGATAGACAACGTGTCCGGTTTCTACAATAAAATTGCCGGTTGGCCTGATCTCTGGCATGGATTATACGGTAGGGATGAGAGGATTATTACTTAAGTCAGAATCATTTTCATAATAATTTATTCGTAACGACTGGTTTGACCTGTGGTAAATTAAACCTTAGCCAACTTTCGCAAATACTGTAGAGAAAGCGAGAGAGAAAGAGAGCTTTCTGTAGAGTTGAGATTTAATGTTTACCCGCAAAATTCCACAGCATCTAACCACAGGACGAAGTGTCTTCCTCGCAACACTTTGGCACATCTGCTACATACAATAAGGACCAGAAAGATAGAGAATATTCTTGGCTGTTGTTGTTGAGTGTTGTAGTTGGTGTTCTTTGGTTTTTTTTCTGCAACTCCTGCAAAACACATTATTTTAGAATAGTTTAAACTCCGGAAACATAAATTTTGTGTATGTGTGGATATGTGTTTATATACTAACTATACACATCTACGCGTACTACTGTTGAGCGACATAACGAACAGCAAGTTATACCAATTCTTGGTACGTGGTGCACATCGTTTGTGTACAGACATACAACTATAATACTTACCCTCTTACGTGCAACATTAATTTTAACACTTACCACTGCAGTGGTTTGTTTCACTGTTGTAATGGAAATTTATTGCTGACAACATTGTTTTTATGATTTTCATACCACAAAATACACAATTTAATGCCAGAGCTCTCGCGTATCTTTCCACTACGGAAAAATGGGTTTTTGATTAAAGTTTTATTAAATACGGAAGGTATAATGCTTGCATTATTTTGTTGCTTTTGCTTTTTGTTTTTATGGCAGATAGTATGTGCAGCATTTGGAATGTAAGAGGAAAACTTTCGGTGCATTACAATTTTTTCTCTCTCTGAACTCTGTAGAATATTAATAAGGGTACCAGTAGTAATGGGTTAATAAAATTTATGAAAAAAAAAGTATACAGATTAAAACAAAATACTTACATCGATACGAGAGCATGAGTTGAATGAAGTACATTGAATTATTAAGAAATAACAGAGTGTTCGTGTACATAAATATTTAATATGGATATTCTGCCTATGGTTTTATATCAACCTTATCTAACAGAATTTTTTGGATAGTTTGGCATTGAAGTAGATAATTTTAATATAATATGTACGATCTTTAAATAATTCATACCAATATAAATAACATTATATTTTCTGCTACTGTTATTTTAACACCTCTTGTACTCATGTAACAACTGTTTTAGCTATAGAAAGCAAAATGATTGGCTCATATGAGTGATATCCTCATATGTAAAACATAATACTGATGGAGGAGTTAATGCATTCCATGATATTTTATCTATATATTCTGACAGCCCAATATATCCTTCTTGTAAGATTTTGATATTTTGACTTCTACATTCTTGTGGACTATAAATTTGGCTATATACATTGAATTCAAATTGCTGACGATACTAAAATAATTTCAATCAATTTATGCTCTGCAGAGAGGGTTTTAATTTTTTTTTTCAATTGCACAAATTACTCATTATTTACTTCTCCATAAGATCATGAGACTAAGTTGATCAGCTCTTGTTATTCTTGTCTATGTCTGTGGGTTGAATCTGGGGTAAATTTGAAATTTGGTTGTCATTAAAAACATTTAGAGTCCTGTTGAGAACTACGTTTCATCTGACTCGTTAGCTCAGTGGTAAGGGCAGTCTTCCGGAAAGCGGAAGGCTCCAGCTTCAAACCCCGGACGAAGTGGTCAGTTTTTCCCTTTTATATTTATGATTTGATTTAGAATCGTTAAAAATAAAAGTTCTTAAATTTCTTTTATTCTCCATTTTTGACCGATTCTAACAAGTGTGGGTTCGATTTCCGTCAGAAAAAATAATGTTGGTTCATTTGTCCAATATACGAAGACTGCAATATATCTTGAAAACTCTATTTAGTTGCCCTTAAGTCGAAATTTTATTTCCTGTTTTTAATAATTTTACGAGTGGCTTCGGACAGTAGATTTCTGGAGTCATAGTTTTTTGATAGTTTTTTTTTAAAGTCTACGTATTCGATTTTTCTCCAATTTTTCTTTTCCACTTTCTCATTATATTTTACGGGAAGAGGAGTTTGTATATTGCTTTCTTTTCTTTTTTCGTACTGACGAATCCATCATATTTCCAGGATACCCTCTGTCCTGTCGTTATGAAATTATTTAATGACAACTAGTCAGATGGGTCTGATTTATTTCAAATATGTATAATATTTGGTACATGTAAAAATTTAGTATTCATTTCTGACACTCTTCCTGAAGTTAAGGAAACTGTTTTCTCTTATCTTATGTGAGATTTAAAGTTATCGAGGTACACTTTTCTTTATATAATTTTAGATATGTAAATAAGATACAAGTCACGAGCTCTTGAATAGCGTTTTAGAAGTGATGATCTTATAAGCGATAGTAGCATTTATAATTTATACACCAAAACGTTACAATTTAATTACAGTACAATTTCAACTAATTGTAACTAATCTCCGAAGTTTAAATTGCTTTCTTCAAAACTTAAATGGAAGTTAATTCGCTTATAAAAATGACGGACATTGTGACGAATTCTTTACACCGAGATAATTTCCAGCATTTTTTACAATTATTACCTACAAAAGTCAGTTATAACCCACACAACACAAATGTATTTATGTAATGCGTTAATGTGAGATCCGGTTAGAATGTATAATTTGTCCTTATTCCCGTCTTGTCCTCATTAACAATTTGAGACATCTCTGGAAATGTCGAGTGTTCGGGGTTCGCATATTCGAAGTAGAACCTCTGTCTTTTCTACAGGATTTCCAGTTGTTGTACTGACTTATATGCGATTATGTATTTAGAGATTTCTCATTCCCAATGAAGGCATATGTAGCAAATTTTATGAATCTTTTGTCTGTATTGGCAGGTAAGGGGAGAATGTTGTTTTGGACTTTTTCTGTAGTATGCAAATTTCGTATTATTTCCTAGCTTATACTACAAACAAATGGTTTTTTCTTCTACTGTTTACTTGAAATATATTTCACGCCAAGCTAATTCAACTGACAAATTTTTATTAAGGAACTTTACAAACAGAACTATAAATTTACAAAATGAAATTAATCTATATATATACGTATGTACATTTACAATTAAAATGTTGATTGGAAAATTTTTATATTATAAGTAAACTCATTACTTCTTATGCCGAGATAGTCTTTCCGTAGCGTGCCTGATGCACAATTTGATGAGGTCATTTACTTTGGGATCCGTTGTTTTGTCCATTCTAGTAAATTCTATAAGCGAAAACCATTCGAAGGCATTATAAATAATTACCGATTACAAAATACACAAAACTCATTTAAGATAAGGTGTAATTAAAACACACGCAGATACCTACATAGTCATTGGCAATTTTACAACGAATTGCAGCACGCGAAGTTGTGTATGCCTACGGTCGTGTCTATAATTCCATCTAATTTTTTCGGTGATATAAAAACGTAAAAATTACATACATTACATTACTGACGTAAAGTTGGGACCGCCATTTCATGGTAAAAAAGTTTTGAATATGTCAGCATATAATACGTTAGCACCACCACTACTGAAAATAGGTTAAATAGCATGTCTGCATTAGGAGCATCCATGGATTTTTCTAAAAAATAGTAGATCATTGAATTCGGGGAAGTGGCATTAAATTAGCCCTCATTGAGTCCTAAGTTTTGACGTATTCCAAACATTTCTACTATGAATTGGCGGTCCCAACTCAGTTGACGTCTATGTAATTGACTGTACTCTAAAAGCAGCAAAGGGATCGTACCTACTACAGACAGTAAAAGAAGTTCTTATCAGTTTCATATAATTTGATATTCTGAAAAAATTTTCAGTACAATAAAAACGTCTATTACTGTTCCTTTTTCACACTATATGTCTAAAACCTAACTTTGTGTATGGTAACACCAGGAAGGGGTTACCCGATTTAACGTATTTCTCAAACTGTATTCATTATTTTTATAAAAACGCCGTACACAAAATTTCAGCTCTCTACGTCGTCGACGGGTTCATAGCAGTGACCAAATAGCGAAAAGGCAATCCTACGAGTAGTAACCTGATATGTCCCGTTTTCAAATTTAAATCCAATTTTTTTTTAAATGGCTGGGTGCTGTCTAAGTAAACGCGTTATGGAGTTATCGAATGGACAGACGAACAGACCGACGGACAGACAGACGTGCTCAAAATAAGTTTTAATATTTTATGTGGGCGTCCAGCACACTTTGCTCTACTAGTATTTTTATTTGCGTCACAAATGTAATGACAAATTTAGTATAACCTATGAGAGTTTATGTAGGTTATAAAAATTCATGTGCGCATAATGCTCATCGTTGAATGGGATTTTATAAATGCGCCCATCTAAACTACTTGTGATGCCTTGATGGCTCTGGGTGGCCCTCGGATAACATCTCATGCAGTGTGGATAAGTTGTGTATCCTCAACAAGTTGTCGCTCAGTGGGCTCCTGGTCACATGGGGATCATGGTGAATGAAAGGGCTAACCTTTTAGCTAGGACTGCCTCTGATTCCCCGTTCCTCGGAACGGAACCCGCCGTAGGCATTGCCACCTCGAGTATCGTGTCTCTCATGAAGGCGGATATTCATAGAAAACATCAGCAGAGATGGGCGAACCTGAATACTTGAGGTGTACAAAACTGCTTCTTGATGGGCCCAATGGGAATATTTCAGATTTTCTTATGGGCCTCGGAAGGAAACAATGTAGATCTCTTCACCGGCTACAGCTCACTTCACGCTCATCTAACAAGGATGGGAGTTGGTGACAGCTCTGAGTGTCTATCCTGCCTGGAGATGGACCCCGAGACTACCGAACATGTGTGCATGTCCGGCCATCGCCCTGAGTAGCCTGGATACTCTAGGGTCCGCCATACCTCATCTACAGATAGCTGAAAAACCTTCCTCACCATGACCTGATGCGCTTCATTAAAAGGACAGGAAGGTTTTGGTGAATGGGCTTCTAGCAGCACAGCACTATGGGCCGCTGTGGCCTCCGTGCATAGGATGGGGTCTTCTGTCCCACTGGCTAAAAAAAAAACTAGTTGTGAGGCAGCCGGCAATAGGAATTTTTTATAGAGGGGGTTTTAGGCAAATTGGTAAAGAATAGTTGAAACATTTTTAATTTAGATGGTCTTTTCTAATGGTCATCGAAACGTCTAATGATGTAAAGAAAGATACCAATTCAGCGGAAGACTCTTGTTTTTACGATTTATTTGAACGATCTTCAGGACCGGGGTATACAGACTTAGAGTAATATGAGCCACGTTCGGCCTTTTCGGGTGTCACGGCATCAGAAAACTATTCTAAAGATATTGTGTATTAATATCAGCAATCACTTTAATGTACGGATTAAATTTTCAATATTTGCTGATCGCTTGCATGAAGTATTACCTTTCTTAACTGTGCTGTCATGTGATTATAATTTTTTTTAAACATTTAAATTTCTATTTCCTATAACATTACTCATTGCCATTTGCTAAACAAACAGCTTTGAACAATTCATTTTAATAATTTCGTCTTTCAAAATCGGAAATAATGGTATTTAACTGGGGTGGAGTAGATGATTTTCAGAGGAGCAATGGCAACTAGATAGTAAAGATAAAATGTACAAATATTTAGGAGGTATCCTTCCTCAAAAATTGTCGATTTGAACGCATTTTAATGGACGTTTAACACCAGCACCAGCCACTTGATGCAGGTATAAGGTTTTTACTGCGATGTCTCATTCAATCAAGCACTATGAATCGGAAGTGAGAGGCTACCAAAACAGTGATCACAAAAAAAAAAAAAAGTTCAGATATTTTATTAAAAAATTATTTCTTCTCACGATGCAAATCCCTAATTACATGATAAGCTTGGAAATCGGTATACAAGACGTCTCCGTACAAACCTGCAAAGAAACCTCTATGCAAGAATATAAATTATCGAAAGTATTACCACAGGAAGATATTGAAGTTATTGATTTTCTGGTTCGAATACTGGGAAGAAACTACGAGTGTAAATCTTTACTATTGTTTTTTTTTGGAAAATAGCAATTTCATTTTCCCGTATGGAATTAATTTCATCTCAGCATTTTTGGCCAATTTCAATGCATGTGCTAGTTCAATTCTTGCCTTTTGCAATTATATATTTAGCGGAATGTTTTGATTGTATAATTGGGAGGATATCTATTAATCAAATAAATTCATCACTCCACTTATACGAGGAGATGCATTCGGAGAACCAGGACTCCATATCCCCTAAGTAGAATTCTTCATTTTGGAGCAAGCAAATTGCTTATTTCCTTTAGTAAGTGTATCGTATTGAAATAATATTGTAGAAATTGTAAACTATTTTACATTAATGAAATTGTGGTGAAAGTGACTGTAGTGCAGGTATTTTACCTCCTTTATGTTGCGTTGTTATCTAGTGTACGCTTGACTTCTGATCGACCCTGGTTTCGGGATATTCAGGGGAATAAGTTAGAGCATATTGCTACTGACTTCTAAAAAATTAAGTCTTAAGTTTACATATGCAGAAAACTACCTGTTTTTCCCGTGATAATCTTGGGATCTATAGAAAACTAATCGGATGTCCATCGGTAATTTTATAACGTATGGAAAGCGACAAATTTACCGAAATTAAAAGTCGTGTTATTTCCAAAAGTTCTCTTTACATATTTCGTAAAATTATCCGAACTTTTTTAATTCAGTTGAGTATGATTTATGAGGTTTTCCGTTTGATTTTGTTTTCGTTCCGAAGTACGATACTGACGTATCTAACTATCTAATTTGGATATTAAAAACGAGCATTTCGGAGTTGTATATAGTAGTTGTTATTGTTCTAATTTAATTACAGTTTTTGCAAAATGACGAACGAATACATTCCCGACTAGAAGATGGAAAGTTTTTATTATTGAGAAGAAGGCGGTAATAATGAAATTCAGACCTCGAAAAGCAGCGTGGAAATTTTGAATCCATTTTTCAATATTTTTATTTTTGCAAGCTCACGTCTTGGCTCTTACTTAACAGCTCTCTTAGTAATGTCACATTTTGCATTGGTGGTCTTAAATAACAAAAATGTACACATATTACTAAAGATATATATATATGCATATGTAGACACGAAAATTATAACTAAACATTAGAAATTTCAAATTTTTGTTGATTACATTAAATTTCAGTTATCAATTTTTTTTTCTTTCTTTATCCATAGCTTAAGTTATTTAGAAACCTTCAATATATTTTACAATGTATATTTCTATATATCTATCGTTACCACATCTTTATATGAACCTCTGTGTTTTGGAAGGAGCTTTACTATTTATGTTATTTTGGCATCAATCAGCTCGAACAACTCTCTATTTTATTTTCTAAAGATAATCACTTCATTGATTAATCCAAATGACTATTTTTATGTAGAAGTAACAATTAACCTAGACCAAGATTTATGGAAAGCTTCTGCAAGGACATTTCTGTGTTCAGTATCGATCAATTTACTTAACTTTGGAGTCAAATGGAGATTCTCAATCTCTGAACCTGATGGTTTGATTGTGGAAATCTGAATATTGAATATTACGGCTCATACAGAATTGAAAGCACTACTTCTATTAGATATTACTGGTTGATTTATTATAATGCCAAAAATACACATCAAGGCAGGAAATTGTTTCGACAGCATACAGTCATACAAAAATACATATTTCTTCAGTTAATATGGCTGTTTTAATGAACTACATATAATAATCAATATGAATAGTACCTATAGGTATAGAGGTTGATCATCTTTGGGAGTATCTTAAGAAAACTCCCGATACTTTCCTGATGGAGTATTACATTTAATGCAGTTTCTTATAGTACTGGTTACTTTCGTGTGTCTTAGAAAATTGTCTTTGAAAAATAGTCAATTCATTTCATTCTTTTCATACTAAGATATTATTATTACTATTGAATTGCGTCAGGATATTGCATTTTCAATCCTACACAATGTTCTACCTCATAATAAAATTATTGCAATTACCATCGATATAATTACTGCATTTATAAGCCTCTTATTAAAAGTCAAAATCGACGAATCACGATCAGTAATTATCTTAAACTTAATTCCATATAAATAAATGCAAAATTTTCGTCAAGTATAAATTACAGTCTGGTCTGACCTGAAACTTCATAGCTATTATGACAATATGATTGTTGTTCCTTAAAATTCAGAATATACCAAAACCCTACGCGTTTGCGTCACAATTCAATTCCATATGTATATACTCAATATGAAAATAAATTGCCAAAATAGATCAGTTATAGTCCGCGACAGGAAAAATTAGCTATCAAGGTCACCAGAGGGGAACTTGTATGTTTTTACCACTGTGTATATTCCCAATGGTAAAAAAGCAAGGGCATTGCCATTAAAAAAAAATTAAATTTCGATATTACTTGAACTACTATTGTATTTTCTTGTTATTTTAATAAATATTTATGACGTCATAATATTTTCTTTTCATTCATTCCTGTAAAAAACTATTTATTGTAAATAAATTATTTCGTCACGGAATTTATAATAGTTATTTGTTATTATAATTTATAACCAAGGTGAATATAAATTATACATTGATGCGGTAATATGAAGAATTTCCAAATGGTTTTTGTCTTGTGTCTCAAATAAAAGTGCGAATGAATGACAGTTCAAATACCCTGAATGACTTGTGTCTAAAATAAACGTTCTCGCCTTATTTGAAAATTTTTATATATATTTATATTTATTAAATACTTCTATTATTTGTGGAGTTCCTTATGGATCTAGAGAAATATTTTAAGGGCACTTCTTTATGATTTCTCAAAAACAAATTCTTAATCAAAAAGCTTCAGCAATACAAACCCAAGAGGTTTTGACATAGAATAGAAGATAAAGTCAGACTCGTACACGAAGGGTTCAATACCATCGTATATTGACTAATATATGTATGTAGTTTGAAGTAGATATATTTTGTTAGTTAAATATTTGGATAATGCAAGACATCCATTATTAAAATCGAACAAAAATGCCGAAAAACACTTTTCTTATATGGGGACCCCTTTATTTTTTAACTTCATTTTATTTTTATTATTTATTGTTCCATCGGCAATAGAAATAATTACACGCTCTGTGCAAATTTTAACTATCTGCCTATTACGGCTCATGAGCAGCCCGCAGCAAGACAAACGGACGGACAGCGGAGGCACCCACCTACCAATGGCGCTACTAAGGATGTATGTGCCCCCCTCTCAAATTAACATACTTGCGCAGGAAATTTTTTTTTTTTGTCAATTGTAAGGAAATATTTTCTGAACTTCGGATGTATGGAGTTTCCTATAATTTTGTACGGAGAGACGAAATTATTCTCTTCTTCGTTTTTAATTTTTTTAAGGCCAGAAATTCCCACAATATGAGAGAAATTCCACCATCTCCCAACAGTGCCTTCACTCCACTCACTCCAAGCCTGAGTTGAGCAATAAAATAAAAAGGTTTCATGGGTACTACGAGTAGTGTTGCCAATATCTGGATGCCAAACTTACTTGTTTAGAATTACTTTGTGCTCTACATTCAAGAAACCTGTCGAAAAAACCACTGTCAGCCCCAGCATGTACTCATGAAAGCACATTAAAAGGAAAACCGATGAGTATCTGAGAGAAACACTTAAGCAAGCCAAAGCGAAAAGGGAAAATTCTTCCCTCCTAGATAAGTAGCCGGAAATATCCGATTAATTAAAGTAAGAGCCCGAGACCACTGATCACCGCACCGCACCGTACAACAGTGTTGGAAGCTTGAGAGAACTTAAAAGCATCTTATACTTATTTTAATTTTCGTTCACTGCTTATTTATCTAATATTCTAAAGTTAAAGTAATACCCACTGACATATGTACTGGACTGCTGACGCTACTAAAATTGCTTACATTATTTGACATTATTATGGGATCTCTTTTCTATAGTTTTCTCTTTTCGACTTAACGACTTTTTTCCGCTGAACTACAAATAATAACTGCTATACAAAAAGCACCATAGTCCAGTGTCAGTTCAGTGGCTTTCCAAATGAATATATATAATAGAAATAAATGGCACTACAGTATTTTTAATCCTTTCTCTGTATCCATACCTACTTTTAGAGACAGGCAGAGAAAAATTGCTTAAATTTATTTCTTTAAAAATCAAGCTTAAAAAATATTTGATGTTGTAAGAGATAAGCTTCCAAGAATAGAAATAATTTCGAATGCAGTTGTAAATTGTTCAAATTTTAATATGAATATTAAAGCGAAAGTAAACTTGAAATTAAGATAATGCGCAGATATCCTTTTAAAATGAAAATTATTATGCCGATTTTATCAGTAGCTTGAGTTTGAATACAGCCACGTTGTGTGACAATGTTGAATCAAAGTGGCCCGGACTTTTTTAACCCCACGTTATATGGGACGTCGTTAAAAAAGTTAATTGTCCTCTCTGCCGCAATTTGTAGGAAGCACGCAAATTTCATATGTCAAAATTGCACTGAGTTAGATAACGAATGACCTCACTAAATCAAGCATAAAAAACGCTACATGTGATTTTCTATGAAGCCTTATTAGTGTAGTTTATAGTAATAAGTAAAAATATTTCGTTCTTATTAAATTGATTGAGAATTCATGTGATTCTTAGTTTATTTAATAAAAACTAGGTATTTTTACATACCTCTGTGTGTTTCTTAATAGTTTAGTATTCATTTAATAAAAGAAAAAACTAATTCAAACGTGTATGAAATAGATGCAATTCGTTGTGGGGTATTTTAGCCGAAGGTTAACCACGCAATTTCTGCCGCTTTTACAAAGTTTAAAAAAAAGCCTAAAACCATTCAAATTTATAATTGGTGGTGTAGCAACAAAGTTGAAAAACAAAAAAAAATATTATATAAGTTGAAAAACTATATAAAATGCCAGCCAGAAATATATATATATATATATATATATATATATAATACAAAGTAAGTTCTTTCTAGCATTGACAATTTGGACCGCTGAGGTGCGATTTAGTCAAATATTTGGAAAGACTCATTCCAGAATGATTGCATCGTGCTCCGTTTATATCCCGGTGATGTCGATTTGACAGAAGCTTGGAGTGGGAGGTAATTACTTAATGATGTCGTCTGTCGGTTATATGTATAGATGAATTTAGATGCGCAGTGGCGGCGAAGAATAAATGTCCCTTCCTACCGGTATACCGTACATTTTCTTTACTTGCAAATTTTAATGCACTTTCAATGAAATTTTCACCGTAATAAATGCTTAATTATATTTAAAACTTTTTCGATGTGGAAAACAATATCCTTCGAGTCTATATATTATTAAAATTTATATTTTTTCTTAAATACAGAATCCAAAAAAAGCAAAATCTAATTTAGTTGTATGGGCGCTCAGTGATAGCTGCTGAGGTGTTATTCCCTAGATATTTGATTTGTACTCGTGCCACTAAATTTCTCCAGAACTTTTATGTCTTACGGCCGTTCTGTGAAAATAAAAATGGTCGAAGGAAACATTTGAAACCAAAGAAAAGCGTTATTTGAAACGTTCTAATGGAAGCTGAGATGTACTTACACGAAACAAACACTAAATGCGACAACTACCTACTTTTCACCGAATTTTCTTCTATATCATACTTAATAGTTCACCCATTTGGGGAGGTTTCTTTTTTTTTTGTAACTTACGTTTTAGAAGTAATCTTTTTAGTAGTTTATTCTAAGCTGTTCTACTATATGAAGTATACCTTATGTCTCGCCTGGATTGCCCGCTAATAACTCTCCGCCCTATACTCCCGAATCACGTCTGATAATGATATTCGCAGTTTTTGCAATTTGGCCGATTTTTAGCATATAATTAGCATATAAATCCCGAGTGATTCAAAACCGTTTTTACAGAATTTTTACTATGGTGGGATTGTTTTGTTTTTCCCGATCTTGTTGGGGGGTGTGGCTAAACGGAGCCTTGTTATCCTTAGATATGCAATGTACTTAGTTTCAAGATGCTTTACTGGAATCAAATTAAAATACCTGCCGTACAAATAAAAAATTGTATGGTTCGGGAATAGGAGAGAGGTGGGCAGGATCATATGATGTGGTTAGGGAGATAAATGAATACGTTTGAATAGTATGTATGTGTTCAGGTAGATTTTTACATAGCATTCACTTTCCAAACTACCATTTATCGATCACAATTAAGAACCTCCACACTTACTACTTATTTTACTTCATATTGTCCAAATATGTAGATATTAATGATACCTTTTCAAAAACACCCTCGCTTATAAATTAGTATAATTAATTATGTAAGTGACGTGACATTTTTTGCATATTATAAAGAGAATTTAGCGACAAACTCTTTAAAGTGGCTATAAATTCACTTGCACACCTTAAAGGAAGCCTTCTTTATTAATTATGTGGAAGGTGAAAAGGAGCATGATTTTTTGATTCTAAGAAGCATTCATTCTGCCATCTCAGGAAAGTCGACTGAAGCATTCAGGATGACTTTTCCGGAAGGTTGAAAAGAATATTCTCAGGAAGGTAGAGGGAAGAACTATTCCTTCTTTCTGAGGATGGTATGGAAAATAAACATGTCTTCACTTACTAGTATCTCGTATTTAAATAAAAATAATCTACTCTTGTAAAATAATATACAAATACTCAAATGAAAATATTTTCCTATTGCACCTGCAGCAACTTTTGTGTCCTTCATTGTCTTAGAAAAACAGTGAAACTAGATACACGCACCTTCCGTCCAATTAGCACAAACTTCTATCTCTTTTCTATAATAACTCGAATTAATACATTTAGGTATACATTACGTCTGCCTTCTTTAAGTATTCATACTCATTACTAATGAATTCCAAGAAATTCTTACAGTAAACTTTATCTAATATAGGCATTCCCATTTTCCCATTTTCTCATCATTTCACATACACCTCCTAACGCGACATCTACTGCTTAGGATTTATAAACTGCAACGGCCTGAATTCAATTGGAGAAGAGTATCATAACCAAATAACATGAATCTTTTTGTTAATATAAAGTGAATATTTGGAAACAATAGAAACACTACAACCAAAATTTTCCATTGGGAATAACAAAAACAGATGTGCGATACCCTAAGAAACAAAACTAAAATTCCCAAAATTATAACTACAACATAATTATTTCCAACTGACTTTTATTGGATCTATTAGACTCTAATCAAAGTTTTATTAACCGCGGTTTCAGTAAACTCGACAAAAAATCTTACCCTGATTTTTGTGTTCTTGCCTGTTCAAAAAACTTCTCGGAGTTATTCTGAATTACATTTCCATACCCTGTAGAGTGTAGCGTCCTGTTCCGACTGATTATAAATCAGCAAAAATTATCCATTATTGCTCACTATTCTTACAAAGCCAAAGATAATACTTATACGAAATCATGCATAATTCATTTTCATCCTGGTACAAAGGTCATAAAATCTGATTCACAAAATAGAAATGTCCTTGCAAGTAACTTTCATGAACGTTGCTCACCTCCAATTATCGTAATCCACACAATCAAAAAAATACATACAAAAGTTTATTATCCTTTGATCCGTCTTAAAAAACTTGATCTTAGAATCTCCTCATCTTGGAGATATTCAATAAAACACAGTCATAAAATTCTTGAAATAATTCAAGATCTTATTCTTATGAATGTATCCGTGGACATTACGTTACTTGACGACTGCATCAAATGCACGTTCAACAATGAAAAAGTCTGAGAGAAAATTTGAAATTCTATTGCAGTCAGGGAAAAACTTTTGCACTAGCAGGAGCCACTAGAGAAAAACTGATGCTTAAGCTTAAGACAAAAAAGCTGCAGAGCAAGTCATAAATTTACAAATTATTTGAATTCCCCGCAGATGAAATTGAAATGATGAATATAACGAGGAATGAAAGTGGCTTAATTTAATGAGGCAAGCTTTATCCGGGCGAAATTATTCAATCAAGAACGCTTGGAATATTTTTGTGACCCTCTTGGCATCCCTCGTAATTAAGTACTTGACCTGGTAACTTTATTATTAGCATTAAGGGTTAGACTCTGGACATTAATTATTTTTCTCTTTCTACTTTATTTCACGTACCTACATAGTACAGCTTCTTATATGTCTGCCGCTTACATACATACTTATATAAAAAGGTTTTGAACACTGCAAACAGGGTCAATCCTTTGGAAATTATGTCTCAGCAACCAAACCTCGTATCATCGTAATGAAAATTCTTGAAAAATAGGTAAACTTCGTTTGGTCGGTTCTGTGGGAATACTTATCTCCCAGACATGGTCCGGATATTTTTTAAAATATTTTAATAATTTTATATCGTTAGGTGGGTCGATAAAATTGGATATTACTTTAATAGCATCGATAACTAATTTGATTGCACTTATATGTGTATCTGAGTTGTCGGTATTATTGCAACCCTTACCGATCTATCTTCCTTGAAGGTGCGTGTAAAAAGTCTGATACGAGCTTTATATATTTCTTGTCTATGGTATGATAAGATAGAAGCACCTTTCCAAAAATTATACTGACTGTTAAATTTATCTTTTCGAGAAATCTATGTGAACTCAAAACAGAATTTTAACCTGTAACTTATTTTAAATAACTGCGTTACAAGTAATTAGGTATCAAAACAAAACAAAAATTATGAAGTTTGGAATAATTATTAAATAATCAATTAATAATTAAATCAACATTTAAAAGGGTTTTTGTTTTTTGTTTTCAATTTTCAAGATATATCCGTATAGCGAAATGTGATGGTCTGATGCATAAGAAATAATAACATTAATTCGGGGGTAGTAATGAGAAGATACTATTGGGACAACAATAGTTCATATATTTTCCACATATCTTATTATTTAAAGACTAGTATCGGGCAGAATAACAACAGTCACTTAAGAATCTTAAACAATATTTAGAGTCAGTTGGGTAAAGCGGCCCATACAAGGCGAGCACCGTGTTCAACTTGGTGTGTTTCACTTGAAAGCTTTTTCTCGACACACTTATCAAATATGTTGTCCAACATTAGGACAGGAACACATATCAGGAGCTGCTTGAGTTCTTAACTGTTAAAGCCTAGTATCGAGTTCGAGTAAAATGTGACATTATCATTAAAATTTTAACGTTGGTAAAATCCCACGCAAAAATTTTACTGATAACTTTACTAGTGCAGTACGTAGTTTACCGGTAAAACCTGATGGATCCCTCTTTATAATATATATGGCATTATAATATCTACACAGATTTTACTAGGCATTTTAATGCATGAAGCATTCATTATATGACTGGTAAAACACGGTACAATATATTTTCAAATACATTGCCCTGCCCCTGAAAATCAAACTAACTTGATTTTCGTCCAACCGCTTGACATACTGCGTATTACACCATCAAACAGACACACACACGGTTAAATCTGCGTGACAACATCGTTGTCCTCATCGACTTTAACAACATGTGTGATCGTGTATGGGCCCTTCAACACAAAGTTTTAAAATAGTCTGTTAATATTGCAGTCTAGGTAAAACCTTTGGTAAGAGCAAAGCGTTTTATTTATTTAAAAAGTACTGCACATATCTCTATGAGACTTCACTATCAACAAGAGTTATATTTAGCCTAACCATGCTCTCTCAAGTCTCTCAATTGCTTTCTCAGCGGAAAAGGGATTGTACATTCTATGGAAGCCGTATTGCACTTTTGGCAGCTATCATCGACACATTTGTGCACGAACACTTCAATGCATTTTACACAGGATGCCCTAGGCAGGGTAGTGATGCCTTTCTATAGGAGCAAATGTCGATGAAAACGTCGATTATTGATCATCGAAAGAAACTTTGATCATCGATGAAAACGTTGATGAATCCAAGAAAACTTCCACGACCAATCAATGGCTGCAAATCCAAGGGTACTATGTAACTCGAATCGCGTAAAGTGGAAACGCTTCTTATAGCTAAATTTCATGCGCCCCAGCAGAAATAAATGATTTTTGGATAAAAAAGGAAGTTTAATTGGTTACCGCGATACCAGGAAAATATTTGGAAATTTGAAAAATTTAAACAAATATTTTTAAAAGAGTTACACGTGTATTTCACATAACAATAATAACAATTAATTCCCTCAAGAAAATCACCTTTTTATCACTTGTTCATTTTCATTACTCATCAACGAAATTCCAACTAGAAAAGAATAAAAGATCGTTTACAGGCAGGTACCCTGGTCCTAACATGACTTGAACTTCGAAGTCAGGTTTCGCTTCTATTCTACAAGACATGTACACATACGAGGTGTTTCCGACTAGGAGGTCAATAGAGCAGGAGGCGATAGTACTCACCTAAACAAACAAAAAATTATGTTGCAATGGGGGCGGTGCATATGTTTAGGAGCTACAGGGTGATTAAGAAAAAAAGTTAGTTTTTCACAAAACACCCAGTATCTAAAAAGTTCAGTATGTACGGTCACCCTCAAGAGCTCATTGTATGCAGAACTTCATGGCCTTTCCAGCGACTGCTACACCAGGCACCCAGCTCTTAGGAAGTCGGATTCATATCATCAAGTAATAATGAGACACAAATGTATATATGGGATTGTCCTCATCAGCAAAAATCGAATAAGAGCATGTCGGGCTTGCGCAATTAGGATTTCGTAACAGCACTTCATCAACGAACAGTCGATCGACCAAATTTAAGTATATTTAGATCTAATCCAAATTTGCCTTCACTAGGTATCTCAAAATTCACGACAGGTAGGAAAAAACGGATTACATATTTGCAAAGAGAATTACTGTAACCTTTACATTGAATATTAGCTTAAAATTAGTTAAAATTGCGTAATCATTAAGGAGACTAGGCAATCGGAGATCAAGTGAATAAGAAATATTTACAAATATTTACTTTACAAATAAATTTGTTTATAAACAAATAAAGGAAGAAATAAAGTTGTGCCATTTTAACTAATGTTAATTAGTATCATAAACGCTTAAAAGAAATATACACAGACATATACATATATTTTTATGTAAATAGACTAAATATTTTCATCAATTTTGCACGGAATTTTTTTGACTTTGCCTTAATTTAAAACGGCATAAATAAAATAATTTTTTTTTGCTGCAATGGCTTCAGCAGACTTTCACTTTCCCGCAGAACCTGTAAAAAAGTAATTGAAACAAAATTGGTGACCAATAAAAGGTGAATTTTTTGAGAAAAGAGAGAAATGAGAAATTTTTTACAAATTTAAAATTTTGTTTCAAGTTTATCTGAACCTCCGATACAAACTTATGAAGGAAAAACCAACACAAAAAAAAAAAATTGAGAAAAACTCGTTTTTATACATGGGCAATACGGGTTCTTGTACTTCAATGGGTAGCACAGGCTTGTGTTTGTAGGTGTTTTATTTATTCTCAGCTTTTACCTACTGCCAAGAACATTAGCTGTTGTTTGTTCCTTCTGGGCAAAAATCATGCTACGGGTTTTCTACTAACTGCGGTCAAACAAAATCAAAGTTCATGCGCCTCTCTACCTCTCCTGCTGCCAAATTAACATTTTTACTAATTTCTCTATAAACCAAACAAATTTTACTCAGAAGAGGTAGTAGATTCGATACGATTGACTAGTCCCTTAAAAAAAGATGACTCAAATCACAGAAATAAAGGCGTGGCGATCAAATAAATGTATTTGTAGTTTAGCTACAAAAAAAAAGTGACAATATGGAAAAAATTACTTTTTTGCACACAAGTGGAATAAGAGGTTTTAGTTAGTAAGTTAGAGGAAAACGAGGGCAAAAAAAACGTAGATCTTTGATAAGCTACGCCCTTGACTTCGCAAAAATACCGCGAAAAGGCCAATAATAAAACGAAGGAAGCTTGTGAGGTAAGCCAATTGAAAACTCAACAATACTGGATGGAAGCGCAGGTAAAGGAATGAAAGAATATGCGCATACTTTAGAGTGAAATACTAAAATTGACAAACAAAGGTACAGGAAGAAAAAGCAGCGCAAAAAATTAAGAAAATATTGAAATAATACCCCCAATAAAATCAATAAAAGGGCCGATACCCGTCACCCACTCGAGTAGGACAACAATCCTGTCACGCAGATTTGACCGTGTACTTGCCTGTTTGACCGTGTGGCACGCAGTATATCAAGCATTTGGACGCAAATCAAGTTCTTTTAGCCCTCCTCATAGCGGGACTGATGTGACAAGTTGGCACGGGGCAAAGTAGAGTGTTCACACTGGGAGCGGAGGATTTAATCTAAATGTACTCTAGTTCATATGAAAGCCTTCTGTTAGTAGCACTGGTTTAAGAAAATCAGAAAAATGTGATAAGGTTAGGTTATGAAAATTTTAGAATGCCAGGAGCCTCATTTAACGAACTGTGCGGACTTGTATCGGATGAAAGAGCAATTTTGCCGCCAGCGGCAGCGGCTAATTTGTGTTTTTGAGTAATCTGCAAAATAGCCGCGCGGCAACTATTTTACCTTGTCACGTCATGCCACACCACTCCCGGTGTGACTTATAGATTTGATTTTGGAAGAGAAATTGCGCAGCGGCAACTTGAAAATTCCGCGCCGCGCAGCTTCCGGTGTGATAACCACTTTTTATTCGCAATAAGTCCACACAATTCGTTAAATAAGGCTTTCGGCATTCTAAAGAATTCGTAAACGAACCTAATCACTTTTCCCTATTCTTCTTCAACAAGAGCTACAGATAATAGAACTTCCTCATCGGAACTGGAGCACAGTTATCTAAAATCCGCCGCTCCCGGTGTGAACACTCTATTTGGTGTAACCACGTTAACATGGTGATAGCCTGGGTCATGAAATACCATCCCATCCAAAAACTGGGCAAGTACAAGAATCTGCAACGCCTCGCTCCAATACAAGATCAATGATGCCTTGATTTGCTGCAGCGAAGCCCTCAAGTGGCCAACTGAAGTTAGTTTCAGATACAAAACTTTCATGCGTGCCGTTGTCGGTCTCCAAAAATGCATTTTTCGTCGAGGCATTATTAATTCGAAATTGAAGCGAGCCATTGCTGGCTTACCCTTTGCTTATGTCAGCATGGCGAGGCACCGTCGAAGCATGACGAGGCATCGTCGAAGCATCTTCGAAGCATTGTCTTTGTCACAAATATTCAATAAACTCTCGTTGATCACATCTGATTTTATGGGAGGGAATTTTGCACCAAACTGATGCACGTGCTCACAAAACTAAGGCATTTTGCTACTTACCTAACGGATTTTCTACCATTAACAGAGATATAACTAAGAGAATAAAACAGCCAGAAAAATGTTTGCCCAATTTGAAGACGAATTTACTCCTACCAAGAAAATTATTTTGAAATAGGTGGCATAGACAAACTAATAACATACAAAGACTGGACACGTAGAACAAAAATTATGCAATGATTTTCTAAAATATAAAATTAACAATGTCTCGACGATGCCTCGACTGGGCACTTGATGACGTGCCCAAAAGGCAAGCCAGCAATGCCTCGCTCCATACAAAATCACCGTTGGCTCGACCTGATCTATGGAAGGCCGCAATTTTTTCTTAGAAATTTACTGGAAATTTTTTTTCGCTCACTGTATGTTCACAGTATTTGCGTTTTTACAAACTTCAAAAAAGGAAGTTGTCTTCGCTTTAAACAACAATCCAATATTATGAAAAGTGAGCCTGTTTAATCTAATCCAAATATATTAATTGAACTCTAATTTACTAGCAGTAGGTATATGCTTTTGGTAACAGGGATTGTATTAGCTAAATAGTCGGATCATGTGAAAGTCGTAAAAGCAGTCAAAGTCGATCGTAAAATTAATTATTTCGATGAAATGAATCATTGTTATGATGATTGCAAAGAATTTAAATGGAAAATGGCTATCTTATGGGACTCACGAAATTACGATAGGTTGGTGAAAACGGCAGAAAATATATAATTTGTAATATAAACTACACTCGCTAAGAAATTTTGGCTTAACTGAGTGCGAAATGAGCCGGCTTCTGAAGTAGAAGTAGAAGCATACAGAAGATAGATTACTTCTACTTCTACATAAATATTATGGTGCTGCAAGAGTAAATATCGCAGAAATAACGTAGAGGAATAAAAAGTTTGAATACATATATCGCTGCAGAAAAATATACATAATGTTTTAAGAACATGGGTTTAATCAGTGCGATTAAATGTTCAAGGAAGACTAAATGAAGTCTGCTGATTTTGAAGAGAATATCCTTTGACAAGTATGAATTTTGCCTGCTTAACATGATCGGTAAAGAAACCATAGAGCGGCGGAGCATAGCACTATCAAATTAGACAACACTGATAATAAACGGCTTCATTCAAAATTGCCTGCGTATTAAATTTAACGACTAATCTGCTGGAACTCAACAATTCCTATAAAGGTTGTAACCAGAGCCGGACAAGTACCAAATAAAAAGTACAAGTACTGAAGGCCTGAGTACTTCAGCGTAAGTACAAGTACCGCATGTATGAAAAGTACTTGTAACTAAGTACTAAGTCTATAAAAAGTACTGAGAACTTTTTGAAGTGCTTTTTTAGAATCTTTGTACGTTGGCAGTAATATGATGAAGTTTTTAGAGTTCAGTTAATATATATTATTAAATAAATTCCTTTTATGAACTATAATTATAAAAATAATAATAATATATATATATATAACCAGTGGCTGCTATTTATAGTTTTCTTTTAGTTTTCGGCGCTGCACGTATAGTAAAACTCTCACCTCTCATTGCTACGCGCATAAAAACTATTAGAGGTGCGCACAAGAAACCATTGTTGCCTCCAACAATGCATAAAAATTCTAAGGAAAATATTTCAAGTAAATTTCTAAGAACAAATTGAGGCCTTCCCTACATCAGGTCGAGGCATCATTGATTTTATATTGGACCGAGCCATTGCTCGCTTACCCTAGGCAAAGAATAGTCATACAGTAGCCCAGCTCTGTCAAAACTGTCAAGCGAGTAGAATGCTTCTATAAAGAGACTGTTATTTTCTCTTTCAACAGTTTTGACTAACACACTGGTCAATTTCTAATCCAAAGGTTCCTATGTAAATCTAAATTGGAAGAAACAGAACTTACAGCATGCTCAAACTTGTACCAGAGGAAGAGGGACAAAATGACAATCAAAACTATTTCTGCAAGAAAAAAAAGCTAAAAACAATTTGTTCCACTTCCCATGCCATTCGGCTTGGTAGAACTATCCAACTGTCACAAACATTATTACAACCATTTTGCTTGTTACACTATACATGGAACGAACACCACTTTGCAATCAAACAGCTGTTTGGTAATGGAACAATATATTTGCAGACTGATGCTGAGATGTGTACTTACATAAAACTAATACTTCTCTCAACCACTGTGCAACTAGCTACTGTTCGTTCATTTACGTCCGTATCACACTTAATAGTTCCCTCTTATGGGAGAAATTTTGCGGTTTTTTTTTTTATAATAAAAATTCTAAAATTCACTTTTCAGTAGTTTGTTCTAAGTTGGCCTACTGTATAAATATACTATGTCCTTGGTTATGTCATCAAGTCGAGGCATCGTCGATTTTATATTCGAGCTAGACGTTACTGGTTTTTGTACTACTTGCCCAGTCTAGTTTGAATATTATTAGTTTTTCTAAGGCTTTGTCTTGACACGTGAGAGCGGCACATGCCTTGACAGTTCTTTTTGTGCTTTAAAACTCCACAAAAAAGGAGTAGCGCTAGAGATTGTGTTTGCTTTTCTACGAAGAGTTAGATATTTGTAGGTACTTAATAGACTCAGAAATACTTAAGTAAAAATCTTAAGTATACAAGTAAATAGAAGCAAGTACTTATGTTCAAGTACTAAGTAGGTCATTTCAAAAGTGATAAGGCTTATGTAACGAAAATGTACTTTAAGTAGTACTTAAGTCTTTTTTTACTTAAGCATTGCCCACCTCTGGTTGTAACTAAAAAAATTTCAAGTCTAGTCCAGGTTCATTAAAATATTTTTGTTTGCTCATCCAACTTGACTGGAGTTCGCATATAATCCTTAACAGCTATGAAATTCTCTTATAAATCCATTAACAATTGTTAAGATCCATCAATTATCCTCCGGGAAGTGCCATAATTAAAATTTTTGCAGAACATTATTTACCAGAACTCAACCCTAATCTCTGCTCAAATTTCAAGCACGGATAAGCTGCTCCGAAGGGTTGCGTTGAATGTGAATTGTTTCCGCGTAAAAAGGCAACTGTGGTAATCATCAATGGATATACGGATGTTATTCGACACTCACACCATTCCCAAAAGGTTCAGTCTGAATCCTATATAGGATCACATACATATTTCTGGCATCGAGTGGAATTTGGCGGGGGTGGGTGTCCTTACTACAATGCTTGTCGTAATGTGTTATTAAAAGGGTACGTCAGCCGTCGGATGTTTATTCGATGGAAGTTTCTAGAAAGCGCACCACACATAAACCAAAGTGGCAAATACTTTTGTTATCCGTTTTGTTTCAGTTTTGTTGGGATTTTCCGAAAGTGAAAAGCTGAGCGTGTGAAGCACAATATTAACACACGGCATGAAGGCGAGGGTATAGAAAAGTTTTCCAAAACAAGGCGATATAATGATGTCGGCTGTAAGGGAAAGTGCCTCGAGCTGGAAATTTGTATTTCATAGACGGGGAGCAAATTTGCTCTCAAGTTAAAGCGAAACGTTGTCGTCGCCGTGCTGTTTATTTTGCTACTCTCCTTCCTGTGCTGTTAAAAGGATTAGTGCAATCTTGACGAACTTTGTTTGCCAACATTGCACAGAAATATATCTATGTACATGCACATGAGATCTAGTTTTAGCGGGAGATTAGTGGGCTCAGCCGCTAAATATTTGTTAGAAAGTTTCTCTGGGTAAAAGTTTGTGAAAGAATTTCACATCGACCAGTAGTTGGAATGTTACAGTATGTCAGTCTACTCTCTTGGATGCGATTCTGGCTAGTGAGTTTGTATCAATGTTAACGAGATGTCTGTTGAGAAATATTACGACTAGAGCTATCCATTAATCGTTTTCAAAATTTCCGGCTTTAATTCACAACGTTGAAGTTGGAAAGAAGTTAAATAATACGAGACACCTGTCATCTTCGTATATACATTTATATTCCTTGCATTCGGTAGTGGCAGACTGTTCTGGCCCATATCCAAAGTAGACAAAATTTTGACTGGACATAATTACTCAGATTTATACCGGATCCATGCTTGGTTAAGCAATTGACAATTGCAATGACATTACCTCGCATGGTCTGTGAGCTTTACATTAGCGTTTGTTTAATAACAAATTATACAATTATATAATGTGAAAATTTGTCGTGATTAGCAAAATACCACTAATTGGGCTAAGGTCAAGTTTATTTCCGAATATGAGGTCTTATGCGACATGTTTGATGTGGTGAGTTACCGTAATAAGTTGTACGTTTACGTTTAGCGTTAAGTTGAATAAAGCTAATGGAGTTTGGCTGATTTCAGATTAAGTTAAATAATAAACAAATTAGTTAAAACGTAAGAAACATACAACCTACATAATCGACCAGGTAGCATGTCATAATGGTCGCCCATCACTGAAGGCTATGCTATGTTGAGACTTCATATTTTCAATTCAATATTTTCGTAGATATGTAGCAGAATGCCAGAAATTTTCGTTGAATTGAAACAGAATGCCACGTATCGTGGCAATATCTCATTATCTACTATTTGCAGCAACTTTTCAGAACTTCGTTACTCCGAACCTACAGCCTTTAAGATTGAACATTTCGAGAGCATAAAATTAACTTTAGGCGGACTTACTCTCTATTATTATGTTTATTTGTCAACAGTGAAATCGGAGTGTTTTATCGCTTGCGAATGCAGTAGAGCATCGTATTCTAGGGATTTTCTTTTTCATCAAACAAATCTGTATCTGCAGGAACCAATATCCATTAGTACGGCTAATTCCTCCCTATCGTCGTAGACTCCTGAAATAAATTGCCATGCTGACCCCACAATATGATTTCAGTTAACGTTATGAAATATATAGTTCCGAAATTCATTAACCTTGCCCTAAAACCCTCGGTTACAAATTCATTAAAGCTTATTAATAAAATAAAGAACTTAAATATCCCCTCGTTTGTCACTTTGGAATTGGTTTGCTATAACGCCATTCAAACGAATTTTCAACACAAAGGTTTTCAACAATACCATTTTCAATCATGTAATCGATTTTTTCTTACCTGTCATGGAATTTGATACAGTTCGTGTGAGTTTTGACGTACATCACCTAAAAGGACAGTAACAACCATATTGATTTTAAGTATATGCCTTTTTTTGGCGTATACGGCAATGAAGATATGAAAATATCAAAATTTCTTTAGAATAATTGGTTTGTCTTATATCAGGTACATATGCCTGAAGCTATAAGAACTAAAAAAATTGGTTTGCTGTACGTAAGTCGCGTGACGTCTTTAGAAGCAAGGGAAGAAGTGCTTCCCTTAGGTTTTCCGATTTAATTTAATTAAAGCAAATAAAAATGACAACATGAAAAACATTACGACGAAAAATTTCTTCAAAATATTTTCATTAAACATATATTTTCTCTAAAGGCCTTCTATTCGTCCTTCGTAACTATTAAAGAGAAGCAATAATAAAATCACCCCCATCTGAATGAGACGAACAATATGCAATGAAAAGTATAGTATTCGAACACGTCTGAGCTGTATCTATCATATCACGACGACCGACAGCACTACCTAGAGGAGGTGGTTTTATTTTTGTATCCATCAGAATCGAACAACATCCATCAAATTGTATGGCATTCGAATACGGTTGGGACCTACCTATGACGTCGCTAGCTATTCTCAATAAGAAATTGTTCTGCAAACACTGCTATACAGGTAGCATATATTGGAGTTAATTTCATTCATATTTTTCTTCAATCGATTAGGAAGCATTTCGTTTGTATTTCAAGTTGGATAGGGGAACATTACTTAGAGTAGAGTCGCCTTGAAAATTGATATTGATGACGAAAAGGTACAGTCGGGGAAAAATAAGCAAATGAGCGGTTATTGTTTCAGTTTGGCTTATTTAAAATTTATTTGTCACCATCATGCCATAATCGCGAGTCTGTTTTTTTGGCTATTTTGGTCTGCTGAAATCATAACTTACTCAAGAAAATCAAATATATTCCGTTATTAGTGAAAATTTTATCTGTATTACTCAATCTTGAAATTCATTTACAGAGCTCAAGTGTCATTATTACCAGACAACTTACCAAATGCGTTAAAACAATTTTGAGTATCTCTCTATATCGTCAAACAGGGTACTCGTTCTTTGGCTGCCTGGTAACAGGGATGTTGGTCGTAACGAAAAAGTGGACGAGCTGGCGCGTCTTAGCGTACCTCCCTCCACCACAATTTGGATCACACCTTAACACCTTGTCTATACAATTGCGACTTGCACCGATTTCCAACACAGTTGCCCCTTAGGGTAGAACAAGAAAAGAACTATGGGGTAAACCTAACCCAAGTTTCACAAAAAAACTGCTAGGACTGAGCAAACCTACCATAAGAATTCTGGTGTTTATTCTTACTGGACGCTGTTCTCTCAGGGGCACCTACATAGGATAGAACTGGTTGATACATGCAGAGAATACGGAGAAGAATCCTAAACAGTGACTGAATTTCTTTGTCACTGTCCGGCTCTCTCCGGAAAGCGTTTTAGATTCCTTGGCTCACACCTCCTCGATGAATTGCATGAAGCAGATAAGGAGGAGGGTAGGGAGCCAATCGTATGGTGTGTAAGAGCGTTTGGTTGGGACCTATGAACTTACTCATTGTATATAATTCACACTTAAAAATTATTTTAAGTGCATATATGAGGTCAGCTTGGCTGTGCACTGTGGCGTATATAGCAGGTAGGCACCAAGTCATACTGATGAGTAATACGGTTCCTGCTATTGAAAACGCCTGCTTTTGCATAGAAAAATATTTTACTGTAAAGATTTTTCAATTGCAAAATTTTTTTCTACTCAATTCTCGAGCTATGGATTTGGTAGCAAACTCAGTCAATTTCATATTGACTAAATTCGCTATGAATTTATTCAATGGTAAAACTCTCTATGTGTGCTAATAATCGTACTACGCTCTTGTTGGCAATTTTTGCTGCATCTTCTGGCGGTGAAAATGCCTTTGCACGATGTCTTAGCCTTGGCACAAAGCTTCACAGTCACACAGCTCCTGTTATGCTCAGCGGTTTCATCGTTTTTCATACAGAAGCGACAGGTCTCATCTTCCATCTTACCCATCTTTTTGGGATGATATCTAAGTGCGCAGTGCCCTGTAAACAGGCCCGTTATGAGCCTGAACTTCTTTCTGCTACGTGTGAGGGATGCTTTGTTCTCTGTTATGAATACTTTACAGACTTCTAGGCTTGTCTTAGCCCCAGGATATTTTCCAGTGTGCATTTTTAATTTCGTCCTCCCAATTACGGTCACGAGACCAATAAACAGATATCTGGTTCCTTCTTTCGCAAGCCGCAATCTTGTTTCCCTTAATTCATTCATGTCCTGGCATTCAAAGCAACGTCATCTTGTTTGCTTCATCCACCTGCTTTAAGACAGCTAGGCAGCCCCAAACCTGCCTGGACTAAATGGAAACGAGTTTATATTTTACCTCCATGCATATTCTTGTGAATTAGCGCAGAGCTCTATGATGCGTACTTCTGCTGGAAAATGCTTGGTGAGGTCTCCTTTGGGAGATGGCACTTTAGCCCGCATGTAAGCACGCATACTCGACCTTCCATTTCAGACCTATTCGTGTACCATATAAGATGTCCTTTTCAAAGGGTAAGTCCCCAGTGTGCCACTGCTGACGGTTCCCTAAAATCAGCTGAAATGGTGTTTCAAAGTTAGGGTGTTTCGGCATAACGTCTAAGTTTGGGTGGGCATTGGGTTCTCTAGGAATTCTTGGAGGAGCTTTGGGTGACCAACCATGTTGTTTGTGCTCAGGAGATTTGCCCTCTGAAGTCTAATTGTACTGAGAAAGGATGCCTTCCTAAAGGGTCCAGGATAGCCTCTAAGGCTGCAGCTGGGTAGTTATTTAGATCAGATCGAAGTACAAATCTATATAAACGAAAGAAAAATGAAAAAAAAATCTTTCAGATCTAATAGCGAAAACCCGCCAAAAAGTCGATGAGAAGTAAGCAGCCGACTGTTTTGTGGATTTTTCCTATGAGATTTCGATAGAATCAAATTCCCCAGTAGACCTGATTTCATACAACACATTTTTTGCCATACGTGTATAACTCCGATTCATTTGGTACAAATGTTGGAGTAAACGGCAAAAAGCATACATTTTTAAACAGTTATAACTAATAACAAGTGAAAAGCTAGAAATAGTCGACCAATTCTTATGATACCCTAGATGAATACTCGTATGTCATTTCAAATGTGATTTTTCGCAAACATTTGAATTTTTCACTTGCTGCCTCATTTAAAGTTTTCATTTGCTCCGGAAAAAGACATGAGAAGTTTGACAAAACGTTGTGACGTTTCAAAAAACAGTTCTCTAAATGAGTAGCGAACTGATCAGGATAAGGTTTGAAGATCTGTGGTGGCTTATATTTCTCGCTGTAATTACTTTACTATAATTATTTTTTTTACACTCTCTCCTCCGATTCTTCTGGCACTATTTCACAATACAAATTATTTTGTTTAAAATTCTTTCCTTATCACTATCTTATGTATTCGAAATAGTTTGCAGATAAGGTTCTCATATTGTTTTTGAAAATATTTTTGATATGTCAGTCTAGATTTTTTATTGTGAGCAAAAGGCGTAAAACGGGAATGTCATTGTTAATTTTAAAAACGGGTGCCTAATTTGAAAAGTACTAATATTCTATTAAAATACAAAAAAGTTCTATAAAAGTAAAAAAATAAAAATTCTATTCAAATAAAAAATAAATTACTAAACATTGTGTGCAACCAAGATACAGTTTATAAAGTGATGTCTGCGGGAAACCATCTTGACACCCTTTAGAGCGACAAACGATAATAATCTTCAGTTGTGTTAGTAATGAGATTGGACCGTTTGGTTTGATGAGATTCAGGCTTTGGAAATAGTTTTCATTTTCTGAATATGGTTCTGAAACACCCTCTCGCTTTCTATCATATATACTCAAGCTTCGTCGAGTTTTGATTTTCTGTTTGCAAAGCTTCACTCAACGATAAAGCCAAAAAGTTTACTGAATGAGGAACAAGAATCGATACTAGAACATTCACAGTTTTGATGGGCGAAAGCAACTGAAAGGCAGCAGTTGACGTGGTTGCATCTTTCCATGTCAAAATAATTTCCAGAGCATCATTGACCACGTGCTGTGAATCAACGTAAGTTGCCACAGACTCATGCCGTTCCACCCTCCTTATTGCTCAAAACTTTTTAGCATTTTTCTTCTTTCTTCTTCTTCGCAAATTTTGAAATTTCGGTTACGATTTGCGCGCCAAATATCATTCTGTTGTGAATGGGCCTTTAGCAAGAAATACCGGATCGAATATCGCTATCATTTAAGAATGTATTTCAATTACTTCAAAATTAGATTTTAAAAAAGCGAAGTCTAAATTTTCACTATTTTTCTGTACAAATTAGTTTTAGCTTCCAACCGTGTTCTTTTACAACAACAAAAATCTACGGATATCCAGTTTTTTCTATCAGTTCCAAATTGGCATCAACAAGTATTTTCCCAAGGCATTGATATAAATTAGCTTTCGTACAATGTAACATTGTTTAATTTTTTTGTCTCGTTAGCTCAATGCTAAGAGCAGTTGCCCGGAAAACGGAAGGTCCTGGCTTCAAAGCTCGAACGAGGCGGTTCTTTTTCTTCTTCTATTTATAATTTAATTCGGAATCTTTAAAAAATATAAAATTATCTATTCTTCACTGTTCACAGTATCTGTCGATAAGTTTCGAAATTCATTGGTGTTGAATTTGTATCGCACTGGTGTTAACACGGAAAAGTGTTTTTCTTTCGATCTATGGGGAGGGGAAGCTGCAACCCACAAAGCCCCTCCCGTGTGCACGGTCGCTGTGTTGACGAAATATCTTGCATATGAACGGGGGAAGAGAGGCCACTTAAATAACTTTTTAAACATAATTGACGACACGGTATCAATTTTACAACAAAATTCGCTGCGTTGGAAAACCTAAGGCAAGATTCGACGTACGACAATTTATCGATAGTCGGTATGTTGTAACACTCTCGACAAGCGATAATTTCGATAGAACATCACTGAGTTTTGTTGAGAGTGATATACAAGCGAAGATTATAAAATGTATGTAAAATTTAAGAAATTAGATTTAAATCATCTCTTTAAATCTATTCAATATAAATGATTTTATCTTTTTATTAAGTAAATTTTCTTAACTTTAAGTAAGGGCTGACTTGAAAAATAACATTTAAAAATTTCCGGAAATTCCTCACAGAAATGGTAAAACCGGAGGAGGAATAAATAAATAAATAAGATTATAAAACTTTTTAAATTGTGTTTTTAATTCAAAAATCATTAAAGTTTCTTTTTGTTAACATTACACGACTGCCTGAAAGAATTTCTTTTATCCCAGTAAATAATTATTCCTTCATCATTTTCGTTTTATTCCACAATTAAAGCCACTGCCCTTGAAAAATTCATAATTTCCAATTTTATTATTATTAAAATTTATCAACAACTAGAAAAATAATCTATAAATGTCATTTGTGCTTAGGGAAAGAATTCGGAAATAATTTCGAAACAAGAAATATCGGCTGTCGAACAAAAATCTTATAACATACCGCCAGAGCGAAATTTTCGATTCGATAATCGCTTTCGATTCGAAGTTATAACATGTCGCCACTGACCTTGGAAGATATTATCACTGATTTTTTTGCCAGATCAATCTGTGTAATCAAGTTAGGATGGCGATGGGGTGTTAAAAACGTGACTAAGTGATTGAGGACTATAAATGCACTAAGTTAAGTAGGATATTGACTTTTAAATTAGTACAAAAATTACCTCCCAACTAATTAAAATAAACGAGAGTTATTGCGTTTACAATTTGAAGTAATTTGGCCAACTGGACGTAAGGAAAATAATGCACCTTTTGGTCACTTATTTGATTTAAATATCCAGGAATTCAACTTTTAGCACACTAGAATAGATTAGGACATGATATTTGTGTTCTTTTATGTACCTTGTTCTAGAACTTTCATTTCCTGGAGAGAACAAATTTTTCTGTCGATTGAAGCGAACTATTCGTTTCATCTTTAAATCTTCTATAAAAATGTATGAGGCGTTCTTTGTTCTGCTCTGTTCTGGCGGACACAAAAGAACATAGCTGATAATGGTGGGTTTTAAGGATTTGTGAACGTTGATAGGCCGTCCTGTACATATAACCCCACAAGCGAAATTATATATATTTTAATCAAAACCAAGAAATTTGACTTTTGTATCCGCAGTAACGAATTTTTCACATTTGACACTGCTCAATGAACAATTCTCGAAATGTATACAGCTTGCATAGCGTCATCTGAGTTATTTCTTGGACAAAATATCTGTACTCCGTACTACTTGTTTTTGCCCGACTATGACCGATATGAAACTGTTCTAAGAGTTTATTAAAGGACAAAATTAGTTTGGAAAGCATCATGAGATTTTCAAAAATAGTAATTTCATATGTGCCTTACATCAAGTTCAAATGACAAGTATCCTGGTTTTAAACAACATTTTTCAGGAACTAAAGTCCCCTTAATATATTTTTTACAACAATGAAACAGAAATAGGCATCTCATATTCAAGAAAAGCAATGCAATTAGAGAATTAACCTAATCGTCTTGTCAAAAGTCCTTTAACCATTTACACAGAAATGCTTAATTTACAATTACAACAAGAACAACAACAAAATCTCAGTGAATAAAAAGGGAACAATTCCATCCTTAATTTACCCTCTGAAAATATCCCTTTGTTTCTTATTTTTTTCCGTGAAATAAGCAAAAATCTTCTTGCTTTTGACACAACTGCAGTCGTCTTCAGTTTACAAAGAGAAATCTGCGCTTTCCTTAATTTCTGAGAATAACTTTGTCATGCTTCCTCATAATTGTGCTGCAAATTACAAACACTGGGACAATTTCTATTAAATTTTCATTTGAAATTATTCTCCTCGTTTGATAGTTTCTAGTAGAAATAAAGGTGATTTGAATTTAGGGTACATTGATTGAAGTTTGCTAATTAAAGATTTCGTAGTTTTAGGGGTTCGTTATTCGTTAATTAAAATTGTGTTGCCCTTTTATTGACATGGCGATGTTTTGGCGATAGCTCGACAATTACAGTTAATTAGATTCCCGGAAATATTACGATTGGGCTATGAATCGCTTTTTTATTGCTACATTATTGCATTTTTATTCTTTTTATCAGGTGTGATGAGAGTGAGGTGTATATAAGCTATTTTTAAAGAAATTTTACCGTTATCGACAATATTTCAGTACTCTCTATTTGTAAATTGCCTCATTTGGAGTTGTTATTACTTCCAGTTAAACTAAACGGTAGTAATATAGCCATGCAGATAATTTCGGAAGCAAAAAATAACTTTTATCCGATAAAATGGCGATTCGCTTACGATTGAAAAGCAAAGACAAGAAGATAAGAATATTTATCGCCATGACGATCATCAAGTGATTCGCTTACACTATACATATGTGATGCAACATTTACCCCCGTCAAGCTAAACGTAGGCGTTAAAAATGCGTTATTGTCGGGAATAAAAATTCTCGTTGTGGCAATAAGAAATCATAAGGCAAGTGCCACACCAGATTACTGATGTGCTGATGCGGTGATTATGAAGTTTTAAAGTAATCAGCAGCTGATATATTGCGGGGACATAACATCAGTAGGCAATGCTACATCCACTTAAAGTGATCTGATTTTTATGTCAAAATCGCAAGCATTTAAATTGGAATTCAGCGAGGAGGAAGAGCTTTTACTGCTTTTATCATTAAAAAATGGAAGAAAAGAGCTAAATAAATGCAAATATTGTGTGTGTGGGTTATATATTAATATACAATTATTAATATAGAAGGATTTTTTTGATGGCATTTACATCTGAAGGAAATCTAACTATAATATATGATAAACGACAAAGCACAATATCTAACTATCAATCATGATGAATAACAAAATTGAGCAATCATTCATGATAAACGGTAAAGTTCAGCTATCATTCATGATAAGTGATAAAATCCAGGAAGTCCTACGCCTCCTGCAAGGTGAGTTATATTCCGTGTATGGAGGAAATAAGCCATATGTATGACGATTGTCAATTGTAAATTTGAACTTCAAAAATTGATTGGAAGAGCGTTTCGTATTGGAAAAAAACCCTAATGCTCGTCAGTATGGAGCATAATTATATAAAAAGTTCCACAAGAAAACATACCATCTTTTCCAAGTTACTACGAAATTTCTCTCCAATCTTTTTCAAAACTATCCCTTTTGCAGTAGTTTGCACACGTTCATTCCCACAGGAACCTTCATTTTTCAACACTTTGCAATTTTGAAACAAAATTTCTTTGACTCATTTTTAATATTTTATAGCCCGACTTAATTAGTTTGAAAACAAAATATCGAGTGATGTCAGTAAAAAATCAGCAACATTATTATCAGAAGATTACTATAGTAATAATTTATTGCTAATAAATGTTCACAAGATTTACAATCTTTTAAAGTACAAACTAGTAGCTAATAAAGGAAAGAATAATCGACATTGAATTGAAAGTTCAAAAAAAAAATAATAAAAGAAAGTTTCAAGACTAAGTATATAAACTAATATCCCATAGAAGTGTTATACGAAGTGAGTTCGAAATTGCGTTCTATAATCTGATAGTCCGTCGTCCAGACTAAGAATTTTCCATAACTGATCTATAGAAATGCGGCATTTTCAGGAGGTAGTAGTCAGGAGGAGGTAGTCTGCAAAAGTTCTCTGAGATATTGCGGCTTATTGGCCGCAGTATGCCGAACAGCAGAAAGAGCGACCAGCGCTTTAAAAACAATTTTAAAGAGTACCCAGATAATCGAAGTCTAAAAGGAGAAACGTGTTCAAATCTTCGCAACCTAAATATAAACCGAATACAGTGTTGAATGCTGCCTCCATTTTAGGTGCACATATACTCTCTAGTTTGGGAAAAGTAACGCTTCCAAACGAGAAATGAGGATCAGACGAGGCAATATATATGCCGAGAGCTAAATTCTGCGCAGCCCAGCATAAATTTTTCTCAATCTGGCCTTAATATAATCACAGCACTTCATACTGCTGTTTAATTCTATTCCAAGATTGGTAGCTTTATTCAGCATGGTTAATGGAGAATGGTGCAGCACCACTGGCGGGACGTCAGACACATCGAAAGCGTTTTTATAAAAAAGTATAGACAGTGGTTTTACGGGATTAAGTTGCAGATCATGGTCTATAGAGCAGGCATATATTCTACCCAGATCAGTATTAATTCATGATATGCTGTCCTCGAGAAGACCTATAGACCGACTTAGATACACCTGAACATCATTTGCGTGGAGATATATTTCTACATCACGAACAACTTTCGGTAGGTCATTGAGATATTAGTGTTACTGAAAATCAGCACATCAGCTTCTCAGTACCTACATCAGTATATCAGTGGTAAGGTGTGGTACTTACCTAAGAAAGCGATTCATATGCCAATCGTAATATTTGCTGGGCCTTTAAATCCAAATACGGGATAGCCAACATACTTACGAATTTTATATTAAATACCTGGTAAATTGTGTTCCATAGCACATTTATTGAACATTATCATAGGCGAAAATCCCAAACTTGTTGGTCAAAAAATGTTGAAACTCTTCAATTAGTTTTAATGAACTTTTCGCCAAGGAAAACTGGATCCCAAAGATTTTTAATCCCGTTACGAAGTCTTGCTTTTTCTATATATAGATCTGCTTTCATACTGGCTTGGATCTTGAAAGACAAACATATTTTGTAAATTTTATTCATCGCCATATCACTCAACTTCTCTTCAGCTGCGCCCTAAATTGTAACAAGTGAAAAAACTGGAATTGGTTTAAGATCTAAGGTATTACGATATCCAATATGAATGCCCGTATACAGGGTGTTTAATCCTAAGAGGGTAATAGAGCAGGAGGTGGTAATACTTACCTAGACATAAAAATATTGTATGTTAGGGGGGGGGGGGGGGGGGCTCAACCATTTAGGAGTTACAGGGTGGTTAAGAAAATATACTAGTCCTTCACAAAATACCCTGTATCTTACAAAGTACAAGATGTAGAGTCACTTACAGATCTCATTGTGTGCAGAACTTCATGATCTTTCCAACGACTGCTCAACTAGCTCAACTCAATTTTTTTTTTTTTGCAAAAAGATCATTAACATAACATTTTTTTATAAAAACTGTAAACTGTAGACTCTCCTCTTTAATTTGACCTATTACACCGTATGTGCTTTTTGTAGCCGTGATAGAGTTATTAACTCTGAACCTATTCCCAAAGCTAGTTTCAAACCTATTTACAAAGATGATTTGCTCACTTACAGACTGAAAATCATAATTTTTAAATAAAATCGTCTAATTTCGGTATAACCTGATTAGATTATGAGCTAATAGCTCTTTAACGGCTACAAATAGTGCATAGGGTGTAATAGGGCAAATTAAAGAGGAGAGTCTACAGTTTATAGTTTTTGTAAATAAAAAGTTAAATTAACTACCTATTTACATAAAAAAAAAAAAATAAAAAATTTAGTTTAGACAACCATAACTCTTGAGAGGATAGGGTACAGTGCTGGTTGAGCAGTAGTTGGAAAGGCCATGAAATTCTGCATAGAATGACCTCTTAATTCCTTATGGCCACTTCTCTGTACAAATTTGAATGTTGAAGTGGTACAGTTCGTCGGACAATAAAAACGATTATGACCAATTTGACAGGATTTCATATTTTTATCAACTGTAGAGTACAATCAAATAGTCCAGTCAAATAAGCCGAAAAAATGCAAAAGACCGTATTTAATTCCTTTCAGGCTTCCGTCAAGAAACATTACAAAAATTAAAAACAAACAAGAAATGCACACAATCCTCTCTGCTTATTTTTTCCCACGCTTACGCAATCGCAGTTATCTAAAACAATAAAAAACATCGAGTGTGTAAAACTGCAGACATAAGAACTAAAAAGTAAGAATTCTAAGGCAAAAGTCATCATATCTCGTCTCGCTTTGCACAACCAACCAAAATTTTTTAAGAAAAATCAAAAATGTTCCAAACACGTCAGGACAGTACAACATGAACGCAAATATTGTGCAACATATAATCCGATAACATTCTTCACTGCACCCGTTTTTCTGCTCCTCCAACGAAACATTCACGCTTCTCTTGGTTGCTAGCTCCTGAACCAAAATGTTGCAGATTTGAAAAAACCGGACACATGTTCGTGGATATAGCGATGTGTCCACCCTTAGCTTCTTTCGCTGTCCCTGTCGCGCTCTTACGAGAAAGGGGTTGGTCACCATGGACTTTTTTATTTAGAATCATATTTTGAATAAAATGGCATTTTCAAATTTTTTAAAAATTTTACCACTTCCGGTCCACACGCATGGCAAATAGATTATCACGCGTTTGGGGGTGTTTTTATTATCTTTCACCCCTTTGTTTTGGCCCTGGGACGCCGCATTTTTGTGACAATACTCCCAGGACCACCCTACACCAACCCTCCAAATTGCAGCCTGAAAGGAATTAAATACGATCTTTTGCATTTTTTCGGCTTATTTGACTGGACTAAAAAACATGTTCGCTTTCACAGTATACGTAAAAACCAAAATTCGAAATTATTATATGGTAGCACCAAGAAGGTCTTGCCCTATTTACGGTTACTGAAAAGCGAAAGTTTTGTATAGCAATCCTGTGAAGGAGTTGCCCGATTGATTCCAGTTTCGAACTCAAATTAACTATTTTCTTTAAGCCCGTGTGCAAGACTTCAGTACTCTAAGTGAACGCATTCTCGAATTATGGTGTGAAAAAAACTGCCAGAGAGGCGGGCGGGCAGACGGACATACGGACGCACATGGGTATCCACCACATTTTGCTCTACCAGCATTATTTCTGTGCGTTACAAACGGAATGAGAAACTAAGTATAGCCTATGATTTCATCTAGGATATAAAAGGAATGAAAGTTTAAAAATGTCATGAATAGTAATGTTTTAGGTGTGTGTGTCGAGTGTTTCATGTATAAAATTCAATCCAAAGAAAGCAATTTTAACTTAAAGTTTTATAACTTAAAAATGAGAATAAATTCTGCAATACCTAACAAATTAATATGAATTACTGTACCACTACAAATTTATAGCGCTTTTCTGTGGCCTCTTTTAGTACAAAGGTTTTTTTAAATTATTATGTCCTTTTGAAAGTTGAGAAAGTTAAAAAAAATATTATTAATATGTAATACCTAATAAATCACCCTTTATTCAAAATTTTAACAGACGGACAGTAATGCAAAAATCTAGATGTTTTCTGATTCTATGTGCACCTGTGTATCTAATCATTTTTAGGGTTCCGTACCCAAAGGGTAACAACGGGAACCCTATTACTAGGACTTCGCTGTCCGTCCATCACCAGGTTGTATCTTATGAACCGTAATAGGTAGACATTTGAAATTTTCACAGACTGTGTATTTCTATTGGCGATATAACGACAAATATAAAAAATTAAATTATATTAAAAATTAAAAGGGGCCCCCATACAAGAAACGTGATTTTTTCGGCATTTTTTTCCTCGTTTTTTTCTCATTCATTATTATTATCGTAGGTAGGCATTTTTTTTCAAATGACAGCATTATTTTTTCAAATGACGCCTACTCTCATTTGGTGTTAAATTTTGTACGATAATACGAAACCCTTCGTTCGCGAGTCCGTCTCGCACTTGGCCGGTTTTTTTTTGTAACATAATTAATTCTATACGTCACAAGTTCGTTCATGCAACTTAGTATACCCTGTGATTTCATTACGTAACTAAAGTATATAATTTGTAAAGATAAAAGCTGAGTATATAGCAAAATTTTCGCACACACCCACACCCCTTACCATTCCCTCCAATTGTCAAATTTATATTATATTTCTCAAAGAATATGCTCCGAGATAACTGGAACAATGAATTGCTCCGGTGTAACTTTCAAGTGGGTTGTTTTGTTTCGAATTTATTGACATTACAAAAATATCGTCCTTGATATGTAACTTTTCCTATATTTCGAATCTACTGCCTAAATACCTGTCAACAAACAAACAGAACGACAGAACATTTGAGCACACTTCGGAACTGAAAAAGTTTAAAGTTGGACTCTTAGTGGCATTAAATGAAAATAAAAAGATTTTGTTTTGTATTATATTGTCGAATATATCAGTTTTGCTTTTTTTGTACTACCAGGCCTGCTACAGATAATGAAGTTGCGGAGCGGAAGTTTTCAGGTTGAAAATGGATATTTTCCTCGGATTCGAAAATGTCAACATCTGGAGGGAGATACTCATTTCTACAATCATTATATCACGATGTGAACTAAATGCTTGGAAATTTAAGAATATTGATCTCATAGGAATAACTGTGTATAAATCCCCAAGAAACTAAGCAGAATTTGGGTTAATCCAAAAAGTGAGGATAAAATTTTGTGGAAAATACATCAACATATTCTGAAAATTAATTAAGGGGCATATTAATTCTTATCAAGATTGATGAAAATTATTAACTGGAAAAGATGGATTCTCGCCGTCAGCAGTAGTTGCTTTCTTTTCTTGTCATGGATGTTTTTATCAAATATAATAAGGTATTATATGTTCCCTTAATTAAACCCTTCCTATCTTTCTAGCAGGTTGCGTTCTTCCAAGGATTCAATATAATTTGACATTTTCAAGTTTTTTCTTTATGAAAACTAACTGCTTCTCCCATTTATCCTTTACAATATTCCAATCTGGAAATCTACCATCAAAGAACTTTCAGTGCACTTGAATTTCCTTATTAATTTTACAGTGAATTACTTCTTCAGAACTTGAGTTTTTTTAATTTTTTTTTATTGCAATAGCAGAGGGACTAAAGATCCCTACCATGGAGGCCAAGGTGGCCCATTTTTCTAAGTTACTAAAAAAAAACATACCTCTCATCGAAACCTTCCGGTCCTCTTCATGAAGCGCATCAAGTCCAGGTGAGTTAAACTTTTCAACAGGGTAAAGGCCGGACAAACAGACAGACACTCAGGGCTACCAACAACTCGCATCTTTGTTAGATGAGCGTTTATCGAACTGCGATTAATGATAATACCAACCATAGTACTGCATTGTTTACTTCCGACCCCCAAAATATACTGTAAGTGCTCAGGTGTGCCCATCGCGACTGATGCTTCATGCAAACCTGGTCACCGATGTGACAACGCCTGCAGTGGGTTCTGCTCCTACGTATTCTGAATATTCTAGATAACTTCCGTAGTTTTAGATTAACCTCCTTTTTTTTTATTGCAATAGCAGAGGGACTAAAGATCCCTACCATGGAGGCCAAGGTGGCCCATTTTTCTAAGTTACTAAAAAAAAACATACCTCTCATCGAAACCTTCCGGTCCTCTTCATGAAGCGCATCAAGTCCAGGTGAGTTAAACTTTTCAACAGGGTAAAGGCCGGACAAACAGACAGACACTCAGGGCTACCAACAACTCGCATCTTTGTTAGATGAGCGTTTATCGAACTGCGATTAATGATAATACCAACCATAGTACTGCATTGTTTACTTCCGACCCCCAAAATATACTGTAAGTGCTCAGGTGTGCCCATCGCGACTGATGCTTCATGCAAACCTGGTCACCGATGTGACAACGCCTGCAGTGGGTTCTGCTCCTACGTATTCTGAATATTCTAGATAACTTCCGTAGTTTTAGATTAACCTCCTAGTTTTGTTGTGTATGAGAGTTGCAATGTCTGAAACTCGCGCGTGGGCAATCGTCGAGTAGAAAACCTGAATTGATTCGTATAATTTTGCTTTCTAAGTCGGAGATGTAAGTCTGGCCGCTTGAATAATTTTATTACTAATGAATTATTAGCTCGAAGAAATTAATTCCCAAACAAGTTTTCCAAAATTGAAACCTTGCACTGGAAATTGTACGCTTCCTCCTTTCTGATCTTCTTCTTTCTATTCAGCATTTTCTTTATGCTTTTACAATTTTAAGAAAGCCACATAACTATACTAAAGATTTTTTTTAGTTCTTTCCTTGTTGTCAGTGACAGGTGTCAACAACATTTGTCGAGTTGCGTACAATGTGTTTTAAATGCGATATTGTTTTCAACTAAGTTGCCAACATGTTGTGTCGCCCAAACTGTGTTTTGGCCTTAAGCTAGTAATGCCTAACTCTAATATAAAATCAACGGTGCCTCAACCTGATGTAGGGAAGGCCTCAATTTTTTCTTAGAAATTTACTGGAATTTTTTTGTCCTTAGAATTTCATTATTGCACGCGACACGACAACGGTCAACGAGTGCTTGGGACTATAAGAGTTTTTATGAGCATAGAATTCATTTTTTAGAAATTTCTAGAAAATGTTTCGGCAACATTTTTATTCACTTTGATGATGGTGGCCAACAGGAGTTATTTTCAGATACAATACTTATATGTGGTCCGTTGTCAGTTTGCAATAATGCGTAAAAATTCTAAAATAAGAGCTTGCATTATTAAAAGCAAATAAAATATTTTTGAAATAATTCATAAAATGTTTAACGTTTTTTAAATGAATTCAGATGAAGTTAGAAAATGAGAAGTGAAAGTTTTACTCTACACGTGTGGCTATTAATAAATAAATATTTTTTGAAAACTGTAATAATCAACCTTTTGTTTTTGTTTTTTTTTACTATATTATAGCTTTCAAAGGTATTTATTTAATAATCCTAACTAAACTCTATAAACTTTTGTATTACTGCCGTTGTACAAAATTCTAAATTTAAAAAGTACTTAGTTTTACATACGCTGAAGTACTCTGGCCTGCGGCACTTGTACTTTTTCTTTGGTAGACTTTCCCAGCTCTGCGAAGACGGCATAAAAGGTTTCATCGGCTGGAAAGGTCCTGCTCACGTATTTCGCATGGCATAATTTTCATAATATATCTCGAAAAGGGAAAATGATCAGTAGATATAATATTATGCGTCTTTGTTGGATCGATTTCACTCTAAATTTATGAAAAAGCGGCCCCATTCGCGAAGAAAACAAATCTTTTCGGCTAGGCTATGCACCAACTCACACGTCTGCACTTGGCATGGTCAAAATTGCCGTCTTGCAATACGAACCACTCCTGAAATCAACCCCATTATTCAAACTCGTGTAATTTTCTTCGAAATATGAAGAAATCGCTCCCTCGACGAATCAAACGAGGAGGTTAACGTTCAAATAAATACAGATTTTGCATACTTCGAGAAATCGTATTATAATGAAGGCTTAATTAAATTGGAAACCCGTTGGGCAAAGAGTGTCGCGCTAAAATTCGACTATAGAGGAAAATATGATTGTCGAGTTTTGGTAAAATAAAAATTATTTCATTTCAAGGTCACTTACTTATCAAAAAATCTTTGTATTTTCTTAATTGGATATTGGGCAGATGCACCTGGTTCTAGATAAATTGTGTGATTACACCTACACAGTTGGACCCGGCTCACCAAATCATATATAATCCAGATAATAACATTATAATATCGAAACAGCTTTTAAAAAACAATTCAGATGTTAGCAGAATTTTTTAATCATTGGTGTCGTCTCTGGTGGAGCTCGAACCAGAATTTATCCATTTTTACATTTTAGTTGCACTTTGATATTGAGGTGATATTTTCTATCTGATAATTTCAGTATGATGATAGCTTCACAATGTCTTCGAACAATAATCCTGTCTCTTGAAATGCCTAGTATGACACATGGGAGGTTCTACCGGCCCTCTTATGGCCGATGGTGATAGATGAACTACCAGAAAATCTGTCTAATGCGGGATATGGTTTCGGAATTAATATGAAGAGCCCTTGAAGTTGTTTCCTTCTGGTCAAAAAGTGAGGATGTAAGTTCTATCCTAGCAAAACTACATACCCTATAAGGAAACTAGACTAAAGGCTCCCTCTTTGCGCGTAAAGATCGTATAATCTTCTAAAGAGGTATGGTTTTTGGGGATCATCTTTGATCAGAAACTCATATACTTAGAATCATCATTTTTGTCGAAAGCTACAGCAAATTGTATGTATCATTACCAACGGCGCCTTTGAATGGTGGCCCTAAACCGAGAAAGAACAGTGCAAATATAGTTACAAAAACTACAAAGTTTTGCATGCCGCGGAATACCAGGTGTTACAAGTGCTTGTGACATCTTAGAGCTGGTTAGGAAAATGGGGAACACCACAGACGATAACTGCCGATTTTATAATGAAAAGGTATAATCTGTAGATGCAGAGGTTGCTCTCCGCGACTGCATAGGAATTGCTCACCAAAATGATCTGTATCCTCATCAGAGGTCCGGAAATGTGACTCTAATAAGAAAATAATTTTACTAAAAAGTGTAAACGTGGACTGAACCCAAGACGGCAGAAACCATAGCACAAGAGATTGTTTAGGTTGCATGACTTAGAGGTCGCATTACCCGGTTCTACCCCTACTTATAAAATAATAATGTATTACAGACATAATAGGCTTCTGGTCGATGACTCGGAAGGTAATTTGAGCCTTCATCAAATTGACTATACAATGATGGACCACAAGGTAATCCTTCCAAGTTTCATTTAATATTAAGTATTTTCATAAATTTACTTGTAATAATCACATCACCTGTGGTGCAGAAAATTTCAGTAAGTAGATAAGAGCCAAGTACCTACGTACATAACATATATGAAATTAATGTTAATAACGGAAGTACTGATGGGATGCCCCAGCCAATTAGACTGTAGTACACCTTCTCATATATGCAATCCCACAATAGTCACACAACCATACAGACTTCGTACAATTATTGTCACACAGTTTCTAAATTACGAAATAAGTGATTTAGGGTATAATTATGGTCTCCATTAAACTGGATAAAACTTTTTCTACATTTCCACATCTCTCGTCTAAAATTATTGTAATTCCGCCACAATGTGTAATACAGAGAGAGGTAATTTTATCCATTTATCATATACCACCTGGAATTACCTGTTCATTTGTAAATGTTTCTGCACTCCAAGCCGAGCAACATATTATAAAACGTAAAGTGCATTGTGGTCTTTGTTGTAATTGTAACTATAAAACAAAAGTTTACGCCGTCAGAAATGAAGCACTCCTCAATCAACAGCATTAACAAAAACTGCACAGGCGAACAAAAGTTTCCTTGCACTTTAGCTGGATGCAAAAGAGAGGGGAATTGGGAGCAACACAGAATGATGTGTTCGGGCTTAATGCAGTGCGCTCTAATTTTAAACTTTGGCGGTAGTTTCACGTTTCAGAACAGGAATTTTTTCTGCTTCCAGTTCTTTTCGTTTTAAAAGTTTTCGGACTGCATTTATCAAACAAGTTGTTGGGATGTAAGTGTGAGAATCCGCAAAGTGACGATCGATACTTAATTTCTGGGTCCCTCGACTCTTCTGAAAATGAATTTTCCGAGCTTACACAAAATTGTTATTTCCTTTTTTTTTTTCTTAAAAGGTTACATAATCACCACAAAGTAGGTATTAAGAAAGTTGTTGATGTAGTTCGTGATGTCATGACAAATGGTGGCGCTAAAGCTTCTGAAGTGGTAATATGAAAGTATTGCATTATACTGTCGTAGAACATAGTAACAAAGTTTCTTGAAAATAAAATATTTTCTCATTTGACCTACATAAGTCTTAAAAGCATTTGTTTCTTCAAGCGAAACCTGGGTCTTGGCCAGTCTCATCAGCAAAATACTGTATTTTTCATCCCACTGTAACTCAGAAGTAAACATTTATCCATAAACAATAAATTGTATATTTCGTTATTTTATTTGATACCACACGATTACCAATCCATTTCACGTTATTATACCTACTCCTACTAGATGAAAGTTATAGTGTATATGCTAAGTTTGTTCTTCCGTTTATATCGAATGGAAAGAATTCTATTAGAGCAAAATAAATTAGACACCCATGCATAAAAATAAAAGCTAGTTTGATGCATGTTCGCTTTTCTGTCCGTTCGTTCGTCCTTGTGTCCAATAGGCTGTCCGTCTGCCCGTCCTCTCGATAACTTGAGAACCCATTTACTTTGTACATGGCCTTTTTAAAAAAATTATTAATTCAAGATTGAAAATAAGACAAATCGGGTAACTCCTTCGTGGTGTTATCACACAGAAATTTCTTTTTCACTATATATTTGGACATTGTCTCAGAACGCGTCACCGTAGGGAGCTGAAATTTTGTATAAGGCGTTTTCATAGAAATTGTAAATAAATTTCAAAAATGGACTAAATTCTTTTTTGGATTTTAGATTTTTTTATTTATTTTCCTAGACGTTTTTATTGTACTGAAAATGTTTGAGATATGAAATCCTATGAAATTGGTTATAATCATTTTTACTGTCTGACAAGCCGTTTTAGAAATTGATGCGAAACCCCACTTTACCAATTAAATTTGCACTGAGGGGCGACACAAATATTTCATATACAAGCATTTATCCAGTACGGTATCGTAAGAATTGGTCTCAGACCAATTACAAAATGAAATTTAAAAACTGGGAAAATTTTAAACTAGCATGACTGATGAGTAAATTGGAACTTGTTTCCTTCATACTGCGCAATTGGGAAAAGATCCAAAATTTCAACAGGAAATGGACTTGAAAAATTATAAAAATAAATATTTAAATCGAATGAAATATTTCTTAGGATAAAATTCCCCTTAATTTTTGAAAAATTTGCAATAATTTAAAAACATTTTATTGTTGACATTATTATGGTGGATATAAAGCTTACCTTGTTCACATGAAGCGAATTGAACTGGACTGGAGTTGACTTAACACGTGAAGCATGAAGTGGTCACATGCAGTGGAGTAGGGACAGCTGTAGTCAAAATGTCCGGAAATATTATATGTTTAATTTTTTTGTTTAAACATTTTTGAGAAGTAATAATGAACAAAATTTTAATTTTACAATTTTTGAAGAAGAAGATAAGATTTGAAACAAAGAATAAAAGTGTACCATAGAATATACAAAGACAGGGACAGCGATCACTTCATATAGAAATTGCCATACACCTTAAAATCAATGTCACAGTTTTCCAGACGAAAGTCAAAGGAAAGGTATCTCCTTAACTCGGATACTGAGAACAAGGAGATTGGAATTTGCTTGGATAGCCAAATAGGCTCAAGGTCTTGTCAAAAACTTTTACTACCTTCAAACTTGTAATGGAGTGTAAAATCACCTTCTTTCGGTACAACGGGGTACTAGTGCTTCAGGTGCCAAGTCACAATTATATAAGCGGGAAATGGCAAACGACCTATCTTGGTGCAGCCGAGGAGGCACCATCCTCCGCAATAGGGATCGCATCAAAACACTTTGCCTCAAATATCTCAGCTTTGGCCGACTGCCAATACAGTCGACTTTGGTTTGATGACCCTTCAGGTAGAACTACAAGGAATCTGTGGGACTGACCTAAGCCAAACGAAACGAAAAAGCTATAGGGAATAAACAGCCACCTCTGAAAACTCTAGTTTTACAAACGTTAAAAACGTTACAGATATCTTGGCTCACACCTCCTGGAAGAACTGCATGAAGCCGGAAATGGGGGTAATTTTATTCAATTGCACAAACTTGGATAAATGTAAACCAATGTATGGAAAAGCCTAGCTTTCTGCTTTGGTCGAAAGTTAAAAGCAATTATGATCCACATATGTGGATGAAAAAAGATTTTAGAATGTCAAAGAGGACATTTTGTTATGTTTGCACACTTGTTGCGGATAAATTGAGACCAAAAGGGAATTATTTTCTTTATATAATTTAACTAGCTACCCAAGATATCGTGTTATTGCATTACTGTTTGGAGTTCACAAATAAACTGTACAAAACTGTGTATATAGATTCATGAATGTACTCAGCAAAAAAAGGAAAGATTTTATAAAATTATCAAATCAAAAGGCAACAAAAAGGGAGGTAACGTATTTTGAACAAAACTGCAAAATCCCCAAACAGAAGGAGCTTTATACGCATTTCCATTGCAACAATAAAGGAAGGTTATAGATATTTTATTAGCCGTAAAAGTTGGGCTTTCTATATTCTACAGGCTGTGCTTGATTTAAATTATATGCAAGGACATTTTATTATAAACATATAAAATTTATTAAACCACCTCTTTCTGTTATGGTTTATTGATGTGATCTGTAAGTTTCCCGATGTATCACATGATGCAAATGCTTCTCAAGGTTCAGCTCTTTATCAAAATATATAGAATATTATTCCCACGACAAAGATGTTTTTAGAAATAATAACAATCATTCGTCTTATTCATACATATTTATAGAAAACAAGAATAATCGCAAACATTTAAAATCCTTATTTCATAATTGGCGATCCAGCTTACCCTCTTGTACAAAAAATAAAAAAAACCTTTTGTTGAATTATTGCTGTAAGTTTTTCGATAGGCAGAAAAACCAATTCATATCAGTTAAGTATTGAACGGATATCATAAGCGGAATTAGAACCATTAGATAATAGCGGTTTGTTAATTAACATACAGATGAGCGTTCGTTATTTAACATACAATATTTCAAATGCAATTCGCAAGTCCACAAATTGCCATAGAATTTTCCCGAATTTCCCATTCTCGATACATCTGCTCTGCAAAACAAAAGTTGTTTATGTCCATACTTAATTTGTCATTTCACGCGAAGTATGTAGATGTCGCTTGTCCTTTTTGCTATTGAACGTAACAATACATACTCGTACCAAAATTGTATTAACTTACTGTGTGCTACACAATATTATAGAGAGTAAAAAAGATCAAATTAGTTTATTAAGAAGGTACTACAACTTTCCTCACTTGAATAACAAAGCCTATCATTCAGCCAGCAAATAGCAGAGGTGGGGACTTGTTATAGGGATGCATTTAAATTTTATTTAAAAATAATTTTGAATTAAGAAAAACCAATTAATTGTAGTTATTTTTGTATTTTTTTTTATTAAAATGCCTTTTCATCTTACTATTTAACATACATACTTCATAAATTATTTAAAAAAAACAAGGGTTAACCTATAAAGCCTAATGAAAAAAAAACCTTAACGAAAAATATTTACAAGTTAGGTAGTACTAAACCTTGCGACGACTACTACAATCTTTCTGTTTTTCTGTTTGTCTGTCTTCTGTCTTCCAAAAGGGTCACACAAAGAAACAGCTAACCCGTATACGAAAATAAATCTTACTGAAACTAAAAAAGTCTGTGCTCTTTATTTCAATCCATCACCCTTACAGTTCACACAAGTATAAAAATCTTGACTCTTATAAAAAAAAAATTATAATAATATATAATGCATTTTAAAAAACAAAAAGTTATTTTGATAGAACAATGTGTAACTACAACATTGAAAGCTTTATGTGCAGATGAATTTGAAGGCACAGAGCTTGATTGATATCGTGAAGATATAGCTGATGTACTACAACGAGTGCTCTGACATTTAAGAGTATTTTCGTGTTTAAAAATTGATCTTAAACCGAATAGAGACACTCTTGATTTTTGATTTTCCCTGTCTTGCAGATCCATTTCAAATTATTGCTTAAACAACTCCATCTGCTCCTTTGAGTAATCATTTCGCAAATCCTTCTGAATTTTCCTCAACTGATTAAAAAATGTCGTTGTTCACAAACCAGAAAATTTAACTTTTCGACCTAACGATCAGAGAGATCACCCAATCATTGGATTTCTGTCCAAAGCGATCAGAGATAACCATACTAATAAGACTTCTATCATGTTAGCATATTATGTCTATAGCTCGTTCAGATAACATTATATTTCATATATTGGTTTCTCTATGCAGTTTGAAAAATGTTTCGACTTTGTTCGTCTCTTTCTTGACTTTTTTACTATGTAAACATTGCTCATTACGACACACACCCAACTTGTCAAATTCGTAATAAATACAGCGTTAATGAATAACGCATGAAGGTATCACATTGATATTGTGCACGCGGAATTTTGAATTAAAAGCTGAACGCTGACCAGTCATTTGGCTCTTACTAGAAAGTACAGTTTTCGCAAAAGATTTGACTGACGTCAGCTCATTTCATTTGTAGCAAACACTCACAAACTGATGTTAACAGATAGTCCGGAAGGTGGGGTTGCATTTTAAGTAGTGTTTTTATGCCGATGGATTATTATCTATTTTGATAAATCTGGTATGACTAATAAGTGCACCAAGCATCAGCTGACGCACCCGCGGTGGGTTGTGTAAAAGGCTGCGAAAGTTGTAAAAAAAAAATGTTTAAGGAATAGTTCGCCGGCTGAAACGTTTTTTTATAAACAGTTGATATCATAGTGAGTTCAAAAACAATCGTCAGCTGTATAGCGGAGGGGGGATTATGTGTCAGCTGCTAGCATGAACTTGTAAAAAAAAACACGTAAAATAACGTAATAGTAATTGCCTGAGAGATCGTCGACTTAAAATGCTGTAACTTGGTACTTGGTGTTTTCATAGCAATAGTAAATAAAATTTCGAAAATGTACTAAATCCGACAACTCCTTGCTGATATTACCATATAAGAACTTTGGTTTTTTACGTATCCTGTGAAAACGATCAGTCCTGAACGTTTTTTTTTACTGAAAAGTTCTTCAGTATATTAAATCCTATAATATTTTTTGTAATCATTTTTGCTTGCCGACGAAATTTAAGCGAAAAACCACTTCAAAAATCAAACTTCCACATATAGGTCATCATACACTGAACGAAAAAGGTACACAATGTTTATGAAAATGTGATTTTGAACACCCGTTCACTAAATTCAGTAAACTAACATTTATGTACATGGTAGTGAACTTATTCATGATATCAGTGAAATATTTAATTAAAGTCCTTTGAAGTTATTCATGATATCAGTAAACTATTTCGCTAACAACATCTGCCACCCCCTTTTTCGCTCTATGGGTTCCCGTTTCCTCTTTCCAAACCTATCGTAATTAAAACAGTTGTTTATGATTTTTTATGTTTTACAAGTATATTAGCTTATTTCACTATATCTCTATTTCTATTTCTTACAAACTTTCTGTATTTCGTCTTAGTTTACAAAAATAAACTGATTCCGAGCATAATGGTTAACATAAACGCTATTACATATATTATAATTTCGTTTTATTAACTCATACGTATACAAATATAATGAATTACACATATTCATTTTGCAATAATTTATCGATTAGAAAAGAAAAAATATGGCAATAAATGCCCAAATTGTTTTCGAAAAATCTGGGTCTTTCAAATCAAATAGAAAAAATATCTTTATACAGATATCTACAGCACGTAATAAGTTATTAAAAGGAATTCTTATCTAATCAAAATAAACATATATTTCTATAAAAAGCAAACAGCCAAGCTGACGTCATATAGTATAGACTTGAAATAAATTTTAAGTGTGAATTATATGAGGCGAAATACTACGTATTTACTTGAATGCCTAGCACGCTTTAACCGTATGCGGGACTAGCCATTTCTATATATGAGGTCAGGTTGGCTGTTTACTTTGGCATATACGGCAGCTAGGAACCAAGCCGTACTGACGATTATACGGTTCGTGCTTATCTGAAACGCCCTCTTTTTGCAATGAAATTTCTTTTTTCAACGATTTTTCGTTTGCATAAAGAGTTTTTTCCACTCAATTCTCGAGCTGCAGTAGCAGCAAACTGAGCCAATTTCATATTAACTTATTTCGCTATTAATTTTCATAGCAAAACTCTCTATATATTTCTTTTACAGTGATGATTTCCTCCCCGATCGCACAAATAAATGGCTGAATTTTCTCACTTTTCGACTTCAAATAACGGATTTCTTCCTCTAATTCGACACAGGACTTACCACAAATGCAAAATGATTGCTGTGAGTCCGAAATAGAAAATCTGGTTACGATTTCTTGCCTTTTGTGTCCTTTGATATGGAATACATCGCCTATTGGAGTGCTGTGCGCTTTGCATCTATATAATGTAGAAAAAAATCAACCCGTAAAAACGAAGTTTTTCAAGGCGATTGAGCGTGTGCGAAAAGTATTGTCATCGATTTAAAAAAGATAAAAAAAAGAATCAATTTATCATTGCAACTGAATTGGAATTAAACTTATTTTAGCTAAATGTATCAGTATCTGAAAGTTTCTCGAAAACATCTTAGATATGTTTATTTGAAATTTGGGCTTTCCTGATCTACAGAAATATTTCTCATATAGATCGCATTTATCCAGAATGGAAAGCGTGTTCTTAAACCGCTCTTTGAAGTCTACGTCAATCTATAGAAAAAAATAATTAATGATAACAATATAAAATAAGATGTGCAGAATGAACTTGAAATTGAAATGGATTGCACAGGGCGATTCCCTGAAGCGTCCCAATTACGTTTTTTTCCGGAGATTTTTATAGCGAATTGTAAACACATGCATCACCACCTCCATTTTGGAAGAAAGACCAATTTTTAATATTTTGCGTGGTAAAAAGTAACGATAATCGGGACACCTCAAGGAATGCCGTTTGCTCTCCATTTCAATTCTTCTTACCTATATAATGTGTTGTGCTCCCTCTGAGACACTAAATAAGTTGTAAGTTTTTCACACTTTTTCCTGTTTAATAACACAAACAATTAAATTTGCACGTGAGTTAAGTTAGTCGAGCAAGACCAAACTGACTGACAGAGACGTGAAGATTTGATCGAATCCGTAGAAACTTTTTCGAAGGAATAAAAATCCAAAAATGAAAGTGAAAACTTTTCACTGTATCCATTAACCTTTTCACTGAAATCTTGTTTCATATCAATTTTATGGGTAATTTTTTTTCAAATATGGTGAAGAGCATGGTTTTAGTAGTGCACTGGCGCATCGAATAAATCTGAGTATTTAGTCAATACATTCATGGATACAGTGTACAGTGATCATTAAGATCTTGTAATTGTTCTCGAACCAGTCGATTAAGGAGAGTTTTAACAAGAAAACAGTTAAAGAGGTCAGTGAAAAATGATCATTAGATTCACGAATGACTTCACTGTTGTTCATTATAATCTTCACGACTACAAATTATTTTTTAGGAATTTCCATAGTGAAACCAAGTACACTATATTTAGGAACAGGCTCACTGCTATATCAAATGCACAGGGCATTCATCTAGTGTATCATAAGAATTGGTCTTATACCAATTTTAGCCTGTTCACTTATTCATATGATATTGTAATATTAATTAATCTTTAGGAATTCCTGGAATCAATGTGCATTGTAATTTTTAAATCGTTCTGAGTGCTCTTTCATGTTGCCGAGCATTATGATACAAATATCCATCTCTGACCAATTCTTATGATACTCTAGATGAATGCCCCCTCCAACTTTAATCTTACCTACGGCTTTTGCACTAATTTCCATACAGAACTTAAACAAAAGTGACATCTAGGATACACGTTGTTGGCAGGGGGATGCAATCATATGTTAGAAAGTGAAAAAAATTATCGGCATGCAAAAATTCCCTAAAAGCATAAACATAGTAATCGAGGAAAATGTCAGAAATACGTTACTACACAATTTGAATCAGAAAACCAAACCGCGTCGAATGGTCTAGGTCTCTCTCTCTCTACACTGAAAACAAAATCATTTACGCCATTGAAAACGCCTTTTTCCAGTAAGTTCGATTTGATTTGCAGTAAAAGGGTCGAAATTCGCTACTTTTTAAACACCATTCGCTTACATCAAGGAAAGGTTTTCAAATTTTTAAGTGAGTTACATATTGCATCCGAGGTTTAACAGCTCAAGAGGCTTGATCAGTTTTGAGAATCAACAAATGATTCCTTCTGTGTTAACTCTGGACATTGTTCGTTGTTACAACATTTTCACGGACGTGGTCTATGAAATATAATCAATTTTGTTATTGCTTAGTGTTGAATAATAGATGCAGTTACTCCATTCTTTTTAACTTATAGATAATTCAAAGAGCGGTGTTAATACGTTAAAAGAGTATTAAATAAAAATTTAGTCATAATTACAACCTTTTGCTATTTAAAATCAAAAGTGAGATCTTGTATTGAACACAGAACTTTGATACAGCTCACATATATCGTACCTACAAATAAATAAGGCCTATATTTGATAAAGCATTTCAGTTGTAGCATTCTTGAGGTCCGCCAAACAAAAAACGGATTGCTGTAAGTGGCAAAAGGTTTATTTATACTAACTTTACCGTAATTTTACTTATTTGAATTAAATAAATAATTATAGCGGTTTAAGTAAAGTAAAAAACATAATTATAGCAATTCAAATTGTGAATATCATTTCTTAAGAAAAGCTGTCCAAAAATAGCACTTCTATCACAAATACGAGTAGTTAAGAAGTTATTATTTTTTTTATTTTTTTTTTTGGGTTTGAAAAAGTTTTTGGGTTTAGTGAAAAGTTTCATTTTGGTCGATTACGACCTTAATTATTTTCAGAGTCGATATATTTATACACGCAATGGCATCATTTATTTTCTTAATCCCGGTATACTAAAGCCAAGGAATTTGTCCACTTATTTCTTGAAGAAAATTTGACGTTAGATCAAGAAATTTTAGACAATAAAGACAATAAAGAAGTAACAAAAGAAAGTGATGAAATGGATAATTTTTCAATGAAAAATGAAGATACATAATATAAAATAATTTTTAATCCTCAATTTGTCAGTTTAAAATTGATTCATCTCTTGCAAAATCTGCTTTCCTTCCATCAATTCTTCAATTATTCCAGCAGCGTCATAATTCCTTACGGAAATAAATGAATCAGTATTTTAGAAAAACTTTTAATTTTTACGATTCAAATCAAATTAGTAAATACAAGAGAAAAAACATCCTTCGTTACTGGGTATTGCTAGCTGGAAGCAAATTAGACAAATTAATAAATACAAGAGGTAAAGACATCTGTCTCGTTAGCTCAGTGGTAAGAGCAGTCGCCGGAAAGCGGCAGGTCCCGGCTACAAAAACCGGGCGAGGCGGTGGTTTTTTGTTTCTTGCATTTAATAATTTGATTTGAATCATAAAAATTAAAAGGTTTTCTAAAAAATTCTTCTATTCCATCTGACCGATTCAAAAATTTTCAAGTTCGAGTCCACCATTGGACAAGATCAAAAAGTGTCTCGGTACTTATTTCTTCAAGAAATGTTGACATAAATGGATTTTTCGAAAAAAAACTAAACCTTTTTGTCAGTCGAGAAGTGGAGTTTTTCTGTTCGAACTTCTTTTCTAAAGCATACTGTTTCAAGGAATCGGCAAAGGAGCATTCCATGACTTTTATTTTACACAGTTTTTGTTTAGGAACAAAAATTACCTGGTTCTAGCATACCGGGTTTTACTCGTACGTACCTACCTACTAAAGCCTACTACGCTAATCACGCGAAAATTTCGTTTCCTATACAAAATCTATCTAAAAAAAAAATGGGAGGCGAAAAGAGACACGGAAATTTCGGTTTGAGATTTTGTAAAGTAGTACGCTGTTCGAAAATTAAAATCATTGCCCAGTCAAATAGTGCCAAAAAAGTGGAAAACCTCGGAATGAATGTGAACAAACTGTAAATTGGTATACAACTTTGTTGCGGTATTCTAAAGACTAGGGAAAAAGTCTCACATAATCTCATGTCTGCGTCACCAGATATTCGCGAAAATGGGTTTTTTTCAATTATTTAGTATCTATCCTGTGGAAAATACGTCATTCAAGGTCATTATAAAATTACCTACAATTTTTATTTCATATATATATTTTATATCTACAACCGTTTTCGAGGTACATCGCGGACAGCGCCAACGCGCATCCGTATACAGGCGCGCATACCAACTTACAGCTTGTTCGCTTCCATACCAAGGTTGGATGCTTATTTTACTGGGGTACCAATATTTAGGTGATGGAATATAGATGGCACTAATATGAACCGGAGGCATTTTTCCGCAGCAATCTATATATCCAGACATTTATTTCGCACCGAAATTTGACAGATTGATTATTGATAACGTTTGATGTTTGGCGCTTAGGCACATATAACCAATTTTTGTTATTTAATTTGTGATTTTATTTATGGCGGCCTTTTAGATGATTTTTTTTTCGCAAAATCATGCAAAACAACAGATGCTTCAATTATTATTTCATCACAGTATTTTTTAAAACGTTTTGACAGTAAGTTTACTTAACAGCTAATTTTTCAATTATTCACTCTCCATTTCTTCTCATACATTTTCTCCACAACTCTTTTCCGTGCATGTTCAGAATGCAAGCGAAATTCGCAGGATCAGCGTACTACTCTTTACGATTAAATTACAAACCTTGCGCCTCCTGTCTTGTCCGCAATATTATCTGCGTATTTACACATTGAGACCGAAAATAAAGTTGGCGTGCCAACGTTGTCATGATTTTTGTCACGCCAAGAAAGAAGACAAAAATTTGACATTTAGAAGAATTTTAAATATTGCGTCCAAATAATTTTCTGGCATATTTTTACATCCTGGATAATAAACACGTAAACTTAAAGTGGAACTTTACTTAAGCATAGAAATGGATTAACCCAAAATTCTTCGTATATATTTCAACATTCTTAAGAAACTGCAATTTCTGCAAAAAGCACAAACTTTCTTCTTTGTCAGCATCTTGCAAATTAATTCGCGTACCAATAATGTTCCCCCGATTCGACTTGCCAGCTACCAAAAATTGACGCAATAAATCGGAGCCAAGACAAGAAAATCAGGTCGTGGAGACGCGATTTGTCATAATTTCAAAAAATGTATGCAATGTATATTAAATTGGGGCCCCCAAACTCCGGGGCAAGGTACCCTTAGTCCATCCTTGTCGCCGAGCCTATCTGATACTATTGACAAAAGGAATACTTCATAAGTGAATACGTCAGATAAAAAACCGAAGAAATAAAGAAAAGAAGAAGCATACAGAATAGTGTACCATTCTCTACTTTAAGATTTTAGCAAACATCAGACAGAAGAGGTTTCATTCACTAGATTCAACTTATCGATGCTTGATCTTCCTCCAAAGTCAAATGACGAAGACTTTGAGGAATACATAGAATACATAGTGGGCACTAAATAAATATTTCTTTTTTCTAATTTCACGAGCAAGTAATTTGTCCAGAAGAACTTTTTTCATAAGCTTTTACGTATTTAAGGAGCTCCGTTTCATATTGACCAATTTTAGCTATTTGACGCATTTATCATACAGCAGTGGAGACCAATTAATTATCATTAAATTTGCGCTGGCATGGTGTCTTGGAAAACTGATTCATGAGTCACACAACATTTTTTTATAACTATAACCATGGCATTAACATGCTTAAATTATTCCGCACAAGTATGGGCAAGTGCTGTACCTATAGACACGTTTAGATGTGCACACCCTAAATATTTCATAAACTATTATTGAAAAACTCAATATTTTACGCACCCATAAAGTATTTTATGCCTATAGCAACACTGGATAGCCGCCAATTTTTTAATTGTCAAATTGATGTCAAATTGTGGTTGTGACAAATATTGGACATAAAAAGTATATATTATTATTCTATAATTTTAATATAATTTTTTCATATTATGTATAGTAATTGATTTAGTATCAATTTCAATTATGTTCAAAGATGCATTAATTAATAATATGTTTCTAAAACTTGTAACTATTTCATTAAAAAAATAAAAGAGTTTTATGGTTTTTAGTTTCTTTTATTCATATTTGGACGAAGAAATGTTTGTACCTGTGGACTGTCCACAGATACAATCATTGTTTAAAATTCTGGACAGTTTATTATTTATTTTATTTTTGTTTTTGAGTCAAGATTTATTTGTTGTTTTTGTGTCTACAGTGCCTCGTAGCAAAGATGGGAAGAAAAGAACCAAAATATATCCAGATGCCCTTTACCCATGCCATTGCCGATATTTAAAGCGGCATTTCAATACGTCAAGCTTCTGAAAGATATAAAGAACCACAGTCAACTATTTTTAAGTACGCCAAATTTAGCAGCAATGTCGATCTCAATAATAAAACAGAAGGATTTTGATAAATGATGTTAAAAAAGTATTTCCGCAAGACAAAGGATTCTACTATATGATTACTTAGAAGGAACAGCATATTTGCATATGGGTTCAGACACTGTCCAAGTTCGGGAGCTTGCTTTGTCCAAAGGAAAAAGTTCAAAAATGTGGGACGATTTTCATATAGCAGGCTTAGGGTCGGGTTAAGGGGATTTCGTCAACGACATCCGGAATTTTCAACAACTGTTTTTGCAAGAGCTACTAGCTTTAATAAAACAAATGTTTCGAAGTTTTTTGATAATATTCAACATAACTTTTCACCGGTTGATATCTAAAACGTAGACAATAGGAATGTAACGACAGTGCATACGCCTGCAAAAGTTTTAGCTCCAAAATCAATGAGGCAATTGACTAACGCTAAACATGCATCTGTCGAAAGAGGAATCAATAACACTATGAAAGCTTGTGGTCATGCCATCGGGAATTCCGTACCCCCCTTTATTGGTATAGATTTTTTAAAAACAATATGTTACAGCGAGCTCCTCCAGGTACCATTGGTGAAACAAATGTATCGGCCTGGTCAACAGAACACATATATAGGAAACTTTTAGATCACATGATAACTTTTTCTAAGCCCTCAAAGGAACACCCAGTTCTTTTTATTATGGACAATCATGAAAGCCATATCTCTGTGGAAATAATAGATAAAGCCAAAGATAAAGGTATTGTACTTTTAAACATTACCCCCTCATACTTCAAATCACTTCCAGCCTTTGGACAGAACAGTCGTTGGCCCATTGAAGACAAAGGATTATAAAGCAGCTGATCAGTGGATTTTAAATAGCCCTGATAAACTTATTACTATATACGATGTTGCAGAAATCATTGGAAAATCTTAGCCTGTTTCATAAAGCTATTTATATTTGTATTTTGTATTTGACTATTATTACACAGATAATTTGAGACATTTCCGGTGCTATATTTGTTTCAAACAGTTTGTTTTAGTGGTTTCCACAGGTACAAAGCTGTCCTTAGGTACATTGATATTGTCCATAGGTACAATTACACGGTTGTACTTATGAACAAAATAGCGGTTTTTATAAAAAAAATGTTACAAAATGATGATTCTTTAGCTTAGGTGAGTCTCGAATGTTTGTTATAAAACCCTGGACTTGTGCAAAACACATGTAAAATCTAAGTAATCAAAATTAACGTAAAAAATTTTTTTTTATAAATTGTTTTATTATCCGGTAACTGCCCACAAGTACAACACTTGTCAGTAGTTTGTTGTAATATTTAGGAAAGATTTTTTATTTTGTAGAAAATTGAAAATTATTTCGAAATTTGTGTTTATGTGCTGCTTTGCACTGTACATTCACAAATTCAAAACAATTTGTCTCAAATATTAAAGCATTGTTTTTCTTTTACTTCCAGGTTACAACTAATTGCAAGTGAAGCATAACTATAGCGCTGGATTCTCATGATACGTTACATGATAAAGTTGCAATAAATGGATACCCTCAATAACACAGCTAACACCCAAGCTCAAAGATATAAAAACACAAATTACCACAAAGTGAACGAAATTTGATTGTGAATGTGTTCGTGAATTAATACAACTCCTTTCATAGTTCGCAAATATCGAAATAAGTATGAGAGAAAGTTGCAAAGTTTTGGAACTTTAAAGTCTATCACAACGCTATGGCGTGTAGGGTAATCATACAACGAACCAAAATGTGCATTGTTAGAGGAAGTAATTGGGCTGAAAGTATCAAAATCTAATTTGACCTAACATTATTGTGAATTTGAGCAAGCTGTGCCAGCTATTGTTTTCCAGAGGGAACCTTTTACAATCGCCATTTATCCGTGAAGAAAGGATCTCCCCCCGAGCAATATAGTGTAGTTTTCAATAGCTCGCAAGCAGGTGCTTTCATTTTGAAACAAATTTCATCGTTCGACAGGAAAGGCGAATAAAAGGGACACAGCTATAACACTGGCTTTTAGTATACACAAATACCTTGAATTTGGACGTTTTCATATTACAAACGCGCACACAGACATATATAACCAGCCCCTAGATTTCTTTAAATTCGCCATGGAAAGGCTGACGACAGTACTTTTATCGTCGCTCATACTAACCGTAAAGTGTCTTCATACTTCATCACAAACAATTCAAGGTAATTATCTCTTATCCTAGTGGCATTAAATTTTGATATAAAATGTTCATTTTCATCGATTTGAACAGATCCTGTATACATAGTTACAAATAGACCTTTGTATAACAATGAACAGGTCTCATAGCACTGCCGTACATTATTGAAAGTGCTTCTAGGTATATATGGATGTATGTATCCCTTCAGGTTGATGAGGACATCTTATGGCGCTATCATATTGTCTTATAGATTTAAAAGTAAACAGCACGTAAGATAAGCAGCTCAATTTGATGATGCGTTAGGGCCTGAATCGGTATTGGAGTTCGGCACAAACTTTCAAATATAACTTCAGCGTTTCTACTAATTCTCTTGCTTATGGTTTTAAAACAAAAGGGATGAAAACTTCTCTGGCTTTACTCCCTGGGTATTTGGTTTCATTTTGACTTTATCTCGAACATATTTCATTTATTTCGACAGACCATATTGCTTGAAACCGTGACAAATATTGCAAATGGTTGTACAAACAATCCAACCCTTGGAGACCCAATGTTAAATTTTGATGCTTTTCTGACAGTTGATAATATTTTATGTCGGTCGTAAATCTGATAACCTTTAATCGATGCTGATAAGGTAATCTTCTTTGAATGCTAGTATTAAGGCTGGGGTCCAGAAGAAGTTTAAAATTAAAATATGAATCAGTTTCTTCACGAGAAATTAGAGAAAACTAATGTTAGTTGTTAATTCAAATTTATATGGGAAAGAGAAAAACAATGAAAATAAAAATGAAAGGAGAATAGAGTAACAATTAACTTGCAACCAGCTTTGTCGATTTTTTAATTAAATGTCTATATGCACACGCATTTATAGTTCGAAAAACTTCTTAGTACATTGAATATGCTTGAGCTGCATGATCATATTCTTGTAAAATCTGAATTTTCGAAAGTAACCTAAAAGGTGGTTTCCGAAATTAATCCACGTTTGAAGTATTGCCTCATCCGCACAGTACGGGCTATTGTTTAATTAGCACAAATTGCTCATTAGTACACTGTATATTATATAGTAAATTTAATTATGGATTCCTAACGAAAAAAAAAATGGATCATTACTGATTTGCACTAATAACAAAATTTTCTTCTACAATAATACTTTCATTTATTCATTCATTTTATTGAAAGAAATAAAGATTAGAATATGAAATTCATCAATGCATAACTAAAAAATAAGAACTAAAGTAAATCGGGTCGTTTATAACTTATAGATATAAAAAATTGTAGCGAAAGTAAAATAAAATATGAAAAATAAAGGACTCCTAACAAAGCAAATTTAATATATAAATACAGTTAAGTAAAATAAAAAACAAAAGCAAGAAAGGTAGCCCCAAAAGCGCTTCTAGAAGCTTTTGGCAAGAAAGGAGGAATACAATTTCTATCCAAAGTGTTGTTGTAAAAAGCAATACACTGCGACTTTCCTGGATTCGGTATAAACCGATTTTCTCTTAGCCTACAAATTTATTCTGTCTAAATCATCGTTTATGCGTGCAAGACAGTCTTCAAAAAGTCCAATGGGCACTTAAATTGATTTGAACATCATCAGCATACAAATGCACTTTGACGTCACGAACTATAATATCAATCAATAAAATCTGATGCTACTGACCTTGAGATGAGAGGTCCACCGCGCTTTATCAAAATACTGCTTCCAGTCGTCTGTACATTTATTCTTCATATAGTTAATTTATGCTTGTCTTCATCCTCCTTTTCCTCCAAGTTGCTAGTATTTTTCCAATTCCAAACAAATTTTCTCCAGAATCTCCAGCTGATTTTCGACCAATTAGCATACTATGCTCTCTATCTAAAGTGTTTGAAAAACTAATGTACCGACAAGTTTTTGAACACATATACAAATATAATTTGTTGACTTACTGGCAATCCGGATTTAGGAAGCACCACAGTTGTAAAACTGCTATCTTAAAGATATCCACTGATATAAGAAGTGCTATAGAACAGGACAAATTTACCACCTTGGCGCATTTAGATTTTTCAAAATCCTTTGATACCGTTGATCTTAGCAGAAGCTTTATACCTCTTTTATATTTACTAGTACAGCAGTATCGACGATCGGTAGTTTTTTATCAGATCGCAGCCAACAAGTCAACCTCAATGACAGAATATCCACTCCACTCCCGCTGGTGCGAGGAGTGCCTCAAGATTCTATCATGGACTCATTGTTGTTCTGCGTATTCATTAATGGTTGCCAATTAATGGTTCGTGAAGTCAGCATGCACCTTTTTGCTGATGATGTACAAGTGTACTTGAGCCGTACTATTGGGCATATTGATGACTGCATAGCACGTATTAACTCTGATTTAGACAGAATCTACGCATGATCTAACTATCATAAGTTACAATTAAACCCTAGTAAGTCGCAGTGTATAACCTTCTACAACAACTCATTTGATTTGCTTGATGTTCCACCAGTAGTGTTAGATGGTTCCGTCTTACCAATGCTTAGTAAGGTCATCAATTTATCGATAACCTTGAGCAGAAGTATGAGGTGTTCTGATAATGTCAATGTGTAATTGATGAAAATATATTCTGGTTTACGATGGCTTTGGCCTTCTGCTAATATCTTAACTTGTAGTATTCGTCTAATGCTTGTGAAATCGTTCATATTGCCTCACTTCACTTCTAGTAGCATTGTTTTTCCCAAACTGGATGGTGTGTGTGGACATATATTGGAGATTGCATTTAATGACTCTATTCGATTCATTTTTAGATAACGTATGATTTCAAATGCATTTACTAGCATGCTCGCTGAAACATTTTCTACAACACAGGTCGCTTATCTTGTTGTATAACATACTAAAGTCAAATAAGCCGGAGTATATTAGAGAGCTATTCTTGTTTACAACATCCCAACGGAATAGAAATTTAGTGATGCCACGATTTCATAAGCTAGTCATGAAGGATTCGTACCTTGTTCAGATCATCCGGCTATGGAATAGTTTACTTGTAGCTATTCAAACAGCAGGCACTGTCAGTGTATTAAAAACACTAGTTCGAACCCACTTAAAATAACATTTTAATTTAATTTAACATGTATAATTTATACAATAAATTTAATCTTCGCATTGGATCTGCACGATTATATGTATAACGTAAAGCACACTAAATTGATTTAGATTATTTTTTTTTTATATTTTAGTTGTTTTTCCGTCAATTATCTCTAGAACCAATATTCAATATTCTACTTCAAAAAGATTATAAATCTTGTATGTACTGTCACCAGGAATAAATAAAATTGAATTGAATTGAATTGAACTGCTTGAGGTAGATCACTGATGAAAAGGCTAAATAGCAATAGTCACAAAATAGAGCCTTGTGGTACGCCGAATAATAAAGTGAGTGAGCTTGAGATATTATATTAACGCGTTGGTGATGACGTGACAAAACAACTTTAATGAGAGTAAGAGCTGAAGCACTGAATTAAAAAACAGCACACAGGTTATGCAGAAAGATGTTATGATCAATACTATCAAATGCCTCAATGAAGTCTACCAATACTAAGGTAATAAACTTGTTTCGATCAAGGGTCAATCAAATATCAGTGGATACCCTTAACACCGCAGTCCAACAACTGTGAAAGCGTCTAAGCCCTGATTGCCAACGTGTAAGCAGCTAATTATCTTCAAGGTACTCAAGCATATCTGGTGATACGTTGACCTTTCCAATACCTTAGAAAAGAAATATCAAATGCTTATAGGGCGAAATTCGGCAGCGGACTCGGTATTTTCTTCGGTATTGGGAGTACTATCGCAGATATCCAATCTGAAGGAAACGTTGAGGGGGGAGCAGTAACCTGATAATTCGTCGAGACAACCCATCAGATTTGATCGAGTTAATGGAAATACACAGTTCATTGTGGTCAACAAAAAGAAAGGAGAATGCATTATGATTGGCCAGAGGTGCAACCTCGCGCAATGAACCTCCATGAGGAACTTCGAGCGTTCCAACTTGATTTTCCATTGAACTTTGGTTAAGTGATGTAAAACATGCATTAAGTTATCGGGGTTGAATCCACAATCGACTTCTTTTTTCCCATACACACCAGCCCGTCGTAGGTTGCGCCATAAGACTTTGAGTTGTAGATAGCAGTTCAATTTATTGCTACATCGCCAATGAGTTGGAAGCTCTTCTGAACTTGTACTTCTTTTGTAAATAACACTCGGTACTGGTATTTAAAACATTTTAAATCCACATCCTGGTACCGGTATTGATAGTTGTACTTGGAATTTTAAAGGTGTGGTTGGTAGTGATGTAGTAGGTTCAGGCAGAGCTCAAGTAAGCTGTGTACACTTCAATTTTTCAATTGCCTTGGAGTATAATGTCGTTCTGAATTCAAAAAAATCTTATTGTAATATTTGTCATAATTTAGACATCTTCGACGTTTGTGATAAATGGATCTTGTTCTGATTCACTAGCTGCGTTCTTGCGTACCTTGTTCTAGAACTCCCATAAAATGGAGAGAACAAATTGTTCTGTCGATTGAACCGAACTATTTGTACTGTTCTCTTGTTCTTCTCTGTTCTGTAGAAACAAAAGAACACAGCTACTGTCATTAAATCAAAATAACAATACCAATAATTTATTTTATATTTGAGAGTACACAGGATCTACAAACATATATTAGTATTTATAGGTAACGGAACTAGAATCCATGTATTAGACAAATAATATAGATGAATGGTGAACACACTATGGTAACACAATATGAAGTGTAATTATACCCCTAAAGAAAGAAGAAAAAAAGGATTAAAGCATATACAAAAGAATACTACGAATCTACATTAATATACAAAATGATTGTAATCAAAGTATCGTGAGAAATAAGACTGTTGAGTAAGCCCTTGAACATACTCAAGGAACCAGGGATTTGTATGTAAGTTGGTAAATTGTTCTAGAAATTTCCCAATCTTGATCACATTCCCTCGAAAAAGTATCTAAGTCCACCATCTTTCGAAGAGTTAATTTCGTGTGGTCACTGCATTTTAAATTTCAGTTACTGACTATTCCTAAAATTCTTGCAGAGTTGACTAAAGTTAAAGGAGAATTGTCGAGCAGAATACTGGAAAAGTTGTTGGAACTTAGCCAACTGTAATGTAAAATGTTAGGGTTATTTACTTAGGTTCAGACCTATGTAGCTGCTTAAGTGACTTCCATTTGCTGATTTCGATTAGATCAGTTCTGTACCGTGAGAAGCAGTCTTTCAATAATCCGACCGGTCTACTGAGATAAACTCGAACAAGATCGGCGTACATGTCAATATAAACATCATGAATCAAGTCAAGAAAATCATTCATAAAAAATCATTCATGAAAATTAAGTGTGCCAAGCATTAATCCCTGACGAAAGCCGCTAAGTACTGACAGGAATCCTAACAGGGATACGTCGCTACTCTTGGTATCAGTCTTCGAATGAATGTAAGAGCGGTTAGAAGTTAGTAGTCTCCAGTAGTGCCAATACATTAACTAATCGCTTATCGAGTACTGCCCATAAGTCATCAGTCATATTCAATAAAGTTGTAGAATATCTATGCTTAGGACGAAATTCCCATTTAGATTTAGTTAAAAATCGATTGCCCTCTAAAACAATTTTATATGTCGAAATACATTAATTTTTCCAGCACTTTGGAACGGAAACGCAGAATACTTTTTGGGCGGAAGTCATTCATATCAACAAGGGTTGGTATTCTTGGTAAGGATAATACTTTAGCCACTTTCTAACTGCAGGGGAAAATAGAGCTAGTTAAATACGAATTTAGGACATAAGTTAAATGGTTAAGATTTAAGGAAAACAAGGAGACATTTTTATCGGGTCCAACTCATTCAGAATAAATCACCCGGATAGCATTATTTACCTCACACGAACTTACGGCCATGAATATAAATAAAGTTGTTCCGAAGTTATTAGGAGTATTGGAAATAATAATAATAATATTTTCGAGAGCGGTAACCTCATCTTTCTAAGAGAAAAAAGCTTTCAGTTAGTTAGGATTAAAATCAGAATTGAAATTCGTTGATTTAAAGTCCAAAGATTATTCGATGAGACATTTAAATTTAAAATGTTCAACAAATATATCTGCTGTTTTAAACAATTGTCTTGGGAACTTGGATTAAATCCGCTGGGAATTTGAAAATGATATATATAATAATTATACGAGGCACATGACGGTTGTATAAATATTTAATAAAATCGATAACAATTTGGACTTTCTGTTTGACACGTGTCTATAAAATGTATATATGGTATTCAAATTTAAGAGATTACATTCATTATGTAGAGTCGACGTATCACTGTTTTAAATCTCTGTCTGAGACAGTCGAAAGTTCAATTAGCAAGAGCGAAATTTCATACGTTACAAACACCATATCTTAGTCTAGGAAATTTGGTGGACTAATCTGGTCGTAAAATTAGATGCAATCAAATTACTGGTTAGGAACAGATCTAGCAAAGAATAATTTTGGTTATTCATATATGTTGGTAATGAGTTTATTACATTCAAATTAAGCGACTGCACCATAGACTGAAAGTTGACAGAAATTCCGTTTCGGCTTAAAATATTAACATTAAAATCGACTCTTACTATTACGTCATTAAATTTATAAACCCCACTGGAAAAAATATCCTTAAATTCTCTGGATAATAATCCGAAAAAACGACTGATTTCTCTACGACGACGGTAGGAACTTCCACTGATACGATCTCAATCTTTGTTTTGTAATAATTCTATCCATATACTACATATTGATACACCATTCATCACCTAAATTTTCTTGCTGCGATAACTACAGAGTAAATTGTACCCATCATCTTTTATAATAGTGACTCCAGGCAGCTGTTAACAGTTTACATATGTACAGGCATTTATAACAATTTATTATTTCTTAGCCATTCAGTGAGTAATCTCGCTATTGACTACAGTATTGTATCACCATAATAACTCAACTAAAATTTATATTATGAACATATCAGATACTAGGTTGGAATGAATTTGATCCTTTAACCAGAATTATATCTCACAAAAATTCTTTTAATTCGTCAATTTTATTTTTTACGCCCTTCAAATTCAGCAAATATTAAGACAAACATCACAATCTCGCACAGAATTCTTACCCTTTTCAGAGCATTGTATTCACAAAATAGAACAACCTAAAGCAAATGTTAACAAGTAAAAAAGCTAGAATTGGTCTAAGACCAATTGTTATGATACCCTAGATGAATGCCCGTATTAAATTTCGTATGGTCACCGATTTATTCACGTTTGATTTTTGAAGTGGTTTTCGCAAATATTTCTAGAACGGTTTGTCGCACAGAAAAAATGATTATAACCAATTTTATAGGATTTCGTATTCTGCAGAAGTTTTTAGTACAACAAAAATGTCTTGGAGTGATCGTTTTCAAAGTATATGTAAAAAACCTAAATTTTAATATGGCAACACCAAGAAGGAGTTGCCCGATTTAGTCCATTTTTGACACTTTATTTGCAAATATAGTAAAAACATCATGTACGAAATTTCAGCTCTCTACGTCGACGCGTTCTCAGGCAGTGTCGAAATATATAGCGGAAAACGAAATTTTTATATGGCAACCCCACGAAGGAGTTCCCGATTTCTCCCATTTTCGAACTTAATTTTACTTTTTTTTTCAAAGTCAGTGTACAAAATTTCAGCTCTTTAAGTATACGCGTTCTCGAGTTATCGTGCGCACAGACGGACGGACATGCAAAAATCAAAATAACTTTTAATATTATGCGTGGGTGTCCAATCCATTTTGCTCTACCATCATTATTTCGCGGTGTTACAAACGGAATGACATACTTAGTATACCCCATAGATTTCATCTAGGGTATAAAAAGATCATACAAATATGTAGAAATACAGGAAAAATAGAAAATAATAAAAACACAAATAAAACGAGATTAAAAAATTGACGGAAATTCTATAAAAAGCACTTTAATTTACAACTATTGAGTCCTGAGGATATCGAGTGAAAACTATCGTCCGTCACCTTCTGTCGAATGCTCGATAAAGACAGTTCGATATGACTTTTGAGATCGAATTATTGTTTTTAGTTGCCAAGCTGTTAGTTCTGGCCGTAGATTTTACACAAATTAACCGGGAAATACGAAAATGTAAATTTAAATTGTTGTGCCAGCGATTACTATAATAATTTTGAAGATCTGAACAAACTACCCAGGTACAACTGAACATGTTGATAAAATTCATGGAAAAACATTCGCTTATGGCAACAAACAGCTGGCAAAATACCGGCAATGGAAAAACAAATTATGGATAGAACTTGCAAACATGTTAAATAGTAGTCGACCACCTACAAAAACAATAATTGCTTGGCAGAAAGTATGTTGTATATTGTTATTTATTATAATTTTTTTAATATGACCTTCAGGTACGGACTAATTATAAATACAAATTAAAAAGAAAATTGGCTAAAAGTAAGAAGAGTATATTCAAAACTGGTGGAGGTCCATGTGAAATAATACCAATTTCCGCGATTGAAGAGAGAGCACTATCTGCAGCACATATAGAGCATCAAGTTAGTGGCATACTGAGTGTTAAATCATTTGGTACAGAAATTGAAGAAGACAGTATGCCCTCATCGGATTCAATGCAAATAAACCAAATCCCAGCTATTGTCGCACCTCTATCTCAGAAGGAATAAAAGAAATGTTAGGTGAACTTGAAAATTAAGTGCCACTTACTATTGAATCTGGAAATTTTCCCATCGAGCAAGTAGAACCACCCAGAAGTTCTAGCCAGTGTAGAGAAGCGACCACTGATGGTTTCTTACGACAACAATTTCAGGTACACGCAGAAACCGTACCACAAATAGAGTTCAACGATCAGCATAAGTGAACAGCAAAGTAGACGAAAAAGTTAAATTAATAGGAGAAGAGATTAAAATTCAAAAGGAGTTTCAGACTAAGTTGCTTAATATTCTGCGTTAATAATATATTCCCCAAGTAAGAGGAAAGGTTTTCGCGTAATAGGTAGGAAAAACCTTCGTATAGATTTACATTTGTTTTGTTTTTGTTAAAACTGTGAAAAAAAACTAGAGTGCAAAATAGTGGAATATGTTTTTGTTATTTTAAAAATTCAATAAATGAATATTTACTTTCAATTCAATATGTAACAATTATTTTAATTCTTATCTACACTGTGATTCCTTAATTCTATTTCTTATTCTCTCAGCTTTTGCCCGAAGATTTACGGCAGTTGAATTTATATTTTAAATATTTTCTGCTATGTGCTTCGTTAAAGATTTGTTTTCTACATATGGCATTTTGAAATCTCTGCATATATTATAAAGCGCAGCACAAACATTTGCAAAGTTTACTAATCGTTCTAGTGAATACCTGGCTTTTGTCTCATCCATCAATATTCGCCACTGTCCTAACAAATCGACAGTCATTAATATTTCATGAAAGAGACTTTTTTATAAGGATGCTAAAATTACGTTTATATAAATATGCCAATGCATCTCTCGATAAGACTTCGTGTTTTCCCATGTACTTCGTTAAACCGTAATTCATCTCTTTCAATAACACCCAATCGCCTGTAAGGCGTCATCAACCACGGTTCGAGGGGATATCCTGAATCACCTTAAAAATAAAAAAAAAATGAATATGTACTAGTTCAACAAATACATTTTCAATTAAATACCTAGAAGCCACAAATTCTTTTGTCCTCTGTTGTATCGCCTTTCTAGAAATTGTCGCTCTGTTGATTAATTCCAAACAAACGAGTCTTCTGAGGCACCCACATACCGAGGACATATGGCAGTTACATACATATCATCATTACAAATCTAAGATACAATAATTCTAAACAATTTGATTTAAATTGATTTTTTTTTATACAATCATGGCATTTAAGATATGCCTTCCTCTTCTGTTTATAAAACAGTCTGCAGGTCGTAGTATGCTCAAATGTGTGGCCTCTATGAAACCAGTCACTGAAATTAACATTTATTTTAATTTAGTTAAATTATTTATAATAAGTAAACACTACCTCCGGGAAACTTGTACTTTTCATAAACCCGTTGCTTAGTTTTATTGTAATCAGCAAAAAATGTTATCCATTGGACGCATAATTTGATATCCATTTCGCCGACCACTTCTGGCTGTTAGAAGAATTAGCGTTGTATATGCAGCGATTGCTCGATAGACCAAACGACATTCGATAAATCGTTTTACATGAAGCAAAAATGTATTATCGAGCTGACGATATCGTTTTCATTCATCGAGCGTACGATTATCGACCATCGAATTACATGATTTCGTTCTAAATGTCGAACAAAGGCCAGACACAAAACCTTTTGTAGAGTCCATTCCTTACTTTTTTTTTTTAAACTAAACCGAACCACTATTGTTTGTTTATTCTTTATTTATACACAGAAAATTATATGAGCATAAAATCAAACGATATTCGGAATTCCGCTCTTCACTACAAAAATACAAACTTGTGAGTTTCGCTGTTGAAACTAAAATTCAATTTATTTAAATGTCATTTAATTGAGAGTTGCATTAGTTAGTTGACAAAGCAGATACTTTTTGACATACCACTGTTTCATAGAGTCGACGTTTATTAATATTAAAACCAGTTTTCCGCTGCCCAAATTTCTCCTTGGAATTATCCATCATTAGTGCCTGATCATTATTTAAGTAAATAATAATTACTAGTGCTGTGTGTTACCTGAAATTATGTGTAATTCCCGAATAAAAGTTTTAGATTTCTGTGTCAGAGCGATCTTAACAAGTATCTAAAAATATGTGAAAAGCATATTTCTGTATGGCAACGCGGTGGGAGAATTTTCCGATTAATCACAGACGCGCGTTTATAGGGATTACGTAAGTATTTTTGTTTATAAGGAGTGCACATTTTTAGTGAAATTCCGATCCTAGTACAAGCCAATTCACGCAAAGAATAAACGGAAGTGATATAGACTTTGAAAAAGGGTAGTCTAAAATTGTTGATAGCCTTATTATGACATATGAGATTTTGAAATTTATAGAAATCTATAGATATGTATGGGGCAAAAGCAATAAGAACCCACCTTGCACGCCTATAGCTGACAATTTTTAATGGGATTGAACGAAATTATTGAACTTTTCTTTTATTTTTGTTATTTTGTTTTTTTTTTATTTCTCTATATTTAAACGATTATAATTTACTAAATAAAAACTTAAAAGTTAAAATAATTTAAATGAATTATGATTTTTAGGTCCCATCTGGTGATAAGACGGATTTAATTTTCAATATTTTGTTTATATTATTTAATTTTAAGCCATTTTAAATAGCGGTCCGTGGGACCGGAAATGTACATAACAGATTTATACGTCTATGGTTACGGGTTAAGGACATTTTTGTCAGTATCGATGCGTTAGGACTCTGTATAAGAGTAAGCGCCTAATATCGAAAAAATCTTCACAAATTTTTTATGCAATTTCCTATAAGTCATGAAGTAAACAGCCTTTGTCGTTATCCTTATAATATTCCATTTTAACTTGTAACGAAGTTACAAATTTAAAACCGAATTCAATTATTTTTGCCCGCCATTGGGTTATTTAGTGAAATCTTGAACTTAAGTCCAAGTAACCACCCCACTGAGGCATGCAAACAAGCTGCCATAGTCACAGGCTGCATGATCAGCACGCCAGCACATGTACTAGTCAAGTACAAGAAAATCTTTTCAAAAGAGCTTGCAAGCTCTTTTATACTTACGCCAGTAGAAGCATCAGGCACACTGAGAAGCTCTGACCCCCGGCTATATAAAGCGCGCCATTTGCCCACAGAAATCAGTCTGGTCAGCGAGCTCGACGAGTTAGGTGATCAGACATTTTACTGGGTGACTAGTGGAGCGCGAAATTCCCACACTGGTAAACCATTGCACGCATTGTGAATAATCCCCGCGCATTTTCTTAAACATCCGTCCTCATCCGTGGTGTTAAGGTTAGCGTGAACCATCCCGCCTTAACACTTCCTTGGTATGTCATGTGATTTTTTCCCGTACTATCCGTCCTCGTCCGTTGTGTTAAGGTTAGCGTGAACCATCCCACCTTAACATTTCCTTGGTACGTCGTGTGATTTTCCCCGTACCATCCGTCCTCATCCTCATCCGTTGTGTTAAGGTTAGCGTGAACCATCCCGCCTTAACACTTCCTTGGTACGTCGTGTTATTTTTCCCCGTACCATCCGTCCTAATCTGTGGTGTTAAGGTTAGCGTGAACTATCCCGCCTTAACATTTCCTTGGTACGTCGTGTGATTTTTCCCCGTACCTTCCGTCCTCATCCGTTGTGTTAAGGTTAGCGTGAACCATCCCGCCTTAACACTTAATTGGAACGTCGTGTGATCATTCCCCGTACCATCTGTCCTTCATCAAATATTTTCTTGATACTTCACCGTCTCCCTCTCAGGTTATTATAGTGTCGAATTTAGAATTATTACCATAGTGGTAAGCCGTGTGAAGTTCCCCTTACCACTACCTTGTTTCAGTATAGGATACATAGGTCTAGCATATAAATATATTGAATTTGTAAGAACTAAGTCTCTTTAGTATTAAGTCCAGAATTATTCTAGTAGTGAAGTTCCCCTTACCACTACATAGTCTCTAGTATAGGTGATAAATAGAACTAAATTAAGTTAGCTGTGTAACTGGTAGGCTATTTTTTTCAAATAAAGAAATATTTTATTTATATTTTAACTGAAGGAGTTTCATTTTTAAGAAACCCTGGTCCGACGAGCTATCCGCAGCCATCCCACCGAAACTCCGTTACAAGCTCAACAGGAATATTTCTAAAACTATGCTTATTGCCTATATTCTCTGAATAAAAACTGTATAATATTTTCTCTAATGTAAGTTTTTTACTATTTTAGAAACGTTTTACTTTTGTGTATATTGCTACCTTTGACAGCAAAGAAGATTTTATCAATTTAAAAAAACTACTTTTTCGTATTTATTCGTATCATACCCTGCCGATGATGAAAACTAATCAAACTGCCAAGATATTCACCAGTATATTAAAAGTAAATTAGTAAGAATTTCATTCGTTCCATCCTTTACAGTTTCGATTAAGGTATGTTCTTTGTAGCAGGTTGCAATAACATCTTTGCCAGTATCATTAGCGTTCTCATAAAGTAAAATTGGAAAGGGTCAAAATTTAATCCTCACAAAAAATTGCTAAAAAGTATGCATTATAAGATTTACATTAATCTGAAAAAAGTTTTTTTCCCTTTTCCCCAAAGGGTAATCCGTTTAAGACAAACTTTGGTAGATATTTTATCACGTCATATACGGATTTATTTTCTCTCCTATTTCCCCGTGCTCTCTTGTATAACCCTCTTCAAGAAAACTTACTCGAATAAAACCTTTCCGTAACCTTATTGCATCTTTACATATTTTTCCTAAGTTGAAATGTATTCAAATTTTTCATAATGCGGAAGGCGAGCAAAGAAAGTTTCCGGAGTTGGGTATGGTTCACTATTTCCTCTACGTCAACCCATCCGCCCCCGCAGAAACTTTGACTAAATTTAAAGCCTTTTTTCCTTCCATTTACATTTTAGCCTGAGGATAGCGTATACACATCTATGGGTAGTATCTCACCCAAGCCGAATGTATGTAAAACGAATGCATTAAACTACCGTAACGATACGAGCGTAAACGTACCGTAAGCCATATAAAGAAAATTACTCTCGCACACATGTGCATTTGAGATGAGACAATTTTGATACCCCGGGCGTTTTATTTGCCTCATAAATATATCCAAAAAATTTTAAAAAGATTTGTTTACTGGCATACATCAAAAGGAGAAACATTTTTATTAGGATATTACTATGATTTTTTTTTAGATATCTTTGATAAATCCTTTTCCTGTTAAAAACTTCTTCAAACGGAAATTCGTTAAGAGCTATAGAAACATACATATGTAGATTGGAGTGACTTTCGTACCTATCTAACAAAGGAGATTTAGATTGCTTCGGACTTTATATTTTAAGATGGGTCATATCTTCTTTTTTTTATGCCATTATTAAAAATAGTAGTAATGCTAACGGATTTTCTTAAATTTGCTTAAAATGTTGATTTCAGCATTGCTTTTTGATGCTGTGCCTCGTTGAATATTCTACCAGAAGCCAGTTAGTACTTCCAGAGATATTATTATTAGCGTGCGGGTTGGAACCAACAGAAAATAACTGATCCATATACAGGCTTTTCTCAAAATTCAAAAAAATTGATTACTTCACTCTAATTTATATGGCCTAATTCTATCTAGATCTAAAAAATCTAATCGTCCAGTCAAATTCGCCAATATAATTTATTATTCCAAATTTCTGTAAAATAACTATTCGATATTACCATTAATCTGTAGATCAGAGGTGATGGAACAGTTCAAACTTGAGTTGCTAACTTCTTAATTATAGTAGAAGCAAGGTCGATATCGGCCAGAAGTAGAAATATGCCAGTGGAAGCTTAGCATCATCTCTAGTATTTTTTTCTACATACAATTTGTAGCCTGTGATTATCTGACCTTGTACAATAGTGCTATGTTGGAGCCATTCATAAAAGTACCGGTTGGGAATTTTCTTTTTTTTTTCCTATACTGAGAGAGAATCTGAAATTTATATAAGAGTACAAGAATTAGTTTGTTGGCTTTATGAACTTTTAATTATATGTGGCTACCAACAGTGCAGGTTTTATTCAGCATAATACCTTAGTACTTGACTCATTTCATTTAACGTCCTAATTGTTAAGGGCAACGACATACGATTAGGTTTTTGTCGTCCAGTTGACTTGACCGTCTGCGGTTCTTACCGTCGCCGTAATTACGCGACATACCAGAGTTGCAATAATTATGGCAAATGTTAGTGATATTGAGCTTGTAATTATTTTACTTTTAATTGAAAATGAAGAAGAAAGGAAAAATCATTTACAACGGAGATTTTCAGCGCATCCGTTAAGTTGACTTGTCATATTAGTGATATTTCAATTGAACGGAGCAGCAGCACTGCGGAAGAGTGGACAGTAAGAGATAAATTCGCCGACTATTTATCTCACCAGAACTGAAGTTGCTAAATTGTATCGTTTCAGTGATTAATAACTTCTGTTCAACTGATTCATGACTTATAACCTGACAAGCTAATTATTAACTTTAAAAAAAATTGCCTTACCTAATTTGATTTTTCTTCATACTCGCATTCTTGATATATTTCCCCCAAGTCCCATTTTTTTCATACCTTCTCATATAGCTTTCACTACTCACCTGGCAGATACACGATCTATTCTCGACATCAAAAACTCAGCGTCAAGCGTTTTACAATACAAGAAAAAAGCTCAAATTATTTTCAAGGAGCGTTTACAATGACAGAGTAGAGTGGAGTGAGCTTTTACCAGAGTAGGGTGCATGCACAATAGAGAGTGAACTTCATTCGAATTTTCGAAATCACATGAAAATTGTGTGATAGATTATCATGTCTTTACATTTGAAAAATACTTCCAAACAGAAATCAGCAAACTGGATTCGTATAATTTAGTTAACTAAATGGTGTTAAAATACCAAGCGAATAATTCTATAATTACACCAGAATGAGCTATGAACGATTTGAATTATCACAAAATAAAAATTATCGTTTATTACGGACACCTTCGAAATGAATGACTGCCATCTATATTCCATAGATAAGTCAATTCGAACATAAGAAAATTTTAATTCTAAATTGACTTTATTTTGTTAAAATTGTATCATAAAAATACTAACTACATTTTTAATGACACTAAATTTGTTGTCTGGGAGCGACGTGGATTCTATGAAATTATCACAAGAACAAGTTGCAAACGCCCTTTTAAATCCACAAGTTTTTATTTCGTCAATTAACTTTAAAAAAAAAACATCAATAACCAAAAAACTTAACGACCGCGGTTTCGGACAATGTGTCCATCATCAGGTATTATTTGCAACTAAACTAATTACACTAATGTGTATACATATAAATACGTTACAGAGTAAATAAATTAAAACTATACATAGGACTTCGAATACAAATGTCATCTATGGAAACTGAATACACCGAAGTACAGAGAAAAGCATTACAAAGTAAATAAATTAGACCATACATAGGACTTCAACTGCAAACATTAATATATGACAGAGTCTAACAACGAGAGACTGAATAAACTAGATTTTATTATAGCTTCTTCTGAATTCATCAAAGGTTTGTCTGCAATAGCCATGAACAAAGATTCGTATGCGTCTAGCTTAAATTTTTGTCGCACTACTTTAATAATATCGGGATCCGGAGAGAGATTGTGTCCGGTGCTTATCATATGTAGGGCTACACTTGAATCATTGGTACTACTGTTTAGAATCGCTTTTCTATGTTCTGTCGCTCTCTTTTGAAACGTACGTGCTGTTTGACCGATATAAATGCTATCGCAGTCTAGACATTTTTCACGATAAATACCTGATTCCGTAGATTTGCTCTTGGTATCTTTAAATTTGCAAATCGATCTACTTAACTTATGCGTACTCCTTGTGATCAGATCGATGTTATGTTTTTTAAAAATGTTTTTAAGTTTATTCGTGAATGTGTGGTAAAAGGGAACACAAATACGAAAATTCGGACCTTTGTCTATTGCTGGTAATAGCGTTGTTATCTGTTTAAGATCAGATTTTTTTTGGTGTTTTCGGATAATGTCTGTAGCAAATTTCGTGCTATAACCATTTACTTTAGCTGCCTCAATAATAAAGGCGACTTCATTATCGTAATCAGTCTTACGCATTGGGATGTTGGCTAATCTATGAGCCATTGAATGGAATGCAGCTTTTTTATGTTGACCGCAATGGTAGGAATCAGACGTAATAAACCTATTGGTGTTAGTAGGTTTTCGATAAATTGCGAAATTCACTCTTTTCTCTTCGTTACGTTTTACTAGTACATCTAGAAAAGGTAGCTTTCCGTCTTCTTCTAATTCCGCTGTGAACTTTATCGTATTATACATCGAATTCATAAATGCGAGAAAATTTTTTATGTGTCTTTCATTGATAATAGCGAAGATGTCATCGACGTACCTCCACCAAACACGAGGCAATCTGCCAGCTTTTTTTAGTTCCATTTCAAAGTAGCACATAAACAAATTAGCTAGATAGGGTCCAAGTATTGATCCCATACATTTTTAATTTCTTATAAATAATATTTATTTTTGTTTTTTTTTTTTAATTACTTAATTTTTCTTAGTTAAAACATAGACAAACTAATATCATACAAAGACTGGACACGTAGAACAAAAATATGCAACGCTTTTCTAGAATATAAAACTAACGATGCCTCGACGATGCCTCGACTTGGCACTTGATGACGCGCCCAAAGGGTAAGCCACCAATGCCTCGCTCCATACAAAATCACTGTTGCCTCGACCCGATGAAGGGAACGCAACAATTTTTCCTTAGAAATTGTTTGGAAATTTCTTCCTTCGAATTTCTACATTGGCCGAGGCAGAGAGCAGTGACTCGCTCGAATATAAAATCTAACAACGATGCCTCGACCTGATGTAGGTAAGGCCGCAATTTTTTCTTATAAATTTACTGGAAATTTTTTCCTTAGAATTCATACGCACTTTGGAGGGCGAAAACTATTTCTATTAGCGTGGACGCTAGACAAGCAGTAAGCAATTTTTTTTTTAGATATTTACACAAAATGTTTCGGTAGAATTTTTATTCATTTTGGTGGCCGACTAGACTTTATTTTTAAATACAAAATGTTTCAGGTAAAATTAACCCCACGTGAGTACGTGAATGTTAAAAGCATGATACGGGAATTATTATAAGGTAGACAAACCATGAACTTACCTGTATGATTCGGACGTCGAGTAGATTTTATTATACTCTAGAATCTACAGATGTGAGATGTGAATTTCTTTTTAGGAAGATCTCCGATCCATGTTTAAATTAAAAGAATAAAAGGAGTGTAGGTAGTTGTTTTAGAACATCTTTTATTTTTTCGTTATTTCCCAACGCTTCGACCCTTGGGTTATGGGTCCTTTTCTTGGGGCTACAAAGCAATATTTATTATTTAAAAACAAGACCGCATTTGTATGCACAACTATGTGAATTATCTTATGAAAATAACAAATTAAAATACAATAACACTTAATTAAAAGAAACAATGAACAATTAAAAAAAATTTACACCAAAAAACAGAAAATTTTTTTTTGTTTGGTGCGAAGAGCGAACACGAATGTAAAATTTTTTTTAAAACAAATGAATAAATAGATGACGACTGATTAACGAATGACATGAAGGCTTAAATTTCTAGACAAGAACTGAAAGTACAAGGGCTTTTTTGGAGTACGACGTCAATCAATATCAGTGGGCTATTGTTATATTTTATATTTGTGTCGTACTGATGAGATGAGAGCTACTAAGTGTGTATGGTGTTAATGTGATTGTTATGTCAGGTTAAAGAGTTGAGTATTTGGCAATAGAATCTAGATGAAATAATAGACATAGAGTAGGTATACCAAGTTTGCCATTCCATGTGTAATGAATGAATGCGAATACTTGATTGGAACTCTTTTCCACACCACCATTGAGGTAGAGGTATAGGCACGTTTTTTTAATCGTGGTTTCTCCGATAGGCCTATTCCACATTCTTTAATCATTTCAACGTTCTAGTAGATTTTATACCCAAGATTAAATTCAGTGTAAACTAAGTTTATTCATTGATAAAATTATTTTAGAGATGACCTTGAATACCAATTCCTTGAAAGGTTTTGTAATTATCATATTTTAAATTCGTATATGTTAAAAGTTCTTTTCTTAAATTTTCCATATTAGGTGCCACAATTTCATATAATTTGAAAAGTTCTTTTTATTTCCGTATTATATCCACTGTAGACTTATTTTGGTAATTGTTTTTAAACTTTTTGCTCTCCACAAACAATGCTTCCGTATTAAAACCAAAATGAAGAAGTCCAATAGAACCATGTGGTGCAAATAACATGGTGAGTTTTGAGAAAACCAACCCTTAAATATTGGAACTTCTTTTGTTACACTAATGATTTGCTTCACAATTTTTGATTTTATCTTCTGTGAATATTTTTTTTAAAAACACTAAGATGTAGCTTCGACATTTGGAAACAAAAATCTTTAGGAGGAATTAGAGAACCAAAATCCGATTTAGAAGAATAATTTTTGTAAAATAAAAATAATTCTGAGTGACTAGTCATAGCCATATTTTCTCCCGATTTTTGTAATTGTTCATAGCAAATATTACAATTAATTTTTAAAAAAACATTTATGAAGCACGTATCTCAAGTCACGAAATATTCAAAATAAAATGTTTCTTTTTCTTTATTTAAATTAGGAGTAAGAATTAAAATAAATCGAGAAGATGCCAAGGATAATAAATCTAGTCACATTCAGAACACAAAACACAAAAAGCATAAAATCTAATTCGGTGAGGCACTCACCACTGTTTTTTTAAGCCTTTCCTTTGCTTTTCCGTTATTTATTTTTCTTTTAACACTCAAGATCAAGACACTTCTTCACTTTGAGACGATTTTCACCCAACTGCCTCCCAATTCAAGAAGGCATTATTTAAAGGGACGATATTTCGTGGAAGTCATTCAATACTTTTTAATTTGAAAATAGACCGAGGAGAAAACATTCTTGAGGATAGTTTTCAATTTTACCTTCAGCCAGTCATATCTTAAGTGATTCCTTTTAAAAAGTTCGTCACTAAAGGCGGCAGAGGCGTAATTAGATACCATGGGATAGAGACATCATAAAAGAAAGCTACATGCAGATGTAATAAATGAAACCCCTAGCATTGTACTCAAGTGCACCATAATGCATTTTTCCAATATTTTTTAATTCATCGAAATAATTTACATAATTTGGTTTGTCTACCTTATAATCCCGTATCATGCTTTTAACATTCGCGTACTCACGTGGGGTTAATTTTACCTGAAAGATTTTGTATTTTTTATTAGTATGTATGTTGTATTGTATATATGTATATTGCATCACAGAATGAAAGTACATACTGTACCTGAAAATAAGTCTAGTCGGCCACCAAAATGAATAAAAATTCTACCGAAACATTTTGTGTAAATATCTAAAAAAAAAAAAATTGCTTACTGCTTGTCTAGCGTCCACGCTAATAGAAATAGTTTTCGCCCTCCAAAGTGCGTATGAATTCTAAGGAAAAAATTTCCAGTAAATTTATAAGAAAAAATTGCGGCCTTACCTACATCAGGTCGAGGCATCGTTGTTAGATTTTATATTCGAGCGAGTCACTGCTCTCTGCCTCGGCCAATGCATAGAAATTCGAAGGAAGAAATTTCCAAAAAATTTCTAAGGAAAAATTGTGGCGTTCCCTTCATCGGGTCGAGGCAACAGTGATTTTGTATGGAGCGAGGCATTGGTGGCTTACCCTTTGGGCGCGTCATCAAGTGCCAAGTCGAGGCATCGTCTACGTGTCCAGTCTTTGTATGTTATTAGTTTGGCTATGGTTAAAGTAAGTAATTATCAGTGCGACATCTGTTAGAAACGAGTATCTCGAAACAAATGTTTAAAGCTTTCGAAACTATCAACGTGAGATTAGGAATTGTTCTAATCTGACGCTACTCTGTGAAATCCACTCTGGTGGGAAGCGCGAAGAATTTATATTAGAGTGCAAGCTTGAAAAAAGGAGAGAAAATGCAATCTGGTGACTCCGCTCTATTCTGTAAACGCTCTTTAAATATTGTACGCGCACTCCAAAACAACTATCAAGTAGGGAATGTTAGCAATTCTTGTCCAGCTTTTTGTCTATACTCGCAGCTCCTGAAATTATTGAATTAAATGTATGTATATTTCACACACGTGTTCAAGAAATTTCGATGCTTCTATAGTACTGCCTGACACAGCTTACATCTTCTTGCGAAAACCTCACAAAGCAGTCTAATAGAAAACTCCATGCATACTCTCTCTCTCTCTTGCTGTATTTTGCCACATAAATTCTTCGAAAGGATAGCATTTTTTGGTTGAATAAAAAATTAAAGAGCTTTGAAAAGATCCGGGCTTATATTGAGATTTTCTTATCTAGTTGTATGTTGTCTGTGCTACTGCACTGCAGTACATTTAATTTTAGCAAACCGTACGGCAAAAACTTAATCGTATGTCTCTACCCCTAAGCTACATGTTACTGTTCGGTATATTCGTAATTGCCTTTTTTTTTAAAAGTCTTGAGATGTTTTAAGTATCTTAAAACAAGATTTTTATCTAACTTCAAATTATCCTTCAAAACGTCACACAGCACATAAAATTACATAGAGAGTACACTGCTAACAAATCGGTGGAAATAGTTAGCTGTAGGTATATTTCGTTTATTTCTTCAAAAGACACTGTTGACTATAACTCCTGTTTTTTTTAATATCTTAATTTGTAGGGGTGAATTACATTAGTTTTGAATACTTTTTCATACACACTTCTATACTATTAGTTACAGTTATTAAAAAAAGATAAGATTTAAATATATTTAAACTGAAGCAAAATTAATTTTAAAAAAATCCTCCCAATTTTCCTAGCCTCATTGCTATGTATATTATCATCCGATAGATGACACTACAATCGAAGGTCTAATTTAAGATGAGGCGCGCCTTGATTCTACTTTTTATTGGGCAAGCGTTACTCTATGAGAATGAAAGCAGAAAACCTGGTAGTTATGATTGTTACCCATCATGCTTCGTGCTCGATAAATGTTTAAAAAATTTTACATTTCATATTTTAAGCGGCCTAATTACTATTCAAATTATTAGTAAAAAAAAAGAATTAAATGAGTGTTTTGTATGATGGCAATTAAGTAGAGTACTAGCTGTCATCTTTTGTGCGCGCTATCTACATAGTTCACTGCGCTGTTGCTACAAAAGAACGCCTAGCATACCCTACGAACTCTACATATTTTTAAAACTTAGTATCGTCTTCTATACACTTTATAAAATACGGAGAATAAACGTACTAAAATGTTAATTAAATCGAAAAAATATTCATTTCAAGTTCTGGAAAGGAAAAAAAAAATAAGCGTGATCATATTAAGAAATCAAAGCAGTTTTAAGTTATATAAGCGACCCCTTGACGAAGAGCAATGTTGTGTAGAATTAATTTAGGACAATTTATAATTACAAAATGTGCCAAGCACACCGAAAAATAGAACTCTCGATGATATACGATACGATCTAAAAAAAAATCAGCATTTTTTTATTTTAGGAACTAAATTGCACGGGAATAGAAAATTGAGATAGTTTTGAAAGGAAAGCTTCATTCTTCAAAAATCTATACGACAAAAGGTATAAAAAAACTATTGACTATTTGGAATATGGTAGCAATGCATCCATCACCTAGCTCTAGTCCAGTTGGCCATAAAACTGTTGCAGATTCAAGCATCATTTGCTAAAATAGAAAGACTTTTTTCACGTTGATCAAACGTTCATTCTCCAATCAGACCTTTGAAACATCGAAACGATTGCTACATATTTATTATTGCCTTGGAACTAAGAATGATGTACACAACAAAGATGTTGAACATTTTGATTAATCTGAATAAGTTTTTTTAATTTAAATTACCAAGTTCCAAGTTCTTTATCAATAAATTATGTCGGTTTACTGCCATTCTATAAAACTGAGTTAGCTAACCTCTCATAAAACTGTCCTTTTTCCATATACATATAAAATTATTACAATTTCTATAAATAAATTACACTCACGTTAAAGTTAATGATTCTGTCAAAAACTTTCATTTCCTTTTTTACTAGTTTGAGCTAGGTATGTATACGTATAACTTCTTGTATGTATGAATACATAGTGGCACGCGTAATTTATTCTATGCGGATTATTGTAAAAAAAAATCTCTCATATTGAAACTGTGGAACAATGGTCAAGCAATTTTTTAGCAGATAGAAGTCTTTAGAAAAAGATTTCCTCAAAAATATCATTTTTGCAATTTTTAAGGATACATTTTGACCATGATACAAAGATAACAAGGTATGACCAATTCAAGAGGAACTATTTGCGTTACTAGTTTCTTATGTACACAAATGTCATTCCCAGCGAATAAATTAGTTTCTCAATTTAAATCACTTCGGGGAAAGTGATTATTAGCTAGTGGCAAGCAAAGAAATTTCCAAATAGAAAATATTATTCACTTTGATCAGGACGATTGACACTGAGACGAAAAAAATATGATATTTGTCCTCAAATGAGTCATGCAACCAATTGACAGATAATTCGATCATACCATGTTATCTTTGTTACATTCATTTTGAGCAAATTTTTTAATTCCGCAAATAAATCAAAAGCTGAGAATTTCAGTGGACTCCTTGTTACCGAAGTTTCCAATCATTATAATCCTCATATCCTGTACCATTGTTATGTTTCTCCGTCCTAATAATAAAAGTTACCTCTCATTAGCTGCGCTATCTATAAGTATAATAAATATTTCAAAAACGGGTCACGAAAAATGGGTATTTCAAGTATGTCCCTTTTTTCATCCTTATTGAGGACACATTTTGGTCATAATTGAATCCGGAATTCAAGAAAATTATTAAAACTTTGTAGAATTGTAATCTCATTTCAGTTTAGAAAATTTTAAGCTTTTAGAATTTTATGATAACTGCCTGAGGATAAAAAAAAACAGCAGTTGAGGAGTGTCGGGTAAAAGTTCTGAAAGTGGCACAAAAATAAAAAATCTTATTTTTGGCTTAAAATGCCGATAATCCTAATAAAGTCGTATGTGCCGAAAAAATTCCCACCGCAAGTTTGATGGTAACTTCGCTCGCAAATTTGTACGTATTACTTGTAAAAGGTATTCCTACTTCAAATTATTTGCACTTTCAGCATTTTCACTCGACACACCACAGTTGTGCACAATCGAGCACAAAGAACGTTCATATAACTAAAGTGGAGAATCGTATTTCAGTTATACGGCGCTGTGGTAGCTCATTTTTAACCTAATCTAATCTGACTTTTTCACCAAGTAAATAAAGTCAAACAAGTATCAGAGGACAGTTGTAAATTTGACAATTTAACTTGCGTAAGGCCTTTCTGCATTTGCTTGATCGACGAAATGTTAAGACCACGATAGTTAACTGTGGAGGTGGGTGGCCGAACCTCTCTCAGTCTGTTGGTGGAGAGATGCTGCGCGCAGGGCGGCTTGATTTCCCCAGTACTTTAGTGTATATTGATTGACTCACTCATCACGGTGATGAAAAACGTGGGATTCTCATGTGAACTGTATGCGGATGACATCCCTCTGTTCATTTCCAGACACAGCATGGCTGCTGCCTGTGCCTTCTTCCAACAAGGCCTCAATATATTTGAGGACTGATACACCCATCGTGATATGACAGTGAACCCACCAAAGATCAGCTTGGTGCTCTTCCCCAAAAGACGTAAGCTTGGGTCCTTTGTTCTACCAAAGCTATTTGGACATTCTCTGCAACTCTCTCCGCATGCCAAGCAGCTTGGAGCCTGCCTAGACTCGTAGCTGATATGGGGATTGGATTGGGAGGAAAAAGGTAATGCGGCTCTATGAGGCATGACGCTCAATCATACATGAGAACCTTTGGATGTACATGGGGCGTAAGACCAAGTGTTGTGCACTGGATGAACATTTTTATCATAAGACCCATGCTCATATATTCCTTCTACGTATGGTGGCCGAGGACGCTTGTGGCGACTGCGATCGGGAAACATGTGGGCCTACATGGGCTTACCTGATTGAGAATTACGTGCTACATGCAATCTATTGCCACCGCTGGATCTCAGCATTATGGTGGAGGCCAAAAGGGCCGTGCGCAGATTGCGCTCATGGGGATTTTGGGAGGATGGCTCTTCTCATTGTCCTTTTGCGAATGGGCTGGACCTGGAAAGCCCTCTGATACTGGGAAGGTGCACTCGCTCGGAAGACACACCGCTGTCTTCTAGGCTGAAGTCTTCGCCATCGCAATGGTAGCGAAGATAACCCTTGATATGGAGATCAAGGAGAAGGACATTGCTATCCTTTTGGGTAGTCAAGCAGCCTTGCTGACTCTGAGTCCCTCGGATAACATCTAAGTTACTGAGGGATTGCAGGTCGTCTGCAGATAAGTTGTGTATCCAGAACAAGGTGTTCCTTCAGTGGGACCCTGGTCACATGGGGATCATGAAGAATGAAAGGGCTGACCTTTTAGCTAGAGCTGGCCCTGATTCTTCTTTCCTGGGAACGCAACCCGCCGTGAGCGTTGCCACCTCAAGCATGGGATCTCTCATCAAAGCGGATGTTCTTAGGAAGCATCAAAAGAAATGGGCGAACCTGAGTACTTGTAGGTGCACAAAACTGTTTCTTGAAGGACCTAATAGGAATATCTCCGATTTTTTTATGAGGCTCGGAAGGAAACAATGTAGAACTGTGGTTGGTATAATCATCGGCCACAGTTCGCTTTACGCTCATCTAACAAGGATGGAAGTTGTCGACAAAACCGAGTGTGAGTCCTACCTGGAAGGAGAGCCTGAGAAAACGGAAAACTTTTTGTGTGCGAGTCCGGCCTTCACCCGGAGCAGGCTGGATAATCTAAAGTTGGACCATTTATCAGTAGATGAGCTGAAACACCTTCCTCACCAAGACCTGATGCGCTTCATTAAGAGGACAGGAAGGTTTTGGTGAATGGGAACTATGAATGCTCTTTACAAAAACAATTCTAAATATAATGGTTACTAGCTAAAGCTGCCTATTCTTAGAACGGGATTCCCTCTTAAGAATGTAATTTTTTTTAATTTTTTTTAATATTTTTTTTTAATTTTTATTTTTCTTAACTTTTATATATTGTTTTAGTATTTTTATTTTTTTACAGACAGTATGGGCTTCTTTAAGTTTTTTTTAAATATCTCTCTTAATTAAAAAAAAGGCTGGAGATCGTCCGCGTTACAAACAAATAATAAATTCAGTTGAATTTTCTACCAAATTGTTTATTTTTTGGATTGTCTACGCTTAAAAAATATATGTAGACATGAAATTGTTGTCTATATGTAATTGTCGACGCGCAACACTGACGAATAGAACTAATATTCATCGGAGTATTGTAACATTGCACTACGCACTCTACAGTATAGCTTTCGCTGTCCAACGTATGATTGCACCAGTGCACAAGACACAAAAAACCAAACACATTTTACGTATATTCGTATTCGTATGACAGCTTTATTAAGTAATTCAGCACGTAGAATGTGTTTCTAAATTTTGATCAGCCTTGGCTTTCGAAAATAAAGCATTACCATATTTTAATTACTTCCATGATGTGGGCCAGTCAGTTTTTATGAAGCTTTCTTTTTTCAGTTTTAGAAAACTGTGATCTTTAAAAATATTTCCCTGAAGGAAGGCAAAATCCATCAATATTTTGCCAAACTAACAGTTAGTTACCATAGGCTGCTTGGAAGTATATTTATCAATTCATGGGGACAGCAATTACTGTGACTATGTAATGTTGTCGCTTGAAAACACATTAATCCAATGCTCTTGAAAAAACTTCTCAAGTTGACTGACTCCGGGAAAGGGGAATACTCATTTTACTAGGACTTACTAGAACTATCATGAGAGATGTCTTAAACATATTTTATTAATAATGTTTATTTCAATTAAGCTGAGGAAAGCTTGAGGGGGGGGGGGGGGTCAAAGTTTGATCTGGTACATTTTGTAAAAGCTAGCACAGAATCGAATTCCTTATGTCCCGAGATGCAGTTTCCTATACTCGGAAGCTTAAATAGCTATCCCCATACTCAATTTTTTAATATCTGCCTCTTTTTTATTCGAACTGAGATAGTAAATTTTTTGCACCTTAGATCGGATCTAACTCTTTAGGGTTACGTTCGATCGAAAAATGGGTTTGACTATTCCCCTCAGCTCATAGCCAGCTAAAATTCGTAGAAGACAATTTTTCTCTGGATACCTTTAGGGTATGGACTAATAACCCCCGACGGAGGTGGGGGTTCAAATGTGGCATGTTGCATTTTAAATGAAAGGTTTCTCTGAGTACTATCGGGTGGTGTACTTTTTCCCGATTCAGAAAACTTTCTCGGGACATTTTTTGCCATCGATAAACCCATTTTCATGTACTTGAGTCACGTATACCCCAGTTATGTACTACATTTCGCATATACCTTTTCATTTCTTTCTTCCGTGGCCATTACTTCTCTGCTGTAAACATGTCATTTTTAATGAAGCGGCAATTCCACACATTCACGAGAAGCGGAAAAGTCTACTTTTCACCCAAGAAATCCGCTCAAGCTACATCCGATCGCCAAAGCTTTCCCCCGCTTAATTGAAATAAACATTATTAATAAAATATGTTGAGTCATAATGCATCTTTTAAGACATCTCTCATGTCAGTTCATGTCCGGCCGTAAGTTGTATGAATAGTGGTCATTTCCCCTTTTGGTATTAAAATATACTCAAAATCGAAAAAAATATATATATAATAATCGGTTTAAATCAAAGTTGGACGATATCATAGATTAATAGGCGAAATACAGCGGCCGATGTGTTTCGAAAATTTGGTTGTCAGATCAATGAAACCGCTTTTGCATTTCAATTAAGAACGATTTTTCGAGTGATAAAATTCGTACATTTCCAATCAGCGTTAAACATTAAAAACATATGGGAGGGACCGTTTTTCCAGTAAGCTTAAAAACTCTTAATTTGTTCATGAAAACCCTACACAGGGATTACCCGTTTTACTCCGTTTTGGAAATTCCATTTGTAGTTTTAATGAAATTACAGAACTCAAATTTTTAAGTTTTCGGCGTGACAAACTTACAAAAATTAATATGCACATTACACATGTATCCAATCAATTTTACAGTAGGTACCATCATTATTTTGATGCATTACCAACGAAATGATACCTAAACTTAGCATACCAGATGATTTCAAAGATAAAATACAATATCTCATCCGTTATATATACCTACATATATATATGCAGGTTGATGTTCCGATTTTTTATCATTAGTGTTGGTAACCTTGTTACCTTTTTTCCATAAAAACGTGGCCTTCTAGACAATCACTTGCTCTCGAATGTAAATTGATACCTGCGTTCCATTTATGCATATGAACAACCTTATTTGCATACAAACTTTAAGTACGTTGCATTCAAATTGTTTTCAGCATACAAAAAAAAAACACTACTCCTTCGCCCTCAAAACCTGAAAAGGACGTCATTATTTGCATCCACATAAGTCCCTTATTCCAATAACATTGCGGAAATTTCTAATGCTTGTACACGTAACCTTAGAACTTTTCACCTACAAATCGAGAATGAAGAAAAATTCAAAGGAAAAGAAAACTTCCGAGAAATGTTGAAAAGACACAAATAATCGATTCCAGTGCACACGACGTCAAGAATGGTTGTTACAGAAACTCACTACTGTTCATTTCCTTTTTATTTCGTCTCTCATTATGGAGCAAAAAGCTTAGAACTTTCCCAGCACCTGCTTTCATACGTACATAAATGTAATTACGAAATTCCTGCTTTGCAGAGCAGTAAAAGTAAAAAAAAAACAAAAAAAAACAAAAAAAAACTAAAATAAAAGCCGGAGAAAAGTTCGGGTTGGTTTCTGCGGGAAACCCTCAAAGTGTGAAGGGTAGAACGCCTGAAAAGCGTACACATAATCCTTGAGTTTGCTAACGTTTCTATATCCTTGTATCTTTTTTCTCGCGCGTAAGATCTACTGACGCTTGTAACGCGTTAGGGCAAACCTAGCAACATGCAACTATGTGAAAACAGTTCTCATTCTTCTGTTAATGACTATTGTAACCTTGAGAGCAAAAACCGGGCATACAAACGAAAGACACCACCGAACGCTTTTGAATTTAACAAACCTTCCGACTAGAGCAAACATACATATACTTACATAATACGGAATACCTATACGGTATGTGGAAGGATACATGTAGATATCTGAAGAAATCTTTACTTTTGCCTCTTAAATTTTACCGGAAAGATGTAAGGAGTATAGTTGCTCCTGGATAATCTCCATCTCGTATTTTTGGTGTAGGGACTGCTAGAAAAACGACTGTGGAAATACGAACAGAAAAACTCAAGTGTAATAAATTACAACTCTTATTGTTGTCCCAAATGCTTGCCGCCAGTGGCTAGTTAGAGACGGGATTTTGCTATAAGAAAGAAAAGGGGAGGGAACACAGACAAGTCATTTCAAGTCATCTGAATTGTGAAAACTGAAACATAAAAGAGGAAAAATTTCACCTCAGAAAGGATATGACTCGTTATTATCTTGCAAACATCACAGGCATATTCCTGTCAACACAGTAATGCACACAATTATGCCGTCTGGAAAAAACAGGACGATGACACATACCCACCCACATACACCATTAGAGTTTCTCTCAAGAATGCGCTTCTAGCTATTATTAAAATATTAAGTTGAGATGTTATGTTTGGGTTTTAACGCCATTAACGTTTTTATTGCAGACGCTAATCTCCAGATTACAGAACCGGAGCCAGAGTTCTTGGGGACTATAAATAATGTAACATATCCAGCAGGAAGGGAAGCTGTTCTTGCATGCTCTGTCAGGAATCTCGGGAAATATAAGGTAATGAGTTGCAAACATTGCAGTAAATTAGACTATTAGCATGAATTACGCTCATAGATTACATTGGTGTGATAGTTTGGAGTGTTGACATATTTTTTTGAATTTGGTTCTGATAATTGCCCTTTTAAAATTTATAAAAATTATTATAATTATAATCCGTAGATTTTTTTGTGAAACAAAACCTAATTAATTTTTTTTGCGTGCTTTATAACTATATTTATGAAGATCATCTTAAGGTTAAAACAGATTTTCATTCTGTTAAGATTTCTTAAGGATTGCTATGTTGAATAAAATCTCCTCCGGGTTTATGTCTAGGTTTTCTTATCTAGTTGTATGTTGTCTCTGGCTGAACTAAGCTCACTAGACTTTTGCAGTACACTGTGATACAATGAGCTTTTATTTTGGCTGGTTTTTTTTACAATTGAAACCAATTACAGCAATCAATAAATAAATGCACCTTCACTGTTACTGTTCCAAAAGGAATAACGTTTCTCTCACTTATACCCTAAGCTTTGGCTTAAGCGAGCAAATTCGATGATCTAAATTTGGGTCAATTTTGAACTTAGTTCAATACTTCAATCAGTAGATATCAGTTTAGCCAAAATTTAAATCTGAGCGAAAGCTTAAAACGACAATATGAAACTGGCTATTATGTAATGTTCACTAATATAAAAATAAATATACCTCCTTTGATTTCTATCACACGCATTTTCGGACAATCTGTAGTTAAAATAAAATTTGGAACAAATGTTGATCCTCTCAGAGGCATTATCATGAAAGTCGGTTATAAGAGCTGTGGATCCTTAAATGCCTTTTAATGGACTCATAATTATAACTGGATACTGCAATTCTATCAGTTTAAATGAAAGAAATCGTGCCATAGTTTGAATTTGTGCCAAGAGTAATTTGACTAGATTAATATCATAAATCGACTGAAAATGTCTTTATTTTTCCGCATAAATTTGAATTTTGAATTGTATCGCAATCCTATAAATTAAGACAATACCCAAACTGAAGTAGCTTACCTGCAGATGATGTTAAGCTTCATTTGTGTCTAGGCAATGGTAATGTTGTGTGATACTCTGCTAACTTTTTCCTTCCTCAGTCCATACTGAATGCTAATTTTGTGATTTTTTGATACAGCTCTCCATTCCACGTGTGTTTCAACAATGATCTAAATTGGACCAGCCCTTTGTAAAGTTTCCATTAACAATTCCCGATGGTTTGCGTAAAACAATTTTTCCATGCATTTTTAATGTAGTGAAGAGTAAAAGCCGACGAAATTAGTTATGCAATTTTTATTATCCAGAAAACTGTTTCACGAAGAAATATTAAAGGCAGCCATAACGATTTAACTACCAGAGCAGATTTTTTTGTGTTAGTTTCGGTGTGCGATAATTTTCAGTAGGAAATGGATGCAATATCGCATCGGAGCTATAATCGATAATGTTGGCTACTTTCTGAACGAATGCTCAATTAGTTTAAAATTCAGATGTCTTTAGAAGATTTTATAATACCCACTTTTGCCTTTACCTATAATTCTTCAATGCGCACGAATTATGGAAATGAATGAATGAAAGCAAGCGTTCGATTCAGAATTAATATTTCATATAATTTTCAACACATTTTCTCTTCACCTGTCAAAATGTAGGTATTTTTGTTCAGCTCTTGAGCAAATTAAAAGCCCACTTTGTCCATATCAATTTCATTAAACAAAAATAATATAATCACGCAGGATTGCACCTTGTGACCTAATGTATTCTCAGATTTTTGAAATGAATAAACCGTGAGTCATATTGTGAGTATTTTCATGCAGAATTCTTCAAAGCAAATTGAAAGCGGTTCCCAATTGATGGATGCTTTTTCACAAGATGCTAATAATTCTCCCAGGATTTGCCATCAACTTTGTTGGATGCTCTTGGTCGCAATAAGTAACCAGTTTTATTAGATCTCCGTAAAAGGTCTTTAATTAAAACGACCATTTTTATAAATTGCTAGAGTCTTTTACACGGCCGATTTTCCAAACTTGCTTTATTCCACCAAAAAAAAAAATTGTTTTTTGTACTACCATACTCTCGCAGGTCCACGTACGTACTCGGTATGATCATGTTTAAGTTTCCGGCGAATTCAATGCTTATGGTCAATTTAAGTTTTATTACATTCAAAATTTACTGTCCAAATTTTACTTCATTCCCATTCATTCCTATCGCAAATTCGTCAGCATCCATTTCATCTTTCATATTCCGACATGATACAAAATATTAGATAGCCGCTTCGGAAGATTGCCATTCACATTGAGGTGTTGGAATTTAACGAACAAGAGCATATAGTATTATTTTTTGCTTGAAAGTTAACAAAAACTTCAATTTCGTTCGACGATCGGATCAAAAATGGAACTATACAAATAATTTGTTCATTTGAAATTAGATATGACAATTTTCAACGGAAATGCGATAAGCAACTTTAGTGAGTTCACTTTACAGTAATATTTGCATCGCAAAGGAGTATCTAAAATAATTAGGGGTGTGCAAGTTCAGCATCTGTAGAATTAGTCGACAATATCGAATATGTATATTTATTTACTCCTTTAAGGCAAAGTATATTTTCGACGAATAGAACGAACAACTTCCGACGGCTCACGTAAATCTGCTGTCTAATCCGGCAGAAAAATTACCCCTGACAGCCTCCGTTGGCCTCGTTTCTATATTTAGCAATCAAACACTTCATTCTCAACAAATTCACTACATTTATTTAATTCACTGATATCATTAACTTAACTTTAACTTTAACTTAATCTAACTATTAGCGCCGACCCATCGCTGTTTAATTGTAACACGAACTGACCACACCACATTCAGTTGCGCACCTCGAAAACTTGCACACGGAAATCGGAAGTAGAACATGACCCTCAAGATAATGTAATTATGATGTGGTAATATTTCACAACCGATGACGAAAACTAATGGCCAATGCCACTGATAGCAAGCAGCTGTGCTGTTGTAAACAAAACGGGCAATGACCGTACTCTATGCAAAGTAGCATGTTTAGTCACTACCGCTGTAATGTAAACAATCATCACATTATTTAGCAATAAGCGGATACCTTACTGTGCGAAGTAATGCTATTGCTTGCTACTTTACTACCGGTATACCTGCCATGCTCTTGCTTCCGTGTACCAGCAGACTGGGCCACAACATCCCTCCCCCCTGGAAAAAAATAGTTCCCAGAAGAACTAGGTCCGGTGTGTTCATTTAGGGTATCCAATAAAAGGCTGTTACTTACAATTTTTTAAATGAAATTAAATTTAATTTATACCTTCATAAAATTATAGCTTGCCTGACAATTTTGTTTTTTGTCTTTACATATTTTTTTTTTTTTTACAATTACAACTCTTTCTCTTAGACCATATACACGTACTTTAAATATTCTTTTTATTGATTTTTTTTTTACATACATTCATTATCACTTCATTTCTGTTCATCTTTTTTTTGTTTACAAACGCCTCTATGTAATACATGTCTTACATTCCTTGTAACGAATTTTATTTATTTATTTTAATTATACACATTTTTCTTCCTTGAAGTTCTTACACAATATAAATTTTTCCTTTTAAACACATTTTCATCAATATAATTTACTACATTTCCGTTTCTTTCTCTTTCAACACCTTAGTTTCTTAATTCATCCATACTATTGTTAGTGCATTCATATCTTCCTATAACAAAATATTGAGCAAAGTTCTTATTACCATACATAATATATACAAGATATTCTTTCATTTATTTCTTGTGACATTTTTATTGTCTCTAATTTTAAGCTTTACAATTATTATTTCTATCTTATACTGCCTCTAATCTTCACAATTATTATTTCTATTTTATACCACCTATAATTTATTTTTCCAAACTACAAATTTCCAGAAGCTAACTATTTACCAAAATATCTACTGTCTATTTCCCTAACACTGACTTCTCCAGCTGTACGAGCAAGTTTTTAACGGCAGTGGGCTCTTTGGATTGTATGCACTATTACCTCGATGCCATTCGGATCCTTTGTTCTCAAGGTGTAGTTTGGGTGTTCCTGGTTGATCTCAGAACGAACGGCCACGTAGGTGTGTACGAGTGCCTACTGGTGAATGCCTATGATTCCATCCCACAGATAGACCATAATTGCTGTCCTATTTGCTTACGGGACTGCTCTCTTCGGAAGTTGTGGAAGGTGTTTTCAATAGGGAGATTCCGGGTAAAGTAAACTGGCGGGTTATGCTGTTGCGCTTTTTACATATAATGCTCATTGTTTACTTTAACCGTGCTGAACATCTTCACATGCCTATGTGCACTCTGATGATCTTTGACTTCTGTTTTTGTACCATTTCAATATGCATGATGGAGTTCTCCCAATTATATGTATTGGGAGTCCACCCATACATAAAAAAGATACACTTTCTCTATTTACATTGAAAGTCTTGTAACGTATTTTTTTAAACTGCGTAGGATACTTTTTTTTAGCTTACTTTTTTTTTAACTTATTCGACTATCTGTCTTAAATTTGTTAAGGTTATATCACCCTTATTTTCAGCTTCATCTTTGACACACAGTGAGACCTTGCAGATAACTCAAATGCTTTCCATTTGAGTCGCTATGATTTTCGTTACTTAAACGTCCTCTAAACTCTCAGAAACTTCAGAGTTGTGTATATCTGAGGGCTGATGAGTGCGAAATGCCTTTCTCTCAGTCATTTAATGTTTAGTTTTATACTTTCTTTAGTTTTTTAAACTTCATCAGTGCTTTCCTTATTTTCAAATCAATCTTCACAGTTTGTCAATGTGTGTAATTAAGAAAATTGTCGACGATGAAAGCTCCTTATTTTCATACCCACAGTATTGGTCTGATGATCAAATTGGTAGTTCTGGAATTGATGGAATCGCCAATTCTGCCTACGCATTGAGGCTATTTTACTCTGCTGATATTCTCTAGTTGCAATTAATTTTTCAATCTTGTACTTATTTACGTATATAATTATATACTTATATATACATATATATTTTTTAAACACTAGTATGTCTAATTATTTTCTTAATTTTTCTTTATTTCCCTTATTCTATAATTTTATACCTTAAACATTTATTACATATTTTTTACATTTACAATTTGAAAAACTTGAATATTCTTTTAACCTATTTAATCTGCCTTATATATTTTTTTCGAATGATTTCTAACAAATTTGTTTGCACGTATATGATATTATTCCCCAATTTAACTTTCTCTGTTTTTTTTTACTTTGTCACATATTTTTATATTATGTTTTTCCTTTTTTTTAATAATTATTTTTGTTATAAAAACTTCTCTTAAATTTCTTATTCTTCTTTTTTTTTCATAAATCTCAATTTTTAACAATATATTTCTCTTTATTTTCTTTAGTCTTTTGTTTTTATCTTTCTAATTCAATCTTGCTCATAATTTTGTCAAGTAATATTTTCTCAGTTTTTTTACTTTTTATTTATAAATTTACCTTACTGATTGGTTCCAAGTCCAACGGAATAGATACAGGGTCACGTTTATACCTCCTTCCATATTCCTTCTCGCCACAGACTCATGAAACTCAGCTCATCAAATTTCTTTTGAAATTAGAGGGAATTTGTTGGAAATTTCTTTGGTTAAGTCCCCGGAATCCTGGGTCATAACCGTTACTTACCATGTACATACCGTTGGGGTATGAAGTAAAAAATTTCCTCTCGGTTCTATTACGAATCGGTGCTACCGTATCTGTTTGATAAATATATTTTGGTAACTTTAACTTACCCCTACGTCGCATCCTCTGAGATTGCCGTTGTTGCAAATGGAAGTTGTAATTGCCCTTATGGTCCCATCCAGGTCGTCTGGAAAGCTTACGTGGTTGCACTTGTCAATGCATAGAATTTGGGTTTTTGACAAAATAGGCTTCTGCATTAGCAATTGTCACGAATTCACGTCCATTCTTCCGACTAGTTCCGCTGTGTACGTTCTACCTGTGTTGTCTGGTCAAGCGTACGCTTAATTCCTCGGTTATAGGCTCCAATATAGGTACTCTTTTATCTGCATGTCGCGAAGTTTCGTCGACATTAAGTGACATATTTTTTAAGTCGGATTGTCGGTTATAAACGCCTGATGCCATGTTTTCTGTCATGTTGACCTTCTTCTCAATCCTGGCCGGAAATGGATTTCCTTGACTGCTATTTAGCTAAACTGTGGGTCCGACTTGTGCACAAGCTGCGAAATTTTCAGATGAATCACTTTCTCCCATGCCTTTCCTGGCGTATTGTATCCACAGCTTCATATTTATGCAGTCGATGATAGCTCTCCTACCGAGAAAATCCATTCCGAGTATACCGTCCGCTGGAATTGAGTCCGTATCACTAATGGCGTTAAATTTGCAGACATGCTGGCGGTTGTCTATCTGCAACTTTGCCTCGCAAGTGTCAATGGGGCTCCTGGCGGAACCGAACAATCCTCCAATTCTAATTTTGCGATATGTCTGTATGGGTGTATTCCTCTTTATGCTATTAATTTTAATTATGCTACATGAAGATCCAGTATCTATTAAAAACCTTAACTTACTTTGTAATGCTATATCCGTTGGAACCGTGATGATAAACTTATTCTGGGAATTTAATATTTCACTGGCCCTTTCTGCATAAGTATTTCTTCAGACAGTTTGCTGTATAGTGATCCCGTGTTCAGCAAAATTGGCAGTAAAGCCCTTCCCCTCCTGGATGGATTCTTCCAACAACGCCTTCTTTTATGTCTGCGACTCTGACGACATGATGTATTCGGCAATTGGATGCTTCGTCCCCATATTGCTCTCATTCTGCACAGAAGGGTTGCTTGTGACACTCTCTCGCGAAATGTCCCTGCTGGCCGCACTTGAAGCAATGACTGAGTCTGTATCCATATGCTTTTCTAGGATATCCTTTGTACGATTCTGTGTGAATCGGCTTTAATGAAGAGAAAGGTATTTGGTGAGGTGCAGGTATATCTCCGTTAAAGTAGTCGCTGTTCCCTCCTTCCTATGGAAAATCATTATTCTTTGGTACCATGCGCTGAAGTCTTATCGCATCCTTTTCGCAAAATTCCGCTTCTTCACGCACGGCTTCTAATGAACCAAACTTTCGTCCTGTTAGGTGAATCTGGATAGCCTGATTTCTTACTCCAGCTTTAAATGTGACTATTGCGTCCGCTTACAACTCCGACAGTAATCCTTCATCTTTACCTGGGTACTTTGCAGAAACAGCACTTTTAATCTGATCCAACAGTTCCTTCATTTTGTCCGCAAACTGTCGGATCCCTTCTCCTGGCCTTTGTCGACATGCTAGCAACTCTGTCCGTAGCTCGCTGAACGATATCCGTGGCATAAATGCGTCTTTGATAAACTTTTGTAATGCTTCCAAGTCCTTGGCTCTTCACAGCTTATCAGATAGTAAGCATCGTCTGTCAGTCGATATTTCACACACTTCATAAAGATGCCTTGCTCTGCGGTTTCCAGCCGGTCGTATAGATCTTTACAACAACTCAGAAATCGATGCACTTACTTCGCTAGCTTTGCAGATCTTTCCCCAGAGAACATTGGTACGTATTTAGACACCATGTCCATAATTTTATCATGTGCATCGCCCATATTGTATTTTATCGGGCCGCCTCCGTTGATCTTCATCTCTATTGTCTGTTTATTTCTATTGTCAACTAATGCTCCCCGGCACTCGTGATCTCTAATTTAAATGTTGATAACGAGAACCGTAAACGATACTACCCAATTATCAATATTATATATTTTATGTATATATAGATTTTTACATTATTATTATACCCCGAATACCCAGATTACGATCAACGCCACTACGAAAATGTGGTGTTGAAAACTTTATGCTCACGAAAATAGAAAAAAACGTCTTAAAATTATTAGTTTCTTATAATATAAAATCACACATGAAATTCCACAATTATACGCCACTCACTGGCTCACACACTTTTTGCTTTATCTTCACATCAAATAATTTAACACTTCTATTTGTCTGCAATATATATAAAAAAAAAATTGATTTGTTAATACCTAAAAACGAGGGAGGATTAGACCACTTAAAAGCTTAACAACAAAAAATAATAATCTCACCCAACAAAACAAACTACAATAAAGTTAAAATTTTCCTATTTTTATCCATTTTCTCCATATAAAAACAAAACCGAGAATAGATTTACTTGGGTGTGGCTCTAGATATTTTCAAGTACGACTTACTTTAAAATTCAATTTTTAACACAACAAAAGTTATCATTTACTATCAACTGATTTTACATTATTTACTTTATACGAAAATTCTACTGATGCATTTGCAACACAAAAACAATGAAGTGGATATAAAATCATCACAAAACAAACATGAAGATCAACGATTAGAATAATAATGTATACGATACACAAAAAATAGGCGCAAAATCGTCGCTAACAAAACAAAAAAATTGTCGCTAACAAAACAAAAACCCAAAACAAAAAATCCCCCGATGAAATAATTACTCCTATTTTAAATTTTTTCACCTAGCACACGAGAAAACTTCCAAACACCCATAACTATAAACCATTAACACAAAAACTCACACTCAGCATTACAATAGCATCTTTAGGCTGAAAGATCCTACTTAATAAACTTAATATAACACTTCTTAAATTTAACCCGAAAAGTAAATTAAATTAAAAAGATATTTTTTTCAAAACAAAAATAAAAATACCAAAAGTTTTAAAATTTTTACTCATAAATAAAACAATACAAAAACAAAAAACACCACAGTAAGAAAGCTTCACATTTCTTATCTTAGTTTCACCGGCTGCGCCAAATTGTCGTGTCCCTAGGTAATCGAACACTTCATTCTCAACAAATTCACTACATTTATTTAATTCACTGATATCATTAACTTAATCTAACTATTAGCGCCGACCCATCGCTGTTTAATTGTAACCCGAACTGACCACACCACATTCAGTTGCGCACCTCGAAAACTTGCACACGGAAATCGGAAGTAGAACATGACCCTCAAGATAATGTAATTATGGTGCGGTAATATTTCACAACCGATGACGAAAACTCCTGGACAATGTCACTGATAGCAAGCAGCTGTGCTGTTGTAAACAAAACGGGCAATGACCGTACTCTATAATGCGAAGTAGCATGTTTAGTCACTACCGCTGTAATGTAAACAATCATCACATTATTTAGCAATAAGCGGATACCTTACTGTGCGAAGTAATGCTATTGCTTGCTACTTTACTACCGGTACACTTGCCATGCTCTTGCTTCCGTGTACCAGCAGATTGGGCCACAACAATTATACTGATTTACGAAACGACTTTTAAAACTTAACTATCTATAGTCATTTATTTATTAAGTTAGAACTTCATCAAAGTCTGTTTACTGAATTTAAAAAAAGTATACAAAAAGTATACACAACAATAACAATGAAAAAAAAAGTCAGTTTAACTGAGCCCATCTCTTATTTGACTTTTGAAAGATGAAAGTGAATGCAATGAAACTTGCGGTTAAAATGATGAGAGATATTGATGCAACCGGCTCGTGCATGCCATAGTTTGTACTATGCTGAAGAACAACGAAGAAGTCACAGTTCCTTAAGGAGCGCACAGGACCAGATATATTGAAAGTATTTAAGAGCTCAGGAGAATTTATCACTCCTTGTATATACTGAAATGCAAAATCAACTCTCGAAATTTTTCGTCTATTATCAAGAGAATCCAACGGAAAGAGTTTAATCCTGTCAACATATATGTAGGTAGAGCAACAGGGTTATCCCAATGAAATCCAAGCAGGGCAAATCAAAATAATATCTGCTGCACAGCCTCGATGCGATTTATGTGTACAGCATTGAAGGAGATCAGACAGGAGTGCCATACTCCAAAGCATGTTTGTTGAAAGTGCAGCAAAAGATCTTCATTGTGAATGGTTCATTAAACTTCTTTGACCATCTCTTTATAAACCCCAGAGTAGCCGTAGCGCTGGCAACGATTGTCTTAAAATGATCCTCGAAGGAAAGACGAGTACCTAAATCTTTGGTTCTGTCAAGTGTAGTTAATAAGCGTCCATCTAAAATATAACTGAAGTCCAAAGACCTTCTTTTACGATAAAACGACATAGCAGTATATTTGCTGATATTAAGAAGAAGACAGTTAATAGCATACCATTTATGAAAGGTTTCTAAGTCCGGATATAAAATTCTACACTCGTTTTCATTTGAAACAATGCGGAAGATTTTGGCATCGTCAGCATATCAAAAATATTCTTGAATTAGCCATAATGAGAGATACATCATTGATGTAAATTATAAAAAGGAGTGGTCTAAAATGGCTACCTTGAGGTACTCCATTTTCTTTTTTATCAGAAAGAGCTGTGCGGAATATAACTCACTGTATACGATCAGAAAAATAAGAACGAATCTAATTGACAAAGACGGTAGGAGAATCAAGTGCAGTCAAGTTATGAATTAAAATTTTGTGATCCATTCTGTCAAAAGTTTTGCTCAAAATCCGTGAAAACGCAATCGAATGAATTACTTACCGCGTTCAATAGCAGAAATTGAGAAATTAATAACCTCCACAAATTGGTCATAGTAGATTTACCTTTCATAAAACCATGCTGAAAAGAATACAGTAAAGGCATACAGGGGAAGTGCATCGCAAACCATTGCTTCAAATATCTTATCAACTCAACATAAATTAGCAACAGGTCTGTAGTCAGAGATTTCTCACTTGTTGCCCTTCTTTTGGAAAGGAATAATCAAAGAAATCTTCCACCATTTTGAAAAAAACACCACAGGTTAAAAGTAAATTAAATAAATAACATAAAACAGAAATGATATAGCATAGAAGGAATGCACCGCTAGAAAAACTATTAGCTGTGCTTGAAATATATACTTGGAGACAGACGTTTCGTTGAACAACAAGTTGAAGAGTAGTCAGTGGAAGCTTCGTGAAATGGATAAAATCGTTCTAACTAATATCATATGAGGCAGTTTTAAAGAAGTCATCAAAATATTGACTCGCAACGATGAAGGGTGTCCATCGCTAGAGCTCATAAACCTCCAAAATTTCTTAGGTTTAGTATGCAAGGCCAACCTCATTATAAACATTGTACGAGTCATTCAAACACGAAATGTATTGAACACGCAAAAAATAGTTAGTACTAAATAGCGAAAAACAATTAGTACTATACTACAGTGCAGTGTTTTAATGTTAATTTAATCCATGACTTGAAAATTAGATGGAAGTTTCTATTGAAAACAAAGGTCCTAGGGTTTACAAGATGTGCAGTTTGGTTCAAACTAAAGGTGAGGCAGCAACTTTTGAAGATTTTACACGTGAGCATGACGGAATCGCTTTTTTTGTTTTCTTTTTTTATTTCTAGCTATTTTTACATCCAAATGGTATTCTTTAAATTTGTCTTACCCTTCAGAATTAGTTCTTTCAAAATTATTGAATAATTTAATTTTTTTGTTATTCAAATTGCCTCCAAAAGAATCGTTTAAAGATGATTTAAAGTATTATAAGTAATGTCATTATGTGTACATATATGTAAAATAAATTTTAGATCAATAAAATTTAATACGCAGATTTAAATTGAAATTAATTCTACATTAAAAGTAGTTGTGGAATTTTTACGGTATATTTTACGGCCTATATCTACCTCAGAAATCAATCAGAAATGTTGTTTACCGATGATCGAAAAGGAAAATTTTAAATATCTAGACTCCTATCGATTTATAGAAGGGACCGCCAAACTTTTTTGACCATCGACCCCACAAAATTTAGTAATTCTTTTATCGATCCCCTCTATAAAAATTCTCAAAAAAAGGAAAAACTTATGAATACTCTTACCTATTTTATTGTTACAAAGTTTAATTTTTACATAAAACAATAAGAAGGATGTGCTTGACGATTCTTGGCAAGATAACCAATATTTGGTTTGAAGTTTGTTAATTTCATCCTTAAATCGCATCGGAATTTCAAATTTTAATTATTTCTTTGATTTGTTAGAATATAATTAACATGAAAGAAGCCAAATTCTACCATATATGACCTTGGGAATGCAATTAAAAAGGAAATGCTACATTACATATGTATATGTATATAGCTATAGCTTTTCAATTTTTGTTTTTGTTTTGGTTGTATGTATATATTTTCAATTCTTCGTCAGTTATCCATATGCCGCAAATTTGAAAAGTATTACAAATACAAGTTTAATTTTACTTGAAAGCTGAAAATAATTGTCCTGGCTTGAATTGAAGAAATATTTTTTACTTGGAGACGTATTGGAATGTCATTAAAGTATGCAAATAAATCTGCCAAAGTAAAAATATTGTTTTTGTTATTTTTGGACTTCTTCTTTCTGTAAGAGATTCGGTAACTGATTCGAATAATTCAACAAATCTTTGCAAGCTAGCACCTCTTGCTAACCATCGTACTTCGGTGTGTAATAATAATTAATTTTATAGTTCATCACCTTCCTCAGCAAGTTTAGAAAACAGCCGTGATTTAAGAGGTTGAGCTGTAATATGATTAATTGACTTAATATACAACTCTAATGTTTTATGAAGATCATTACTGACATATGTTGCTACTAGATGGATTCTGTGGAATACACAATACATGGCAGGTGTATCAGGTATCCATAAATTTGGCATGCACTTACACCTTAATATCCGTAACCTAATCAATAATTTATATGGATTACAATAACTACCTTAGAATTGCTTGATGTCTGCAAAAATTTTAATTATGTTGAAAATTGTATTAATTAAATTATTTGCTAATTGAAATTTTAGATTTGATTCAATATAGAAAATTTGAAAAGCATTCATTGATATCTGTCGATCCCCAATCGACCCTCTAGATCGGATCGACCCCTGAATATAATATATCGACCCCTGGGGGTCGATATCGATTACTTTGGGGACCGCTGATTTATAGTCTTAAATTGAAATTTTGCACTCTGTAGACAGAAAACAGGAATAAAATTATTAACACACATGTTTTTCATAAAATAAATTTAACGTTAAAAATACCAATTAAGATATACCTATACACAAAATATAAATATAAGAAAAAACTCAGTAGATGGAATCATTCGCATGATTATTTGGTTATGGGCAAGCATTTCAGATTATAATCTTTCTAATTGGACCTATTCTTTATTACACAACAGTGTACCGAACTATCTTCTGGTTTATCTTCAAAGAACTTAGTAAATTGTGAACGAACAACAATATCATTAAAATTCCAAGTCCATTGCTGTAGCATTATACATTTTTAATAATAAAGTACAATTCCTCGCAATGGAATTGACAAATTTTTAACCTTCCGGAAGTGGGATCACCTGGCTGGACATGAACGGTGGCATGCGGTCTACGGGACCTGAAGTATATAAAACAGTTTTCAAAAGATAAAATAAATGTTTCATTTTCTAACTTTTTATTATTAAAGAACGACATCTTAACGTTTTATACAAATATGTAAAACTAAAATATTCATGCTAACAATACTCCTAACTAATTATTAATAACAACTTTCTTTTTCTTATTTGTTTGTTTTGAACAGAATTGACATATTTCTAAAGTGCTTACTATTCTATACAAAATCCACTATAGTCCAGTTTCAGTTTATTGGTTCTCCAAATGAATATATAGAATAGAAATAGATGGCAATACATTTGTAATTTTTTCTCTGTCCGCAATACCGACTTTTAGGGACACGTCACTGTAATGTGTATAAATCAACTGCTCGTTGAACCAAAAATACATGAAAGCAAATGGCACCACTTTCGTATTCCTGTCTCTTTCCGTCAGAACATATTCCCACTGAACTGTAACGATTGGGAAGGAGTATTTGCTTGACGTTCAGCAGTATTTCCAGAGCTGGAAACTTATTATCAAAACTTCCCTACACAAACAGTTCTTTTGGCTCATAATTAAAATTTAACAATACAAATAGTCCCAAATACTTTTGTGATAAATTCGGTAAATATCCCACTGGCATGCATATACATATGTAAATTTCCAAATAATTTAAATATAGCGCCAGTTTACGACAGTTGGTCGCATTGACAGTGAGAGCATATTTTCTGAAATCAAAACTGGTACCACATCAAATGAGAAATTATTTAAACTTCACATTGTACAGGACCTCCACTAATCATGAGCAGCACAGCTTGGATCTGATATAGAGAAGCTCTCAATTTTTTCTTACAAATTTACTGCAAATATTTTCTTTAGAATTTGCGTGTAGTATTGAAGACCGACAGCAATGGCTCGCACCAATTTAATATCAACGATGGCTCGACCTGCACCTGATATAAGAAGGTCTCAATTTTTGCCTTGAAATTTATTGGTTATTTTTTCTCAGAATTTGTATTCATTTGGTCATCAACAGGCGGCGGCTAATAATTTTTATGAGCGTAGATCCTAGTTAAGGAATAAGCATTCATTTCTTAGAAATTTACAGCAAATGTTTCGGCACATTTTTTTTCATTTAGTGGCCACATGGAGTTATTTTCAGATAGGTACAACACTGAGCGCGTTTAGGCGGAGACCAAACCGGACAAAATTATCGATTTTTCCTCCGCATAATTACAAACCATACCGGAATGGTTGGTATTTTTACATGGTTGTGACTAAACGCTACCAATTCTTCCAAACTGGTTTGGTCTCCGCCTAAACGCGCCCACTTTCATGTGTGCCGTTATCAGCCACCAAAAATCCACAAAAATTCTAATGAATAAATATGACATATAATAAGAATGGACTGAGCGTTCTTGCGTCAAAAATGGCACAAATATTAAACAGGCTGTGAAACCCCCTTTATTTCGTACAATTGTACACCGATTCATAATTTATTATTATTTGTCGATTGGAAACACAAAAGATGTTATAAAATAGTATTGCATTAAATTAAAATTATTTAGGAAGTTAAACCTGTTTTAATTAACCCAAAAATAAATTTTTAATATTACTGAAAACTGTGCTCTCTGCAGATTTGTTGTCAAATTTCATTGAGCTTGTAAGAGATAGACGTATAAAAACAATATATTTGTCTGAATTTTTATGTCAATTCCAATGCATTCCAATTAATACAGCCGTACTGTTTCCAAAATTGGTTACAGTTCAGTGTACATTTGAGCTTGAAAGAGGCAAACAGATTTTAGCCAAAATTTGTGCCATTTTTCACTATAGGAATTAGATAGGATGGCTCAGTCCATTCTTTTTATATGTCAGTGGGTGTGAAACACCGTGGACTTCAGATGTTCAATTCTATTTTAGAAAATTGAGTTCAATAGACAGGCTACTATACCATGCCTGCAACATCTTTGTGTTATATAGTCTTTGGTATTATCTACTGACTTATAACAATGGACTGAGCGTATTGCCATTTTCTTATAGGAAATAATGGCACAAGTTTTATAGTTTTCCCTTCGCGCTACGGCAGAGTTGGAGCTACCAACACAAAATATCGCCTAGTCCGGTGACGCGATGATACACACTCGATACACCATATTAAAAACTGGGTTTCTTAGTCCCCGGACACACGACGATACACACTCGAGACTAGACACGACGTAAACACCAGATTTTGTATCGAGTGTGTATCAGCCCAAGATACACGTAAACTTCTAAGAAAAAATTGCGGCCGTCCCTACATCAGGTCCAGCATAGAGCTGAAAGTAACCGGATTATCCGAGCTAATTAGGATCCGATTGCTCAAATCCAGTTTTCCGGATAACCTGGATTCTAGTATCTGGATCCCTACTATCCGGAGCCAAACTATCCGGATCTGGATCCGAACTATCTGGATCCAGATTAAACAAAAGAAGGTCGGAATTTCCTCCAGATTGCATTTTTTCATTGGGAAAATATAAATTTCATGATATTTTCATTTCCTCATTGAAACAACACAATTTTGAAGCTGTTTTGCTTAGTCTGGATCTATATAGTTCGGTTCTGGATCCGGATAGTTCGGATTCGGATCTCAGGAATCTGATAGTTCGCAGATCCGAGTATCTGGATATCCGGATATTAGAAAATCCGGATCCAATTTTCAGCTCTAGTCCAGTCATCGTGGATTTTATATTTTATCGAGGCGTTGTCCACTTCCCAGGCTTTGTACTTATCCCTTGAAACCCTTGTCCATACTTCAGTTGCACAGCTTCGCTTTTACCGAAGCCATCCGACATTATAACAAGGAAGCATTTTCGCAATCACTAGATACTTCTATCCATAAGCTTTCATCTAAGTATGATGCGCATATTAGTAATGCGTTTGTATATAATAGTTTTATTAGCCTGGGCATTAATTTCTCGGCATTTTTCGATTAACTCGTATTATGCTAATTCTCGCAAATTATTGTTGCTAAATCGGCCACTTTTCGTATTCCATGGGAAACTTTTATATAATTCTAAGGCCTAATATAAAGATATATATAGCTTAGTATTGAATTACAAAAAAACTCTTACAAAACTATTATAATTTCAAAGCTAAACGGTCAACTTATCCTCCAAAAGCTTCGAATATAATAAAATCATATCAACAGTTGAGCAAAATGCCTACACACGCATCAATCCGTGTATGACAACCGCAACTTGATCTCCGACATCCATCAACAGTTCAACTTCACTCTTAACCGGATATTGAGAGTTCAACACGCCCACAGACATATAAAATTTTCGCTTCAACTTCAAATTGAGGTAAAGTTGAGCAATAAATTGATAAGTGTATGGGCTACTTTAGAGGATAAATAAATTCCTAATCTCTATCTAAGGCTGCCTAGGAGCTACATTTTGCAAACATTTGCTTACTTGTCTCTTTTTCTGTGATATTTTATATTTGAGTTTGAGAACTCCTTGCTATTTGCTGGGAATCGAGGTTCTACATAATTTAGTCTGCTTTGAAGCTGTTTCATTCTCATTTTGAAGGAATCTGATTGAACTCTTTTTTAGAAAGAACTTAACAAACTCCATCCGAAGTGTATAACAGCTTGATAGTATGTTCTTAGAAAAATCAGGGTTCTTTTATTGTAAAATATTTACAAAGAGAATGATGTTTTCATATGGTTGTATTTGGTGGGTTGTGAGTCGAGGAAAGCACAAAATTGTAACAAAATTAGCTCTGATCATTAATAGAATATATAAATTCCTTGTATGAGAATGGTGCTTATCAAGTATTAGAACCATAGTGGACCACTTTCAATAGGATATACATTATCCATAAAATATTCTTGGCGGAGTACCTTCGTTAAGCTATTCGTTCGAATTTTTCCATGAAATAGTAATCCGAACTCATATATAACAGAATTGTTACCTAGAAACCCCTTCCATGGAAGATAGTGTTCCAATTTTTTGCTTGCCCCTACAACTTCAAAAACTTTTGATTGTGTACCATACTCAGGACAGGCTCCATCTGGAGGAGGATTATTATGAAAAATTTATCAACGCGTTCTTTATTGAATCTATCGCCTTTGCGATAGAATTGTTGATCTTCGTTTTATGTATGTATATATGGCGATGCGATGGGTCTATTGATGAAGTATAAAAAAAGGAAGGAATATGAGACACGCAAAAAGGCTGTTTCCTGCAACATTGAATTTAAATCTGCAGTGAAAATGTCTACATTAGAACAAGACGTTGTAGAGCATCTACAGAATAAACAAAGTAACCTCTTGGCATATTTTACGTAACTTAGTTCGTTTTTCACTATCATAACAAAATGTTCTTTTGTTATATAAGGTAATATTCAAAAAAATTATTTCAGTAAAGAAAAAATTCAAAATCAGTGGATTTTTAACCAAAGTATCATTGCCACGGAAACGTGTTCTGTTATTGTCGCTTAAATTCAAATTTGGGTCATCTGATCCATCACATGTTCGAAATAATCCTCGAATAGAAATTATATCCCCGACAAATCTCGGATAAAATATTACACCAGTGCAATACGATGGATTAAATCTCGAATAATCTTGGTTGGATTATTCTGGTTGGTGTTTACGGTCCTGAATAATACATAGCCTGTGTAACATAGGTAAATACAAGTAAATAAATTTCTGCTATTTTGTACTCTTTTTCTTGTGCAATATGTTCTCATAAGCCTTACTAATATAGAGGAAACTTTAAATAATTTAAAATTATTTTCTAATCTTGTTGACATTTACCTAAACTCAGACGACATATAACGTAGATGTTAGATGTTCTTTGTTAAAACTAAAATTACCTGAAATCTAGAGCATTCTTAGACATTTTCACAAACAACGTAAAATCATAAACGACCTCAGCAAATTATTAGAAATTGTGAAATGAACTGTAAGTTCTGTTCGAACTTCCGATATCTATGGACAGAATGTCAGGTAAATAAGAGTCTGCATGTCGGTCCAGTGCTCTTAGTAGTATAATAATTAAAGGTATTCCCTAATGGCCAAATGCATTGTGTATACGAAATACATGAGAAGCACAGACTGCGGTTGCCATTTTCTGCAGCATCCTCTCTTCTTCCTCATTCGCTTTATTTCATCTTTACCCACCCTGTATACGTACATCCTCTGGTTTGTCTTATTCCGTAAATTAATAAACCGATAATGACTGGGGTGGTGGGGGCTTACCAGACAAGGTAATCGCATAATGATATTAATGCCACCGCACTGGAGCACACTCACACAAGTATTGGATACCAAAACGATGCTAGAATCAATTATATTGTTTCTTGAAATAATTATCAAATTTAATATTCCGTACCTACATTATTGCGATAACAACTACACATGGTGGAGTTCGAAGTTCGGATACAGTTCCTTCCTGTTCATTATCAGTGCTGATTAGACTGCCACCATTTGAACCCTAAGCCAGCCCAGACGGCATTTTTGTTGGTTTTTGTGTGTACCAATTTCTCTTGTTGTTGTAGTTGTATTTACTATATTTCCTGCAAAATTATTGTTAATACTGCATCTCATATAATATTTAATATACATATACAGGTTGGCTGGTTACGTGCCTCAGATCAGACGGTGCTGGCCCTGCAAGGAAGAGTTGTTACCCATAACGCCCGTATAAGTGTCGTCCACGAGGATATGCATACATGGAAGCTAAGAATAAGGCAATTAAGGGAAACAGACCGAGGCTGCTACATGTGCCAAATAAACACAAGTCCAATGAAAAAACAAGTCGGATGCATCGATGTGCAAGGTACTGTATCTCCACAATATAACTCCTATAGCTCTACAACATGCAGTAAGTACAACAGAAATATCCTACTATGTGTCCTAAATTGTGTAAATTGTGGTGTGGCGAGAATGTCGCTACTCTATGCAGGGTGAAAAGGTGAAGAAGCAGGATTCGGTCCTTTGGAATTATTTATGATGGCCTGACTTCATACATACGTACGTAGGGTAGTCAAAGGGGATGACATAAAGTTTTTGTTGGGCATCCGCTTTGATACAGGTCCGAGGATTCGTCTTTTCTACAAAAGCATGTACATAACGCTGTGTAAGACATAATGGAAAATAATTGAAAAACACGTTTAGCTCTTCGAGTATTAATCCAGTACGAGTGCATTACTTCATACATGTAACTTTGATCGTGATTTGTTTCAAACTTTTCAGGACTGATTAAGTAAGTTTTTCTCTGGAAAATTTCGTAGCAAACGTAATCCTCTGCAATTGCAAGCAAAATTTACAAACTTCTGATCCTTGGTTTATATACTTCTGGTTGAAAGCCCTTTGTTGCATTACTCTTAGCAAGCTCAAGTTGGAAGACAATGAATTATTTCCCTCTTCAAGGGAAGATTAACCTATTCATGTTACCTATAGATACCCTTAAAACCTGCTGCATATGTTTTCTACCTGATATTTACATTGTTATAACTTGGAATCAGTTCGACCACTAACCATAGTTATTGTGCCATTAGATTTGCATAGAAAGTGGATTATGTTGGATTTTATGTATGTTTTCATAGTAGATTTTCTTATATGAAGTCAGTGAAAAACTTTATACAGAAAATGTATTTGTCACATAATGATTGATGAGCAAAGCAGTTATGGATTTCGGAAAATGTACTTATAATTGATTTTTATTTTCTACAGGTCTACTGGCTCATTATTATTCTTATATTTATCCAGATATAATCAAAACGTTAACTATCCGCTCCACTCTATTTCGTGCCACAACCGTTAGTTTACATTACTACTTTCTAGTTTATAATTGTTGACACAGCTTGGTAATGCATTTGCCGCGTCAAATTTCTAACCTGGAAATAACAACTTCAGTCACATCAAAAAGTTTCATAACGTTTCATTCACTATCCTTTCAATTGCACAAGAGCCAAGATGATATACTTGATCATATTAGTGGGCTTCCAAATGATTTCGCAACGGATCCTGATGTGATCTCTCCACCCTTTTTCTAGTCTTGCTGCTTCTCTTTGGTAGCTCCGCTGAGAATTATTTTCTGAAAATCGCTCGATTGTGCCCATTTCCCGCAAGTGTGGAAAACTTCCTTTTCTTTCATACCTATCCACAAAAAAGGTAGTAAAAATGAAATTTCGAACTATAGGCCTATTGCAAAATTATCTTGCATGACCAAATTGTTCGAATCTATCAGGGGTTTATATCGGGCAGGTCTACAACAACTAACTTTTTGGAATTTATCTCGGATACCATTGGCGAATTTGCAAAAGGCTACCACAGATTTTAGTACAATCCGCGACAAGTTATCTCACCCGTGATCCTCCTGAAAATGTAAAAGTATGGGTTTTGCCAACATTTCTAAAATGGATGGAGTCGTATTTAGATAACAAAACATACCAAATCTATTTCCGCTATTCCATCTCTGCAGTCTTGAGGGATTCGTCTGGTGTACCTCAAGGGAGTAACATAGGACTACATGTCAACTACACAACAACTTACTTTCTTTAGCGGTACTAGATCTATTTATAACGAGCTACTCCAAGGAAATTTCCCACTCAGTCGCGGATTGTCAGCTAAACTCCGACCATTTGCCGATATTAACTACCCTAACCCTAAACGGAATACCTGTTTATCCTATAACCAAAGATATAACCAAAGATATAAAGCTAACTCGAAATTCTTTTTAAAAATTATTAAAAATAAAATTAAGATCAAAAACCTTTCACTTAATATCATACATACAGAATAGCAAATTGATGATCTTTTTAAATCCTTTTATACCGATCTACATGAATAAGAAAGCCTCATCAAATCATAAAAACCAGGCGTTGCCTGAAAGCATACAACAACTAATTAAAATCAAAAATAAAGTTCGGCAACAATGACATAGTAACAGAATAATTTCACTAAAGCGTAAAATCAACACATTAACTCCCGAGGTTAGGCTCAAAATCGCTATAATATCAAAAGCAAAGTCCTTAAGGCTGGAAAAGATCCTAAAGAAAACAACTGCTAGTTGCCAATTAGTAGGTATGTTCCAAATTGTTTGAAAAGTCAATCCAAAGGTTAATCAGAATGCATATGGATTATAAAAACATCTTACCTCAAGAAAAACTCAGTTCTAGACCTAAATCGACTACAACTCATCAATTAAAATGAGCAATAAACTATATTAAGGATAGATAACGTGAAGCTAGGTATTTCCATTGGAATAGTTACTCTGAATATTGAAAAATCTTTAAACACCGTCTGGCATCAGGGGTTAGTATAAAATATGATGAAACTGAGCTTCCCACTAGGAGTAATTAAAATTATTCACAACTCTCTTGCAGATAGATTTTTCCACGTCCGGGCGTTCCCGAAGGATCAGCACTAAGTCCCGATCTCTACAATATAAATTTATATGCTGATAACACAATGCTATACAACTCAAGCTTATCTGATCAATATCACTAATATTTTAGAAAGCAACCTCGAAAATCTCTCGTCTTATTTTCGTACATGGAAAATTAAGTGTGATCCATAAAAAACTGCATGCACCTATTTCACCCGGAAAAGAAGTAAAAAGTTTCTTCCGCAGAGACATTTGATTTTCAATATCATGAATATTTCATGGACCTCAGACTGTATGTATCTAGTCATGTTTCTAGACGAAACACTCGCTTAAAGGCTCCATTTAAGTAAGATAATTGAAAAGACCAGCAAGCTTGTTAAGTATTTTGTCCGCTAATCAACAGAAAATTAACTCTCAACAAACAAAAGAAAATATTGATATACAAAATAATATTGCAAGTCCAAGCAATCTTAATTTACGCATCTCCTGTCTGGTCAAGTTGTGATGAAACACACTTTAAGAAACTTCACGTCCAACGAAATAAGGTACTCAAAATAATTATGAGCCTTCCCTTTTCCACCAAACGCTTACACGAAAGCACAAGGTAAAACCAGTGAAGGAATTAATTCGAAGTAATTTAATGAAATTTAATGTAAGTTGCAGAAGTTCCACAAATAGTCTCTTGACAAAGCGAAATGCCCACGTTTAATATAACTTTAGGCTCGACACCTTCAGACATGAAAGATGTCTTTAACGATGCATTATGATACTCTGAACATATTTTATTAACACTTTTTATTTCAATTAAGTGGGGAAAGCTTTGGCGATCGGATTAATTTAGCGACTTTCTTGGGTGAAAAGTGAATTTTTCTACTTCTTGTGATTGCGCGGAATTGGTGGGTCGTGGAAAATGACATCAGATGAGAAAAATTTTCATAACGGAACACTAATGGCCATGGAAGAGGGAACTATAAAAAATATGCGAAATGTAGTAGTATAACCCAGCTGTGACCCAAAATACAAGAAAGTAGGTTTCCGGCAGCAGCAACGTCCCGAAAGGGTTTACTTAATCGGAATAGTATGAATGGGATAGTGCTCGGCAAGACCTTTAATTCTACCCCCGCCAGGGTTTTTCAGGAATTGTAGCTAGTAATGAGCTGATGCGAGCAGTGAAACCCGTTTTCCGATCGGCCGTAACCCTACCGAGTTAGAGCCGATCTAAGGTCCAAAAAATCTAGTACCTCAATTCGAATAAAAAAGAGGAAAATACTAAAAAAGTGAGTATAAGGATGGCTATTTAAACCTCCGAGTATACTATTGTGGGTACTAAAACTTCTTCTCAGAACCTAAGGAACTCGATCCTATACTATTTTTTCCAAAATGTACTAGATCAAACCTTGACCACCCGCCAAGGCTTCCTCCGCTTAATTGAAATTACTATTGTTAATAAAATGTGTATAATATAAGTGATTCAACATATTCAACCATACAAAAATAGCTAAAATTAGTAGTCAAATAATGCAGAATCCAATGATTCTTTAAAATATCAGACGCAGCTTTGTTCCGCAGAGTTAACTTTTTATGTTTAAACTTTGAAAAAAAAACGTTTGTAGACTTTTCCTCAACTTAAAATGAAATTATATCCTGAAATCAAATAATTGGCAATGTATAGATATTATAAATAGTAGAATGGTGAGAAATCGGTATGAATGACTAATCTCTGTATATAAAAATATTCAAATAAATTAAATTAAATGAAAACTATGAGGACAGCAACTGAAGAGCCCTTGATAAGGAGCCGCTCTACCTCAATATCTACAGGGATGCAGCGGCTAGAATGCTCTGACAGAAAATGTCAGAGAATCACACTTCCGGTGTGGGACATCGTTACATCATCCAGCAGGTCAATATTAAAAGCCTGGAAGCCCCTATGGATTTTATGGCTAACAGAAATAGGTTACCAGGTAACCATGACCGAAGAAATCCAGATATTAGACTCGGCGCCGCAGCTCCATAACGTGGAATGCAGACAGGATACCCGCCTCTTACCTTGTCACCGCGACGTATAAGATATTTTGAGACATTACCCTTAAATTGGGGCATCCATTCGAACTTAATTTAACAACGGGGATATATCTGGTATACTATATATTCAGGCTAGATGGCATAACAGGCGCATTCTCCATTCCATACAGTCAAACTGCGCTACTGAGTCTATTCTCTCAAAACCGGAGCAGACAGTCCATATATTATGGACCAAAAAGCCACTGTATTAGGGAACTGCAAAAATTGGAAAAAATGGAATTCTTTATCCCCGCTCCTCTCCAGACACGCAAAATAATTTATCTCAGCAGACAGTCGCAGCGGTTGTTTACTAATGCAGTCGCTGGATATTTCGTTATTTTTTTAAGAAGATAGATGAGCAAATCTGACAGTGAATTGTGTCTATTATTCGAAAAGGAAGATGAAATTCCGATCCATATTATATATTACAAATCACTTATCTTTCCTAATAAGGTTTACAATAAAACGCCGAGAGCAATAATCGAGCTAATTAAAAGACTAGACTTTGCCTAATCACTTTAGGGGAAGGCCCAATAGATCAACTCTGCTCGCGGTATCCGCATGGTCCTAGTGGCCTAGTCACCCCAACTCTTAACCTAACTTAACTTAACTCAACCTAATATAGAGCAGAGATTTTAAAATCCTTACAACTACAACAATTTCTTATCTTGAAACACTGTACTTCACCAGGAATACTTAGAACCTTTGACAGTAGCCCAAGCCTAAGGGGATGGATTTGACGGTAAAAGTTTTCTTCTGTCATTAAAATCATAAAACCTCGTTTTTACTTCAACTGAGTCAACAGTTTGGAAAAAAAAATACTTTTTTGTGTTACCTCTTCATATTTTATTTTACTCTACAGAGTCAGCCTTAAAGTAACTTCCTCTCTAGTGCATTGCTTTCAATTTCCGCTTCTTTTATATGTTCTTTAACGGCTGGGAGACCTTTCAGGACCAGCGGCTATAGATTATCTCCTCATACGCTAAGCATGTGTTATCAAATGCTACTTTCAAGCTTTTCGGATTTTAGACAGAAGTGAAACGTTTTCTTTAGATTTGAGATGTAATCTGCCAGGTCCAGAATTTCGTATATGAATTTCGCCGGTTCCCTTAACCTTGCTCGATGTATTCATTCTATATAGAAAAAGCACAGATTCTATCATATCAACCCTTTGCATAAATATCTACATATCTAACTATATAATATATAACAACATGGATTCCCACTTACGTGACTCTTTTTTCCCATTTTCAGTTCCACCTGATATCATAAACGAGGAGTCATCAGCAGATCTCGCCGTTCAAGAGGGTGAAGATGCGACGTTAACATGTAAGGCAACAGGAAACCCAACCCCAAGGGTAACATGGAGACGTGAAGACGGTGATGTGATTTTTATCAGGAAGCCAGGAAGTCGAGAATTGGTAAAAGGTGAATATGATGACGATTTCAGCGTACGAAACCTTTAGTGAGTACTAAGTGCTACAAGTTAGGTGACGCCAAGATCGAAGGTAATCGCGTGACATTAAGATTTTTTCCTTCACTTTTTTCCTCTGATACTTCCAGAATATTTTTCGATAGTGTTTTATCGAATCTGTTTCATCTATGACTTTTAACAGATGGGAATATATGGCACATGTAGTATGCAAAGTAAATTTAATGAGGACTTTAGGTTTACCATGCATAAATAAAAGTCTTAAAAATGTGGTGCTTTTTTTTAAATTGGTTTAAATAAATGAGCTGTATAGGTGCGTACAATTCCGAGTGATAATTAGAAAGTGAATCCTGTTGACATATGTACAAAATAAAATGTGACGATTATCCATACCATAGACACAAGAATATAAGCTTCTATGTCAATTATAGGTTGGACACTTATTGGTACGCTCTCATGAGGAATATTTTTCAGCTGATCTATGAAACGTGAAACCGCTCGTAGCACAGGACATATATTAGGAGCATCCGCGAAACTCAAATTGGCGTGAAGGGTACAATAAAGAGTGATTATTCCGATTTCAGTTCAGCATTGCCTTTTAGTGAGCACAAGAAACAAACATTTTAATAGTTTTTCCCTCAGGTAACCTATACAACGGAGAATATCCGTTATGGAATTGAATGAAGTATGATACGGGAATAAAATCGAGTTACTTAGATTTGGTGAAAGTCACAAGTTCCTAGGAGTTCCGTATCAATTAGGTGAGCATTGACGGCTGAAAAAAGTTGTATGTGGTTCGCCGTGTCGTGATGAAATACCACTTCTTTATGATTAACGAGCTCTGGACGTTTTAGGATGAAGAATGCATTTAAACTGTCCAAATTCCGACAGTACATATTCGAATAGATTGTTTAGTTCCTTTGGTTCGATGTCGTTTGAGATGAATCATCACGTCGGGACCAAGACCGTTTGCGCACCACGTTGTTGGAAACAATCCATTTCTCATCATCAGTTATTAGTCGCTTAAAAAAAAGCACAATTTTTCTCACGTTTACCGAGCATATTTTAGATGTTTATACGCCCCGTCAAGTGACTGTTTTGGCTTCATGAGGAACCCAAATATCGGGGCTCCTTCATCTCCAGATGGTCGTGAATATTTGAATGGTGGATCTTCAATACCGTCAAGATTCTGCAATCTTTCCTGCCGTGTAACATGGGTTTGACTAGATTAATACATTGATTTTGTGGTCATAAACCTCAATGGGCCTCCCTACCGAGGAGCTTCGCTGTGATCAAAAACACTAGCACGAAATTTTTCGAGTCATCGTTGGCACTGATGTTATTGCAAAGCATTGTCACCGTTACCTTAACGCAGCTTTGCACAAGCTTGACGCGCGCTCTTTCTTTACAGAAGTAAAATGGTAAAATATGAGGATAATGCGTAATTTCACTTTCTATTTTACTCTTGTTCCAAAATCTCTAAAATTCAATCAATTCGCTTAATTGTCAAGTGGCATAGCAATAATATAGATGCGAATGACTCTAGTACGTCAAAAATGAACTAGCGGCATCTATTTGCCAAAATGATTCTTAACTTTTCCGACAAATCATATTTTGTATATTTCCATTCTATACGTCTTAGGGCAATTGTGGCGCCAGGTGAGACTATAGCATGAGTTAATTGAAGTTACCTAAAGATGATTTGAGGAGTACAGTATTCATGACAAAGTTTTTATTCTCTCAATTATTGACGCTCTTATGAAGGTTGTATGAAGGTTTGTCCTTTGTCACATCTGGAATGAATTTTTCTGCTTCAAAATTAAAAAGCTACACCACTTATAATTTTTTTGGACACTAGTGGAATCCATATAATCACCTTTCCTAAATAATCGAACATTCAAAAGCGAGAATGATTGAGGTGCCTTTTTGTTCGCACATTGATGGACATGTTTTGTTCAGTTGGCTTGAAGAAATCAATAGAATTTCGTGGACATGTGCCGTTTGTACGCAAATCTAGTTTTGAGATGATGGAAAGACTTATTTACAGCACAAATATTGAACACACCTACCTACTGAGAGACTTTGGCCCATTTCGCACGGGCCGCTATCGCGCTACAACTCTGACATATACCAAGAATGGACTGGGCGTTCTTGCTTCAAAATCGGCACAAATATTGAACAGGCTGTGAAAACCCTTTACTGCGTACAATTGTACATCGATTCATAATTTATTATTATTTGTCGAATAGAAACACTAAAGCTGTTGTAAAATAAAATTGCATTAAACAAAAATTGTTTAGGAAATTAAACTTGTTTTAATTAAACCAAAAATTAGTTTTTAATATTGCTCAAAAATGTGTTCCTCTGCAGATTTGATGTCAAAGAAAATTGAGTTTGAAGGAAATAGACGTATATAAGCAATATAACTGTTTAAATTTTATGTCAATTCTATTCATTCCAAGTGCCCTTCAGTGGCTGAAATATTTCATTCCAAGACGTTTTTTAGGTCTTTTTTTTTTACTTTTACTTTTATTTACGTAGGTATAATAGAGAACCAAATAATGGGCCTATTTGCTATTTCTATTATAAGTTTATCACCTACATTTGGCAACGATTTCAAAAGAAATTCTTCTATAAGTAACATTTTTATTACAAAATTTTTTTTCTCGCCATCTGACTTTTTATATATTTTTATTTTTAAGATTTTCTTGCCCTTTTTTTGAATTTACCTGAGCTATTGTACTGTTCTCCATTTACTTTCTTGGTCTGTAAGACTGAAAAGCTGTCATTTAAATTGTAAAAATCTGCCACTCAAATTTCTTCCAAAATTTTAAGATCCCTGCTAAAAACCCTGGTTTAGCTTCACCTTACTCGGGAACTTACCAGCACTTTCCACATAAGGTGCCATGAAACTTGGTGTGGAAGTTGAATTTGCCGCATGCCTGATGTTCCGATCCCTTACTTTCTTCCCACCATGATGAAGTTCTGTTTTAACTGGCTTCCTACTATATCTCTGAAATTTAAACTTACAATTTTTAAAAATACCCTGGGTAGTACTAGGTAGGAAATATTCCTACCCTCATAGCTCAGTCGAGATCTTGCAGAATACTTAAGCGTTTCTTGTTGTTCATGCAAACATTTTTTTGGTTCTACTAGATAGGATGTTGCGTTAGCGATTCTTATGAATGCACATCCATCCTCCAACCTAGTTCGGCTGTGATCATTATATCTCTGCTGACTGCTAGACTCTTCGCTAGAGCCTTGAGTTATAAGCTTGTTGAACTCTAAGCTTTTGTGAGCGGTAGTAAGGCTGTTTTCACAGTATGGCACTAGAAACGTGTCCTCCAAAACTGGTACTTCGTGCCTATATTGCTGGAATTCTCTAGATATGTGCCCCAGCTGTCTATATTTGAAGCATTTGATAGACGTGTACTGCTGTGTAGTCCTAGCCATAGTTTCCCAGTTCATTCCTGATTGAGCTGGATTCCATGACGATGGAAATGGTCTTTGCGACTGTCTCTGTGTTTCGGCATTAAAATTTCTAATCCTCCATCCTTCCTGTGTTCTTCCTCTGGAAAATTCCTGTTCCTTCAGATTCTCTGGTACCACGTTTTGTAGCCCTTTCGAGTTTTTTCGAAGTATAGAGCTTCCTCTCGAACTTCTTCAGTGCTGCCTGTTAGGTAAAGCCGGATGGCATGACTGCCGACACCAGCTATAAAGGTTGCTCCCGCGTCGACCTCTAGTTCTGTCATAAAGCCTCCATCCTTGTTCGGGTACTAATCTAGCAGCTCCTTCTACAAACTGTCTCCGAACTCCCTGATATCCTACCCAGGCCTATATCTGCATACCAACATTTCTAGCAGCTCCTTCTACAAACTGTCTCCGAACTCCCTGATATCCTACCCAGGCCTATATCTGCATACCAACATTTCTGCGCGTAATTCACTGAATGATTTTCGCTGTATGTATGTGGATTTTATTGATTGCTGTAAACTTTCGAAGTTCTTCAACTCTTGGGAGCTTATCAGGTAATACGCATCATCCGCCAGCCAGATATAATGAAAATATCTTTTCCCGCGGCTTCCAGTCGGTCGTAAAGATCTTTGCAGCAACACAGAAACCGATACACTTGCTTCGAGAACTTTGAAGATCTTTTCCCAGAAAACATTGGAACGTCAGCAAGTCTTCCGACGAGCGTCTAGTCCGGAAACCATATTGGCGATCGTTGATGAGCTGAATGATTTCTGGATACTTCATCAATGACAGATTTAAAAACCTACGAAAGAATCAGAGTGATTGCAATTGGTTGATAAGTCTAGAAATCGCTACTCTCTTCTTTTTTTTAAATGGGCTGAACGTGGACTAGTTTCCAAGCAATTGGAAAGTTACCAAGTGAGAAAAAGAAATAGAATATTGCATTACTTTGTGCCAACGGTCACTTCAAAATTTTATATGGTCAAAATGAGACCTACCACCAGCACTATTTTTGGGACAGGGATAGATAAGGCTTCTGGCTTAAAAATGATATTTACAGATTCCCAATTGCAGTAGTAAAAAACATTATTATGTTTTAAAAAAATACTGTTACTAACAAGAAAAGCTTCGTTCCCTGTTTTGTTTTTTATGAAAAATATAAAGCATTTGAATCAGAAAAATCGGGAGGTATAATTTTTAAAAATGACGTTACACCGTAAAATCAGGAAACATGTAACCCGCTTAGCGGGGCCTGGGGCGTCATACGAGGAAACAAAAAATACTGTTCAGTAATTTTTGTATTCCATTCAAACTCTGCAAATTGCATCCAAATCGCAAATGGCCTCGTACAAAATTAGTTCAAAGGTACCGTTTTTATGGGTAGCTACGTATATGTCGTAGACAATTGATGTAACTCAGCACTTCACGAAAAGTCAAGGCACTTCATGAAATTTAGGCAGATAGTGCAACAGTTTACGGTGAATGACTTTTTAGTGTCTGAATTTTTAACCACTTCATGCTATAAGCCTTAACGCCGACAGTGTAATACCAACCGACATAACCGAATGCTAAGAAAGGTAGAGGAGTGGTGAAGGCGGAGGTCGCACCCAGGTGGCCAAAAATTTCAGACACATCATGTAAAAGGTCATTAAACGGAAAATGTTACACTATCTGCCTACATTTCATGAAGTGGCTAGACTTTTCGTGAAGTGTCTACGACATATGCATGGTCACTTTAATAATTTATATCTCCAAAACAAACCCAAAAAGCATGACAATTTTCTTCTAGACAAGATTTTTAGCTCCAAAATAAAAATACAGAAAAAAGTGCTAGAAGTCTTCAATGGGTAATAATTCTATTTTTTTTTTAAATACTATTATTAACAATCCTTTTTTTTCGTTCGGTGCTGCTATATCTTTTTATGAAAAATATTAACTGTTAAGCTTCATCTCGCGTTTGAATCAGAAAAATCGGTTGCACCGTTCTCGAGACATAATTTTCTGAAAACGTCATTACACCGTAAAATCACGTAACTTGTAACCCTCCTAGTGGGATGTTGGGGTGTTGTACGGGAGAACAAAAAAAAATACGGGTGAGCTATTTTTGCATTCCATACAAACTGTGAAAGTTTCATCCAAATCGTAGATATAAAGTACTCCGCATTGTAAGCATAAGTCGAAGAAAATTGTTCAGCGCTCAAACGGTTAAGTTGCCACAGAATTGTGGATGCGTTACTATTTGAAAACTGTAGTTCTCAGCAATGCATGTACATATTTCTAAATGTGGTGCTTATCATAAGTAATCGTGGCATCACTGCTTTTGTCGCAATAGTGGCCCGTGTAAAATTGGCTTTACTTTTGATACATGCCGTGTTTGCAGACAAGAGTTGAGAGAATTTCTTCATCGGATATTTCTTCATAATTCACCAAACGTAAAAATGGCAACTAAGAATTGCTGTCGAACCTTTCCTACTATATTTCTTGTACTATAGGGATCAGTAATAATCTTCAAGGATTGAACGTTTTATTTCTACAGTTTCAAAATTTATTCGATTTAACTAATATCATATAAGAAAATAAGTTCTCATAAATAACCACAATGATAACGTACAAATAATTTTCATAAAAGAAATATATTGTGAAACAAATATTTTGTCAACCATGAAGCGAATGCGCCTCTCGAGCTTCTCTGGTCTTTCTCCGTCGGAGAGTACGACTACGAAGATGTCTCCATCAAGGTCGCGCCAACAGAAATCGACAATGTAACACCAGAATCAAGTAGTTTTTCTAAATCGGTACTTTTGGCAATAAATACTTATATTTCCGGTTCGATTTACATTTCCACTAATAAACTCCGGGCCTATTGATTTTGTGCAGTATCATTGTAGGTACTGCGATTTCATTCAAAAGCATCAGCATTACCTGAAAATATGAAAACAGTCATGAGCTTGTGAAGCCAGGCTTAGAACTTTTAAGATAAGATTTTAGATGTGCGTAAAATGTCTGTAAAGCAAATAGTTTCTTTGCTCTAATATAGTTCTGCGCGACAGTTAAACATATAAGCAGCTTGAGAAGGGTAAAAAAATAAAAAAGGTTGTTGAAGAGCGTCCAATAATGGCACTCTAAAAGGATTTTTTTAAGGAAGATTTTTTGAAAGATAAACTTACAGACGAGAACACTCCAAAGGTCAAAATAAAAACAATCTTAGAATCTTAGAAAGACGAATCGGTACAAACCATCTCGCAGCGTCTCCAAGAAGGTCACTAAAGCAACTGGTGACTTGTTGATAATCAGCCTTTTCATACCGCTTTCCTTTACTGACCATGCTACAGAAGTACCCGTATTGTTTTTCTCTGGTGATCTCCTGCCTATCAGACATTTTGTTGCCTTCCAACAATATCACGAAATCGGAAATTCGAGCTCGGTATCCCCCTAATATACAAAAGACAGGTTTTCGCAAAATGGGCTTCCTTTCTAATTCATAGATAAACTAATTCCGTATGCAAAGTGATAGCTTATGCAAGCCGTTTAGAAGAAATTGCATTGGCTTCAGAACATTTAAATTGGCATACAACGACGCCATGAACTGCAGAACAATAGATGAGATCTATCCATTTTATTTTACTTAGCTGTTCAATCAATCTACTGCAACTTACATCCGACACGATTTTTAAATATTTATACACTCACACAACTTACCAGTCCTTTTCCAATCAATTAGACTCCCACTAGGAAGCCTGTAGGCATAAATATTTAATTAATTTCATACTATAGAAATCGATGGCATAGAAAATGGAGGAAAGGAACCAACTTTGGTTCTGCATGTCTACTTACCTTTAGCTATCTATCGGCAGACTGTGAAGCGCACTTCAAATACTTCTCGACTGATTGCATTGAATTTACATAGGGAAAATTGTAACCAGAATTCTGTAATAATAGCTCTATCTGAAAAATCTAAATTCCCTTACTAAATGGAAGCAGTCAGCTTTTAGATTTTTAGCTTCGTACAATGCGACACTTGAACACTTTTTTTGTCAAGCTGAGCAATTCCAGGGTCCTTCTGCCTTAAACTATTTGCAAAACGCCTTCCTTGCAATTTGCCAGAGACGTATTCTTCTATTCGCATCAAGAACTGATAAAACGTCTTGAAACGAATTGATTTTATCTTATCTTACTTGTGACTGTAAAAATGGTAGCTTCATGGTGGTCTGCCTAGGATTTTCTTTCAATTCCATCTTTGTAAGATTCGAATCTTCTGTTCTGATCAGCTGGGGGTGGGGATATGTCCTCCCAGGATAAAAGCCTGCCTTTCCACCCAGAGTGCGCAAACAGATATAGCATATAGTACCTGCTGAAGATTACATACAAGCTTCAAGGATATAAAATAGGAAAAATTCAATTCTCTTTGGCCCCAACATGCATTTAATACAAACATAAATTTCTCTTTACAGTGGAGTCTTACAACGGGATATCATTACGACTTTCACGGCTGGAACGAAGACAAATGGGCGCATATTTATGCATAGCATCTAACGATGTGCCACCTGCAGTTAGTAAACGGGTCTCGCTTAGCGTGCACTGTAAGTCACCAATTTTTTACATCCTTCCTATTCCCTTCCTGCTAACGTCTAAAGGGGTTTGGGTTATGGTATGTATGTGATCCACCATAAATTTTCTATGGGTGTAGTATATTGTAGTCCTTCCGGATGTCTAAAATATGTATGAATGTGCAATGTGCATGTTATGTTCGCCCGTATGAAAAAGATCGAATTGAGTTTTAGCTTTTCCTTTCATGATTTCTCAAGATTTCACCAGAGACCTTTAGAATATTTTTTCCCGTTTATTTCTTTTAGAAAAATACATTTTTTTTTATATATAAATATTCTTCCGCCCTCTATTTTCATGTTCATGTGCCATTCTATGGAAACTTCGGAAATAATATAAAAAGTTGCTCCAATGGTACGTGCACCGAGTCAATTATTGGGTGCACCACTCGGGTCAGATGTACAACTCGAGTGTGAAGTGGAGGCATCACCAGCTCCCGTGTCGTATTGGTTGAAGGGAGGCAGAATACCTCCCAATGGATTTGCCAGCATATCGGGTGGATCAGGATCAGAACCAGGTCAACCTAGACCAGAAATGCTCCTAGATGGGTAAGTTCAATGTTTATTTTCTTTCCTTTGTGAACAGGCATTTCTCATGCTCATTTTTCTTCAATGCTTTCACAACACAATCAGTTTCATCCCGTTCCGTTTATTTCCCTACGCGACAACTGTTTACTTCTATCTCATCGTGTTTCTATCCAAAGTGGATTTTTACAACAGTATTGTTACAATGTGACAATAAAGGACCCATTGTTCACAATTTACAAAATAGGATAGAATGGGGTATATTGACAAAGTTTTCACACCAGTGTGTAACACTTTAGTATTATTCGTAATAAATTTTATCCTGGATAAAATAGAAACATGTAATATTGCTGGTATATAACTGTGAACAGATGAAGACTAGTACACTTTCAGATTAAAAAACAAATTACGTTTGTAAAAGAGAAACATAATACTTAAATGCTGTGTTTGAGTAGAATAGTTTGTGTATCCAGCGGCATTGTTTGCATAGTCGCGTCATAGTGACTTTGAAAAAGGAAACGCAACTCTTTCTTATATTTCTTTAATTAAATTTTGCAATTGCTTAAAGGGAAAAATAAGTAATTTAAAAAAGGATGGAAAAATAACAAATTCTTTCATCGTTTCTGCAACTTCCATGACATCCAGAAGCTTGTGATTAAATCAAGAACCCCCGTCAACACTCAACATTCATTGGTAGCATTTTGGCTTATTAAATGCAAATTTCCTCAAGGATGATTGCGGATTCCAGGCCATAATACTGCTCCAGATCTTGGACAGCTTTGATTTTATCACTTTAGAACGCTCAGAAGTATTCAATGCTTCACGATTCATTCTATATAATTGATTTCGTATTTTGAGCAACTTCCTCATATTTTTATCTATATTATTAAGCTAAGCTCTGGGTTTTTCCTATGATGTAAAGCACAAAATAGCAAGAAGGAGAAAGGGACATAAGGAGAGTGGCCGAGATGCTGATGTATATTGCATGTAAACCTTCACAGATTGTAAGCCGGAGGAAAAACAGAAGATGGTAGATTGATCCATATTCGCATGGTTCGGGATAAATAAGCATCACGAAATTTTACTGTACCACCCACGGTATCTATTTTGGAGGTTTGAAAGGATGAGCCCGGCTTGCAGCGCGAGCATTGCTTGCAGAAATTAATCCAATAGAGATCAGACTAATTATTTCAAGTCCCTAATTCACTTAAATTATACTGTGGTAGGAAGTTGATTTTCCAGGCTAGACGTAACCACGGATTTTGATGTAATTCTCAATTTTAGTCTTTCTTTTGGTGATCACAGTGATTACATAATCTGATGGTTCTGTGTACTGGATTATGACAACCCCGTCTGATCTGCTTACTTCTTCTGAGTGTAATTTTTCCTTCCTATGTGAACCATTTTAATTTGATATTTTTGCAGACCCTGACGCTCCGCATTTTACATGAACCATATCATTAAAATTATGCAATTAAATTGGATTGAACTACAAAGTGGACGTTTATTTAATTTTGTGAAAGTTCGAAAGATTGATTATTTATTGCACAATCAGATACACATTTTTTTATTAACTGAGTAATATCTACTTAGAAGAAACCAAAAAGAAATTAGTGCCAAATTTAAACTCAAAAATTGAAAACTATAATATACCTATAATGTAAAGTAAAGTTATGACTAACTAGTGAAATTAATAAAATTAAAAACACTCCTTTTAAATGTGGTTATCGTGTTCGTGTGGATAATGAATTTTATCGAGTATGGTAAATCAGTTTATATTCTAGTAGCATGTATAAAAAAAAAGCGATGAGTAATAAGAAATTTGAACCCTGACAGTAACAAATTGTATATTCTATTGAGCCTAGAGACCGCCAAGATGTCATAAAGATATGGTGGACCTCTAATTATGCTTAGTAACTATAATTAAACAAGTAACTAGGAAATTATCAATACAAACTGGAATATAGTAACCTTAAATTAGATTCTTATATTGAGAAACATGATCAAACCTTCTGAGATTGTGCACTTACCGGATGATGCAATTAAGAAAAAAGTCCACATTTGTCCTATTATTATAATCCCGCTTTTTAAACACTTCAGAGCCATAGGTTATAATAAGCAGATATTAATAACGCGCGCATTAAAAATAATCGTTCAGGCAATTGGCATGAGTGGAAAATGGCATGACACCCATAGAAAACGAAGTCCTAAATATACCTCAACAAGTTGATTGATACGGTCAAAAATACATGCATTCATCACTTGGTTGCTGTTAGTTTTTTTTTTGTTTTCAAAGTTTGTCTCACGATCTCCTTCCAGGCAGGATTAACAGCTCCCATCCTTGTTGGATGAGCGTAAAACGAGCTGTGGCCAGTGATGATGCCAACTACAGTTTCCTGCCGAACCCCCATGATTAAATCAGGGATATTCCTATGGGGCCCACCAAGAAACAGTTTTCTGCACCTGCACATAGTCAGGTTCTCCCATCTCTGCTCATGCATCTTGTGCACATCCGCTTTGATGAGCGGAACGGAGAATCCGAGCTAGCTCTAGCTAAAAGGTTAGCCCTTTCATTCTCCATGATCCCCATCTGACCAGGAACACACTGAAGGGAGACCTTTTTGTGGATACACAACTTATCAACAGACCACCTGCAGTCCCCCAGTAACTTAGATGTTACCCGAGGGCCACTCAGAGCCATTAAGGCTGCCTGACTATCCGGAAGGTTAGCAATGTCCTTTCCCTTGAGCTCCATATCAAGGACTAACTTCCCAGCCATTGCGATGGCGAAGACGTCAGCCTAGAAGACAGTGGTGTGTCTTCCAAGTGAGTACTCAAGTATTGGTAAGTTAAACTAAACATGAATCAAGCACCGGATGATATGAATTGTAGCTGAATCAACAATAGGAATAGCATTTTCTTTCCGAATATGAACCGCCTAATACTTAGATTTTAAGGGATTAAGTTTTAGTTCATTGCAAAAAGACCACAAATTAATAGCCTTCAAGTTCTCATTAATGCTAGAGATAAAATGCTCAATGAGACCAACTGTACCGGATCTAAACAATTGAATGCTGATGATAAAGGTGAAATTAAAAAAGTTTGATTTCAACAAATATCCAATCTATAAATATAGAAAATAACAGAGGCTCAAGAATATATCCCGGAGGTACACCAGAAACCACTGGAAGAAAGGAGGCTTGAAAACTATTTGCAAATACTCCCTGTGATCTGTCTTAGTTCAATTATCCAAAACTGGCAATCGAACTTTTAAAATCTGTAATTATCTCAGTAATAATGGGGTCTCAGGAGGAAACCATACTTTCATAAAGAATGTGCTTGTCAATGGTAATAAAAGTCGCGACTTTTTTGAAAATTGCTAGACAAAGAAACTTAAGAAACAAACAACTCCAAAAGAAGAAAATAATTATAAAAGTTTGCTACAGCTCGTTTAGTAATTTCGCTTCAGTTGTGAAAGAGTATCGTTACTCGGTTAATCATAAAATTATATTTCTCTATTTTGTAATAACATAACAAAATTTATCCAAGCTTATTATCACATAATTCAAATCTTCCGAATACACCATTCTGATTACTTACTAAAGTGTACAGCTCAATGAGGTCCGAATTAATCCTGCCCTCACTTAATACCCTCAAGTAAGGAAAATCGAAAATTAACTCATGGTCACCCTTCCTAACAGCTTAATTAACTTCAATTATTACCTCCTTGTTAATGCTTATCCCAATTGGATGGACGCCTTATCCCATATCATGGAACCCTGTCGCCTTGAGCTTACCCCACTATTCCCCTCCACACGATTGATCCTTTTTTCATTACCATCAATGTGGACATTTTCTCAACGAATGTTTATCCTAAGTTGTCAATTTTTATCCAACCTTTCATAAGGAAAATTGGAAGATATCTAAGGATCTTCCTTAATACCGAGAACGAAGGAAAGTTTTGGGTCATTTATTATGTTTATGATAGCTGAAAGTATTGATCGTTTGCCATCATTCCCCTTTCATCGACAAGAGTGATAACTTTTCTCAAGGAAAACTTGTTTTGAAGGTGCTACTAGTTAAATTTCCTTTTTGGGGGTTAAAAGGAGATTAATTAGTAGCTATAGATAATTTCGTACATATACACATAGGTCGATATATATTTATATTACAAGCCCGTAGAAATTAGCTATTTAACAAAAAAAAATCGTAAACTTCTCTTGGAGTGAACGTTTATCAATTTTCATTTGTCATGCTTACCCAAAAGGCGTGGGGGTTACATTGGTATACAAATTTAAGGTTTTTATCGTAAACGGAGCGAGATTCACAATATCTAAAGGAGTGAGACATGATGGTAATCTGAAATAAATTTTATTCAAATGTCTTAAAATCTCCGAGTTGTAATTGAAAAATAAAAAATGGTATAATGGTAAGAAATATTGGCGAAGGCAAATGCAATGCAAACGGCTTATTAGGATATCAAAAAGACAGACTTTTTTAAATATCTGCAGGGAGCTTGATGGCTATCGGTAATCGAAGGAAGAATCCTGTAGACGTCTGCTCTCGACGCATTGCCCAGACTGTAGGCTTAAAGAAGACCAGCAGGTGTATGGCGAACAACTCCTACTTCCTGGCTCTGGTGGTAGTTGATGTCGAAAAGATGAAAAAGCAACTTTTAATCTGCTCGACTCTCAAAATCCTGGGTTCAAATGGAATTCTTTCTTGTTCTTCTTAAGGTAGAGAGAGTAGTCTTAACTTCTTACATTGATGCCATCTTTAGGGCATGTATCGCATTCGGATATGTTCCTGAGATATGGAGGAAGGTGAACACGAAGAGGTTCCGAATCACCAGTCCATCCTCAATCCTCTTGCAACATTAAGGGAGTATGCTTAAAATCATTTCCCTTAAATATCATGCAGCACACTTACAGAAGAGGCAGATCAACTGAGTTGATCTTTATGATCATTAAAAGGAAACTGAATCGTAGAATATTAACCTTGGGAGCATTTGGGGTACATCGAGGGGTCTTTGGCAGGGCTGCCTCAGATTCTCTGTACGATGCAGCTTGTCGGGAGAGTGTAGACTGTACAATCGTGTGATGGACCGGCAAAATGCTAAAACGCCGAAACTTAAACGTGGAACTATGTGCTCAAAGAGACGTTCGTTCGGATATGTTTAGCTCACGGTAGAAATGTTTTGGAAGAAGTATGGTGTGCACAGTATAATTTGCAAAACGGATCCAATAACATTACATACCTTCTTCCACATTGCGAATCCCACCAAATCTGAGTCTTGGCCAGCGTTAATAGTTATTCTCCTGAGTTTCACATCTCGCCGTCCCCGATTTCAATTGCATATTTCTTATCTTTTTACACCCCACGATGACTATTTTTGATATAGTGTATACTGTATATATATATTTCGATAGAATTTTTGTTCAGTTTGGTAGCCGATTGGAGTTATTTTCAGATAGAATAATTGCACCAAATCGCGTCCACTACTCAATTCGCGTCCATTTCATTTTATAACTTGCCATAAAACCACGTATTTTACTTAAAATGCAGATATATCTATATCCTCATGCACAACACTAAAAGAAGTATTGTCAGACATTCAACAAGAAAAATTTTCTATTAGAACAGCAGAAAGATATCCTGAAGGCGTAGAAAAGTTTGGACCATGAAGTATTTTAACGGAAACCGAAGAAAAACCAAGTTAATTGATGCGAGTCGTTAGCCAAATGTGGGCTTCCATAAGTCCTGATAGACTTTTAAGCACAGTCCAAGAACACCGGCCAAGTGCCAGTCGGACTCGCACACGAAGCGTTCCGTACTATCGTTCAAGATTTAACACTATGTACATTTTATTTTATTATTATTTTTTTATTTTCCTTATTTTTTTTTATAGCAGCTTAGTATTACTCACTCTTTCAAAATTTCATGTCTCAACCTATTACGGTTCAAGAGATACAGCTACTGTTAATATCGAGCAAAAAACTCCGAAAAAATCACGATTCTTGTATGGTCGCCTCATTTAATTTTCATTTAATTTAATTTTTATTATTTATTATTATGGCGGCAATAGAAATACACACTCTGTAAAAATTTCAACTGTCGTGTTTATTTCGGTTCATGAGATTACAACCCGCCGACAGACAGACGGACAGCGGAGGCTTAGTACGGGTATGGATCCCAAAAAATGAGCAAGGCGATTGTACGAATACATCCTTTGAAAATGGGCGACCAGGGCGAAACTGGTATGACCTTTTTCTGAAATACAGTCCAGAGCTAGCACATCGAGTTCCAGAAGGCCTAACTGAAGCCAGAGATACGTTTTCTGAAGAGGTTATTCGAAAATGGTTAGATGAGCATCAAAATTATATAAAAGAGATGAATGCAGGAGACATATTCGAAAAAACAGTTGTTTTTTTCTACGTACGATCACCTAGGGATGTAGTCAAATGGGGTTAATGGTTACATGGTTAGTTACTAATCAAGTTCAAAAACATGTGAAATTTTTTGTTGAGGGCCACAAGTCCCACTTACATAATATAGGAGCTATGCGGTTTTTCAGGCAAACGGGATAATTTTATTCGCACTTCCTCCTAGCGCAATACATATGCTACACGAAACAGATGGTAATGTTTTCAACTAATGCTTCAATAAAAGTAACGGGAGTGGTTAAGTGATGATCTTGTTTTAAAAAGATGGGTTAGCTTTGGATATTAGGCGCATGGAATTTGACGCGATCACTTTGCACAACCGAGGATATTGTCAAAATCGTTACTCAATGATCTAATCATTCAATCTCGTTTAATACATGTGACATTCTCTCGAAGTCAGGAAAAGTTTCAAAGGAATAAGCCAAATCAAGGGTACTGTCAGCGGAAAAACTATGGATGGGATTGAAATTAAGGCAAAGCAGATCATTGAAAATTAAGAGGAAAACGGAGAGATAATAGAGCTCTGGGGCACACCGGCATTTTAAGATGAACTTCAGTTGTAACACATCAAACAGATCAAAATCTTCCAATCCATAAAAAAAGTGGAGACAACTATGACTAAAAAATAAATAAATAATGAAATAATAAAAATGAACTAAATATAGCTTTAAGGCAAAAATTTGCTTTATTATTCTAATTTATAAAACACTGAATTCCATTATGTTATATAATTCCTTCTTGATTTGTTCCTTTTAATTTAATGAAATTTAAAAGATGCTGTTATGTAAAACAACACAGTTTGAATTGAATTACATAGTTCTAATCTGAAGAATGTTATGTTACTGTGAATTATATCACAACTTATAACATTTTAATGGCTTTTCAAATCCGGAATAAGAAAACGTAATAAAGTTGTATTTTTTAAAACGACATTTATTTATCACCCCCATATAAAATCAGTTTTTATAACTTTTTTACCCTGGACCTTGGACCTTAATATTGTACTATAAAAGTTTAAACATCGACAATAAGTAAATTCTACTAAAAACCCTTCTTGTAAGGACGGCATTTCCTTAAATGGACGGAAATTGGTGCGTTTTGTAGTAATTATATTTCTTGCGCACTGATGAAGCGATGATGGAGGCAGCCTTTAGACAGATCTCCTAGAGAAGCTTAATAAAGCAGATCTCTTTAGACACGGATAATCTAGCAGATGCTAACTTGAAAGGTGCAGCTAAAAATAGCAGTCACCAAGTTAAAAGACTACTTGCTGTTTTCGATTGACTAAGTCAATTGATTACTGCTTAAATAAAAAAAAACTGTCTTTATTCGAGTAGCGCTACTCAATTTATACAATCGTCAGTTTGCTAGCTTAAACTAAATTAATATTAATGTACATTAAACACGTTAAAACTAAACCGGTTATTTGCACTTATGTGCTTAACACCGGCAGAAAGATGTGACGCAATATAATTGACCCATATTACGCTGGTTGCAAAAATGTAAACAAACGCATGTAAACAATTACAGTCACTTCTTAAGGTTGTGACATATACTTTGTTTAGCGTATGTTTGTGCTTAATTGCAATTAATCAATCGATCGCATTTATTGTGATTGATTAATTGAGCGATGGATTTTGGGTCAATTGATAATGCAAGAATGCAGGATGTGTATTCTTGTATTTTCAATTGATTAGGAAATTGTTGTGCAAATATCAGTATTGGGCGTAATCTGATTGCAGTGTAATTTAATTAATAATTCCATTACGGTTTAGTCAAATTACAAAGTAATCTAATTAAATTGTATTCGATTACATATCAATCAGATTACTCATGAGAGAATATGTAATCTATCAAATGTGTAATCTGTTACAATATAATTAGATTATTTTGTAATCTAATTACATTGTAACAGATCACTTTGTAGATTACTTAAAAGTAATTAATAATATAATGAAATGAATTGAATGAAAATAGTATTGTTCTCGTACGAAATTAGTTTTGGGGAGTTTTATGAAGAATTAGAATACAAATATCTTAAATATCTTAAATGTAATCACATTAATTAGATTAACATGTAGTGGGATTAACTTGTAATCGATTAATGTGTAATCAGAGTAACTTGTAATCACATTACATGTTAATCGATTACATTATGTAATTATGGAAATGGATTACATTAGTAATCTGTTACAAAGTAATCTGATTACAGATTACATGGTTAATTGTAATTGTTAATCATTAATCAGATTACATTTTGCCCAATACTGTGCAAATTCACACCACCATACAATACTTTCATTTCGTTCGCCGGCCACCAATTCCTAGTAAGCATTAATTCCTTCAGTCGTTGTCAGCCTAAATTAATGCATAAAACTTTTAAGGAACAAATTTGCAGTAAATTTATGATTTTCAATTTTCCTGTTCGATTCGTTAGCTGCATATTTACTTATTTGTGCTTTTATTAACTGGGCATTTGTTAACTTTTAGCTGCGCCCAGATTAAAATTGTGGATCTGCTTTCATAAAGCTTCCTCACTGGGAGATCTGCTTTTATAAAGCTACCTTCGCTGCTACATAGGAGATCTGCTGTATATATTACCACAGTATCGACTAATATTATCCTTAGGACATATTTGTCAGTTGACTAAATCAATTGAATAAATAAATAAATTTTGTTTAAATATGAGAATAATATGTTAGCCTGCAAGGCTGAAATGTCATATGTACATCAATGTAATGCAAAAATTAAGAGTGAAGCATGAAAATTTGGAAGACTAAGTAAGATGCACTCCCACACAAAAACTTTAATTTTTCACATATTAGTTAGAATAATGGCAATGGATTGCTGCACATTTTCTGAAGAAATTAAAAAAAAAATTAAGTTTGTTAATATTTTGTCTTGTTGACGTAGCTTAATAATGTGGAAAGAGATTCTCGGCGCGTTCGAATTAGATTTTTTAACTTTATTTTTAATTTTTGCTACTGTTTGTTCCCTTTGTTGTAAATAAAGAAAAAATTACCTTTGACAAATGTAATACAACACAGGCATCTTATTTCTTATATTCTTGCCAAAACATTTTTCTGTTGGTACTGCTGAGTGATCTTTCTTGTCCCTCAACCTCTTAATCCCCGTTCTTAGATCTCAATCAGCGTCAGTTTACCCGGGGAAATGGTATTCTTTTGCGTGGATGATTCCCGTGAGGATTATAGTTTCCGTTTCACTCATATATACACATTCTCACAATCCTGACATATTTAAATTAATGTGTATGTAAAGAAGGTATACTGAAAAGAAAACAACAGCGAATAAATTTTACGTTAATTAGGAACTTTATTACAAACAATGCCATCTATACGCATGGGTCCGATGGGACCAAGGCCCCGCGATCCATGGGGTCCCCTATCCCCTGCTATAGTATACCAACTGATGACCAATTATTAAACCAGCAAGACAACCTATTACAAGTTTACTGAAAGTAGACCGTTCCAACAAATTTTCATACAAACTATCGTATATGTAGTGATTGTGCTTGCAGCCATAGTAAATATTTTGGTCACTGTCGCCGTCCTGTCGCCATGAGCTAGTTTAATATGCACAAAGTGAGTAACTGTCACCCCACAAACTGATGTTTTATATCATCCTTCATTAATATTACTCTTGAGTGGGCACCTCTAATATGTGTAGGTATTTGTCATAAGAATATAAAAATATCAACCAAAGAAACACGAGCGAGAGGCTGCTTATGGGAAAATTTCACTTAATATTTGATGAACTGCGATCCTACTCTGAAAAATTATCTGGATATTTCCGCATTAATGTTGGAAGCTTTGATGATTTACTACAGATTTGGAAACCGGCCATAACTTATCAAAGTACCAATATGCGGTCATCAATCGAACCCGAAGAGAGACTTACTGTAATTCTAAGGCAAATAAAAACTTTCATGGATATTTCTCCTCACATGTTTAACTTCGAATTGCTATCAGACCATCAAATTTTTGTTGTAGAGGATGTTGAAGGAGGTCTTATCTATACTTCTTGTATTAATTCTTCATTATTTATGACTTCCTCTCACACTATCGCAGATATTAAAAGAAAAAAAAAGATGCGTAAGTTCCTTTCTACCTCTACAACGTCTTCCAAAACAAAGGTAGTCAGCCGGCGATGTTACCTGTGCTCGGTGATAGTTTCGTCATCCAAAAGTTGATAGCCGGAGGAACTCAAGTGCTACGTTGCTTTCACGAAACTTCATGCGGACATTTACAACAGAGCCTAATAGAATTGACAGTGGAGACAAAACAGTTATGTGACAAAAACTCTTCAATGTGCGATAGGCCTCAACATAATTTATGCTAATATTTCTGTTGATAACCCAAAGTATTTTAGAAAATAATTTCTGTTAGGGGCCCCATATTCTAAAGTACCTAGGGCCCCCACTTGTCTAAAAACGGCCATGATTACAAACATCCAAACTGGGAAACTTCAGAAAATTTAATACTACTAGAAAATACTTGCTTAAGTTTACGGCTATGATATGCGTGTGGAATTTTTGTTCTTGCTTATTTTGGAAATCATAAATAGTGCAAATTCATGTTACATCATTCATGTAGAGATGTTAGCACCTAAGGTCTGACAAATTTCATTTAGTAGTCGGTACTTGTTCTCGTAACTTCTTAGACTTCTTTCTACTACTCATTAAGACTTTATTCCGAAAACAAATTTAAATATTCGTGTATTGCATATATATCCTTGTATGGCACCCAAAATAATTTAAAGAGAAAATTTTATGACAGCCCTTCTTTTGAGCAATCAATGAACATTTAATTTTTAATGTATACATTCTTGTCCCTATTTTTCCTTTAACAACAAGGAAATATGGAAATTCTTTCATGACTGCATTTCAACATAATTCTTGGCAACAACTTGCTTTTGATCTATAAACATTTTTCACTTTTTATAACTCTTCCCCGTTGGTTTCCACCGGCATGACATTTCCACTTAAACCAGTCCTTCTTATCCATTTAAATGGAGTTATACATAGTAAGAAACGAACGGCGAGCAAAAGTCTGTTGGGTGCACCATAAAAATTCAATTTCTCATAAACATCCTTCAGCCTTGTTTCAAGTGGTGTTCAGCGTAAACTTGATTCAAGGACTCGACTATATACACATAATTGCTAGGTGGTTTTCAGAATGTTTCTTTTTCTCAGGGTTACATCGAATTGAAGGCAGGAAAATGATAATTTCAAAGGACTCGTAATTCGTATACATACATAATTCAAATTTATTTATTTAAGTTTTTTTATTTTATTTTTCTGCCATTCCTTACCGCATTATATCGGATAAGGATGCTGAAGAGATGTAGGTAACTAACTGACTGTGGTGGTTGTCTTGTTGCAATAATTGTTACATCCTTCTTAAAGCCCTTAGATCTCGTATTTAAATTTGCTACATATAAGTTCAATGTATTCGGTCCCTCCATATATTCACTGTCGTCGTACTTATTTTGTGCTCTTTACAAAGTCGAATGAAATAAGGATATAAAAATGACAATTTTATTAACATTTTTACCGTTTTCTTTGCCAGACCAAAATATGGGATAACGGAGCACCGAATTGGCTACAAAGGAGAAATGCGACTGGTGGTTCGATCTTTCTCGCTCACAGATGTCGGCACATATCACTGTGTTAGCACCAACTCACTGGGGAGAGCTGAAGGAACTCTAAGATTGTATGGTATGTATGTCATGTATGTAATTTATATAGCTATCCAGTATGGTCGTCTGCAAATAACCTGAAGTATACTACCGAATCGGTACCTACTTACGTGCATCCCTACACTAAGTGGCAAGAATATAAATTTAACGTTATAGTTCTATTCATGAACAAGACATGGGAGTCCAAAAAATATTGAACGTTTTTATTATCCGCTGCAGACATGGAACGCCTTATTTAAACTTGTCTGTCCTCAGTGAGTTTCAGCAGCAAATTAGTTTTTTGTTTGTTTTGTTTTTATTTAGTTTAGTACAACATTCTGGTGTTACATACCATCAAAACCATCCAACAAAACGGAGCAGAGCAGATGAAAACCGTATTTTACGATAACTTTCAAAGAAATTCAATTAAAGCCATATTTCATCGTTCACATGATAAGAAGCAATCCTTGAACAGTACAGAAACATGTTCTACAAGCGTTCTTCGATTACTGCAGGGCTTTAGAAGTATGTTGTTGTTGTTCTGAGACTTTGATTGCACACGAAGGTGTATATACAAAAAGTGAAGTGGAAGTAAAAGGAAATCGATTTTTTGGCTTTATTTACGTTTCATTTGGGACTTTTGAAATAACTACCTTCCTGCAGTTACGAATGAAATCAAATGATTGTGGGTGGAGGAGAGATTAAGTTTATTAGTGTCCAGATTATATAAAATCAAAAATTATGCTATCTTGATAGAATTTGACGACTGCTGTAAATCTATTAGTTCGCGAAGCAAAATTCTATGACTCGATGAATATTGAAATCTGTTATGATTGGTATAATTTGAATTATTCAACCTCGTACGATCCAGTACAGTCTCCCCAGGCCTCCAGTATTAGAACCCGACTTTAACTGCGAATGGCATAACGAATTTCTTCTTCAATCGCTCATGTGGATCCTCTTTTTCGTCAAGTTGATAAACCCTTATAAATCCTTTTAAAATTGAGGCATTGTAGCAATCAAGGATTTCTCTCAATTGCTGCCTGGTTTTTTTTGTGCTTCTTTAATTTTCTGGTTTGATTTTCAAGTCATCAAGTGATCCCTTTCGTTCGAGTTATTAAGTTTTTAGTGTGGCGTAATATGGATAATCCATTATCAATATCCAGTTCGACATGTGCTAATCAAAATGTACCGGAGATGAAATGAAACTATTTTTTGGTTTTTATAAGCATTCAAATGATGAAATCATGGGTATTGAATTCAAAGTGTCCAATAAATTTGATTTTGTCATTGAAGAGACCAATCCTTCTATAGCCTAATTAGAAATAAATCATAAAAGTGAGGCAGGGACAGTACAAAGAATTCCAAAGAACAGTGATGTATTAATTGTTCTTACTTATCTTTTCTTTGGCTCTGTATATCATCATTTATCACATGATACCTATCACTTCTATATCTTTATACGAGGGTTGTCTGAAAGGATCCTGAATTCAACATGAAGATGGCAGCACTCGTAAACAAAACTTTGGGAAAGAGTTTGCGCATGATTTCAAAGGTATTTACCAAAATTTCAGCCATTTTGAACGCGCAATTGTTGTTTGAAAATAATATGAGTGAGTCGATGTGAGAGTTTTAAAATATTTGTTTTTGAAAGACGAGTTTTACCATGTGTACGAGGACTCTGCGCCATCATTTCCCACCATGAAATTTTTGGTAGCTGAATTTAAACGTGGCCATACCAGCTTGAATGACGATGAACGTTCGCGACGTCCAAAAACTGAAACGACTGACGTTAACATCGCTCATGTGTGCCTTTCTTTTATGGTCATTGGTCTTTGTAGCCTGATGCTTTATAGAGTTCATCCTCACATCCTTGAAGTCCAAAAAGCTGTCCGCTCGTCGGGTGCCGCGTTTGCTCACATTTGACCAAAAATGTGATCGGATAAACGTTTCCGACGTTGTGTTGGCATAGTTTAAGCGCAATCAATCAGAGTATTTGCGCCGATTAGTTACTGTAGATGAAACTTGGATACATAATTATACCCCGAAAACAAAAATACAGTCAAAACAGGTGACTGCGAAGGAGGAATTGCCTCCAAAAAATGTCGAGAATTGTTCCATCGACTGAGAAAGTCATGACAACTGTTTTCATGGATCGATTATCTTTAAAAAGAAAAAGACTATTACAGGAGCATCATATGAAAAACGGCCATATTTGCAGAAAAACCACATTTTATTTCACCAAGACAATGCGCCGTCTCGGATTACGGTTTGAGATCCAGATCTAGCCATATGTGACTTTTTTCTGTTCTCTCAGCTAAAAGTTGCGCTCTGAGGATAGAGGTTTTTGTCCAATGAGTAGTAAACAACTATTTTGCAGAAAATGATGCAGAGTACTATTTGAACGGGTTGAAGAAATGGAAGCATTGCTGGAGAAGTGTACAGATTTACATAGAGACTACGTAGAAAAGTAAATAATTAATTTGAAGAAAAATGTTTTGTATCTTTGTTAGGTCGGACAATTTTAAGACAACCCTCATATATTGGATTACCACCAGAAAAAGATAAACTTTATACATCTGTTATGAACAACTAAGCGTACTGTGGGCTGTGGCGCCACTATAAAGTTATACGCACAGATATGATGAGAAATTCGATTCATCCAAAACAATTACGCTTCATTATAGCAATATTTACCCTCTCTTACCCGCTCTCGAGGAATATTGGCCTGTCAAATGGCAAGGTATATACAAGTAGTCTTCATGTTTTGAAATGTCATCTTGCTGGGTTGACTAAGTGCATCGGAAGCAGATAACTTAACAATCCTTTTCTACATAAATATTTATTGCTTAGAACTAATTTTGAATCACTATTTTGAGGGTGTAATAAATATTTATCCTACACCAAAGTATATTATACTAAATTTTCTACTTCACTTGGGAACCCCTGAAAGCTCTCTAATAATCAACAATGTGCTGTGGTCAGATTGCCTTACTGCATTTGAACACTATCTAGCTGAAACCAATACGAGTACGCTGTAATACGTACCAGAAAATGAAGGTATTAAGGTATTTATAGTCGAATCAAAATTTTTTTGTGAGGACACACTCCCAATAGATAATATAAATTATACTCTCCCTTACCAAACTAGAGTTAGGTGTTATACGAGGCCTAAAAGATATACAGAGTAAAAGAATAAGCTTGCTGCTTTTGCGGGGATGAACGTGAAACACCTAAACACATTCTATGTGACTATGAATCTTTTGGTCTATAAAGTTGATATATCCAGGTCACTATCATAAAACCCCTAAGGACAGTGTGCCTGTCTTTAGAACTCTCTGGAACTATGCCTAATTTTTAATATACGGAATTTTAAATATATGCAATATTGTACATATGCTAGAATTTAATTACCAGGATAGTAAAAAAATCTTAAATATTCCTAGTTAAAAAAAAAAAAAAAAAAATTCTTTTGACTCTTTCAGAAATAAAACTAGCACCTGGAGCATCCTCATCTAGTGATGATCAATTAAATATCATCGGAGGTGAGTGTAAACATTTACTAAACAAATTATATGTTTGATTGTTTGCAATTTTGCATATATATACATATATACCTTCTGAAGCTTCAAAACTTCTGTATTTATATATTCAGTGTTTCCCATTAATACCGAAGGTTACACTTATGTATATTTTACAGGCCTTGCAGAAGCTGCACGAGGTAGAGGTAACTCAAACTCATCAAGCAAACACTTCCCAAGCAGTACGAGGTCATCAATCATCTTTCATGGAGTCTGGATAATCTGTCAACTGCTACTTGCGTCTAGGTGATGAACTATCGATTTTATCCAGTAGTAAGGCACCCACTATATGAGCGTAATTAAATTTCCGTATTAATATAAGTACACAAAGCAGAGGAAAATAAGGGATAACGGACGGAGTTGGATGCTACCTAGTACATACATACATTTCTATGTTTACACAGTTACATGGAGCACCTTGATTTGATATCCGGTTGCCACTTATGTATGTATGTGAAGAGATGAAATGCATTAAAATTGCAGTAAGAGGTTTACTAAATCAGATACATAATTGGATCTGGCGGTTTTATACGAGCGATGATGTTTCAAAAACTCATCGATATAGGATACTTATGACTTTCTACTATAATTATAGATAAAACAAAACTAATCCTCGTGTAGTCAGTGTCAATTTATCAAAGAGAAAATATTTATTAAATCTTTAAGATTACGTAAGCTGCAAATATCTGTGCACAACAGTTGATTTTCTGAACATCACATTAACTGCAGTATATTTCAATACTTAATCAATCGGTTTCAATTTTTCATTCAATAAAAAACTATCCCAGAAACCACTGGAATGGAATGACTGTTAGAGCAGTAGGTGAAAACGAATTCACGGCAATTTTTTAAATTATTATTTATTTTTCAAAACCACGAATTATTCTTGGTGCCTATAGTTATATTGAAGTAAGGTGATTTAGGCTTGTTTTAAGTAATACCTGAATACACTTTTAAACATAACTGAAAACTGCTTACTCCCCTGCTCGGTTTAAACACACAGACAAAAATTTGAGAAGCCCTGAGATATTTAAATATTTTATTATGCTCAGATGAAATCTCTCATTGGTTATATAAGTTCGTCATTCCGCTTGTAACGCATTGAAACAATGTTGGTATAGAGCAAAATAAATTGGACACCCACGATCGTCTGTTTTCCCGTCCTCACAATAACTCGAGAAGGAGAACACGCTTTCTAAACGAGTTGCAATTTTGCAGATGATCTTTATAAAATGGGTTACATCAGGTGACTCCATCGTAGTGTTACCAGGCAGAAATTTCGTTTCTAACTATGTATTTCAACACTACCTTAAAAACGGCCCAACGTAGAGCGCTAAAAATAGTAAAATTTCAAAAATGGTCTAAATTGTGTGTCATTGGGTATCATAACGAGGTTGAAATGTGTAAATTCGTGTAAAGATTTCGGTATATATGAGACGGAAGACTGAATGAACAATTTCGGGGTTGTTCTATGTGTAATACTTCAAGGTATGACACACGGTAGGGTTCCCAGATAGATAATTCGTAGACACTTAGTGGAGAGGACGATTCGAAATATTAGAATTTTCAATTTTCCCATTCGTAAACTAATATCTCACGTACACAAATCTATAATATACTTAATTGAATTGCATTTTTATACCCTAGATGAAATCTATAGGGGTATACTAAGTTTGTCATTCCGTTTGTAACACCTCGAAATAATGATGGTAGAGCAAAATGGATTGGACACCCACGCATAATATTAAAAGTTATTTTGATTTTTGCATGTCCGTCCGTCCGTCCGTCCGTCTGTGCGCACGATAACTCGAGAACGCGTACAATTAGAGAATTGAAATTTTGTACACAGACTTTAAAAAAAAAGTAAAATTAAGTTCGAAAATGAGACAAATCGGGCAACTCCTTCGTGGGGTTGCCATACAAAAATTTCGTTTTCCGTTATATATTTGAACACTGCCTGAGAATGAGTCGCCCTAGAGAGCTGAAATTTGGTACGTGGTGTTTTCATTGTACTAGCAAACAAAATTTCAAAAATGGACTTAATCGGGCAACCCATTCTTGGTGTTGCCATATAAAAAATTAGGTTTTTTATGTATACTGTGAAAACGATCAGTCCAAGACATTTTTATTGTACTAAAACTTCTTCAGAATATGAAATCCTATAAATCTGGTTATAATTATTTTTTCTGTCCGACGAACCGTTCTAGAAATATATGCAAAAAACCACTGCAAAAATCAAAATTGCTCAAATGGGTACCCATACGAAATTTCATACGGACATTCATCTAGGGTATCATAAGAATTGGTCTTAGACCAATTCTAGCTTTTTCACTTGTTAATCTGAAATTTTATCATGTAATTGCATGTAGTATATAACTGCACTTGGATAGTCAAGCAATCAGTGCGTAATCCACAATCCAAATTAGAGAGCTTTTAAGCTATCACATTCCTTTAAGGCAAAACATTTGAATAAACAACAACTATTACTACGTTCTTCGCCAGCCAATATACCTAAAAAAGTTTATATTTAGTTTTATTGCAAAATATGTAGTTTGAGAGTTATAATAACTCAAACCTAAGGAGTGCTCTTTTAACATAAGGGGGTGCCCATTATGGATGATCTCTTCCTAACACATACCCGAATGGAGTTCAAAGCAGTATGTTACACAGACGACCTGGTAATTTTGATCAACGGTAGCTATGTGTCCGTACTCTGCGGACTGGTCGAAATCTCCAACAGATCTGGCTACGGATCTCAGACTTTGCATCAATCAGTGAAACACATAAGAAAAGGAATATTCTCAGGTTAAAGCTGCCCTCAGTCCGCTCCACATTTTTGAAACTGAAGGACAGGGTAAAATATCTAAATATCATATTAGATAGAAAACTAAACTAGGCACCATATCTTGAGAACAGAGAAATTAAACCTCTAATAGCCTTCGCGCTATGCCGCAGGGAAGAAGTGGCGCCTTAAACAGATGATCCTATGGATCTATACTAGCGTCATTTGACCATTGCTGACCCACGGTTCTATGGTGTGTTGGAAGGCAATAGAGTTCACCAATCATTGTAGAATATTGAAAAAATTTTAAGGATTGTGTCCCCTTAGTGCAAATGGCGCTTTCAGTCAATCAGGTCTGAGGCTCCATCTTGGAATTCGTGCAGTCCATCGTACTTGACATCTCGACACGAATAGCGATCACCTCCTGGAGACAATGCTGAAGAGCAATTTTAAATAGAAAATTCGAGACAGGACAGAATGGGAATCAAATTCTGTGCTTCAACCATTGATAATTTTATACAAGGACAGCTCCACATTGGAATAAAACACGGGAGCAGGCCTTTTTTGCGAAGAACTTCACATGGAAAAACACCAGAGCAGACATATTTTGCGAAGAACTTCACACGCAAATTCCCAAAAAGTTGAGAGGCAATGTCACTGTTTTGCAGACGGAAGTCAAGGACATCCTGGAAGCGGAAAATTATCTACTTAACTCAGATACTGAGAACAAGAAGATTGCAATTTGCTCGTAGAGACCAGCACTTGTCAAAGCATTGTGAAAATGCTTTACACGACGAACTTGCTCGTCTTGGTGCAGCCTTGAAGCCATCATCCTCCACAATTGGAATCGCAACAAAACACTTTAACTCTAATATTTCGCTAAGAGGGAGAGAAGATATTTTTGCAATCATTGGGACGAATAGAAAGCAAGACCAAAAACCATGTCTTTTTGATGACTGACGCAATATAGTTTTGGAATCGGAAGTATTGTTTTGCTTCTGATATGCGAAAAAATTACAGTTAGTGCCAAGTCTTTATTATTTTAATTCACCTATTATAAACTCACTTATTAGGTCAGTGTGGTGTCCACGGATCATTCAAAGTGTTTTTACTTCTACATTATTAAATATTTTACCTAACTTTTTTATTTTAAAATTCTAGCTTTCAATCGGATCTTGTCTACCCGGGGGTTACACGAGATAGTACGGCTTGCATGCAACTTGTACTGTCATAATTCTTGCACGTGTAATCCCCACAGCCATGCTGGCAGCTCATCTTTCAGCGAACTTGCATAATGAAAAATAATGGCAGCAGCTGAGGTGATAGTAATTTGACATATTACGGTTTTCAAGATGGCGCGCAAAAATAAAAATTCTTAAGAGACATTTTATACTGCGAAAATGAGAATTTCTGGGTTCATTTGCATTACATCATTTACCTCTTCCTCTTCTTTCTTCTTGGGTTTTTATCATTCTGCTAAATGAACTTGCGAACTGCATTCTGCTGTCAAATTTGAAATCTCGTTGGAAAGGAGGCTTGCATGCAAGCTGTACTAACTAGTGTAACCCTCGAGCTATTCAGCGCATTATAAGTTTTATTTCTGAAGGTATCATTTAGGGTAAGTCTTACAGGCAGTGATATATCAGCAGCAATCGTATACATATACAACGCGTTTAAGAGCGTTTACTCAATTCCTACACCTCTGACCTCATTATCAATTATTATCTCTTAAGTATTTCTTAGAATAATTACTTCAAAACTAGCGTTTGACGAAATCCGGAACGTTTGCAAAATGTCTTTAATAAATGACGACTACGGTCGGTGGAGCAAGTATACATCAGGCCGAACAAGGGTGTCATACGTTAGCGCGCGCGAGTTGTTTATGGACATTTATTTATCGTGTCAGCTGTGATATATCAATGTTTTTCATGGCTGAGTCTGAATTTATAATGCGTTCAGAGGTTTCGTGAATAAATCACATGCTCCTGCATAAAATTTCAATTTAAAAGTGCCTCATAAATCACAGCATTTCGGTGGCGGTGATGGTTGAAGTATATACTAGAACAGGGCCAGTCATTGCTTGTTGTCGTTTATTTTTACAGCGTTATGACAGCCCTGTAACATGCATGAAAAGTTTCTCTAAATGAAAGTGCAGGGCAATATTCCATTTTACTTAGGTCGTTCCAAAAGTGGACGTATACAACTAGGAGTTTATGTACGGCAGCGGTATAGTGCCGGTTGGTTGTTTGTACGTAATCCATGCCCGCCTCTCCAACTCATTCCGAATTTCCCAGTTAGGATTTCTTACCAAGTTTCATGTAGATTTATATGAAAATGGCTTTTCGAGGAAGGATGACTAAAGACTTATGGGAATGCAAATAGTCGTCTTTTGGGTAAAATTAATATTCTCGTACGTCTCCTCTATTTCCAGGAAAATAAATACGCTGAGGTGGAAAGGAAATGGATCTGCCATACTTTATAAGATTTATATTGTCCCCTTTTGTACTCAAATGCTGTTGTATGGCTTTTATAAACTGTTGAAATGGAGTTGATATTCAAAATATTAATCAGGTTGTAAATGGATCCAACAGAATCATCATCATCATCATGATGAGCTTACGACTTCATTAAGTCTGGTTTGGTCATAAAGGATAACAAAAAAAAAGACGTCATAAAAGTTCTTTGAATTTTCAAATGGCTCTGTTTTTATGACTTTGAAATAGTTGATAACCGGTAAAGGTATTTTCAATTGCATAATACGAACGTTAAATTTAAAAAGGATATAAAAATCATTTGTAAAATAATGTCAAATGAACCAGTCTCAGGCACTTTACTGAGTAGAATTTTCTCGACATGTATCTCGATCTTGACAATCTGTCTACGAATTCGAGCTCAGAATTTTTGGACAGTATGAAGTTTTGATTGACAATAGGCTTTCCATTTCTGATATCGCACTAGTCCTTTTCCAAAATTCTTCCATTTATAGTTCAAGACTTCTGGACATCGGTAATTATGGTATACGCTTTTTATGAGGAAAAAAAACTAGAAATTGTAAGTACCTACCTACCCTCTATTTATCGAAAATAACCCTTCGTACGTATTCAGAACCAGTTTTTGCTGGCTATCAGGTTCATTTGTAATGCTCTTAACCTTACTCGTTCTAGATTTCTAGATGCAAGATTGCCGAATAGCGCATTATTACTAAAAATGCTTAGAGACTGTTTAAGCATACCGACATATTTCAGAGGATACACTCGCAAATATTTGTCAGCCGTAAGATGTCACCATATTAGATCTTAGCTGAGATCTCAGACAGTTCTACAAAATTTCATGGTTATCTTCAATCTAACCACCAAGAAATTTTAGCGAGATGTGGACCTAGGTAGATCGTAACCCCAGTACTCCCCAATGAGTTTGGAAGCTGGGAGGCGCTGAACGACCACAGCTGATAGTTTCTATACCAGAGCGCAGTAAATCTTTAGCTCCTTAGTAAGTTATAGGCGCCTTGAGACAGCTTTTTTTAAGGGCTAAGGACGATAGTGCGCCAGTCTTGAGACCGTGACACACTCTAAATATTGTGGCGTGGGAGGCCCCAGATAGAAGAGTCTGTGAGTATAACTTGTGCAGCGCAGGACGTGCCTGTAAGATACGTAGCAGCGCCTAAAAATTCAATGGTTCTGGTAGAAGATCAGAAAAGACCTCAGTCTGCTAAGTATTCCACAGGAGTTTTCTTTATTATTGGTTTATCAGCAAATAAGAAAAGGGTTATAATACTTCCGAAAAACAATCTTGTGCTTATCGAAAAATACGCGTGGTCTATGATAACTGTCTTTTCTCTTCTGCACTGAAGTTCGTCGCCATTAAACCAAACAAACAGAGTTGATCATAAACGAGTTGATAAAGAACTTACGTAAAAAATATTGTCCATTGCTGCTTTACTGGTTCAATTTCCAACAAAAAATAGCTTTCAACCACTCGAAAATGGTTGTGGAGGAGGGAACACTCATAATGCGGCAACATTCCTATCTCTTTTTGTGCATGATGGCTGCAGATTGTCATATCGAGTCGCTGAGAAATAACGAATTTATTATGACCAAGTCCAGGACCGCTGTTGTTTGTGACCTCATGCAGCGCGGATTTGAGACTATTCAAGGCTGTTGTTTCCATTCTAATACGTAGAGAAACCAGACGAAATCTCGACTACTTAGCAGTTTTCCTATGTTAATCATCTTGGTGTCTTTTCGGTGCGAACGGAAATATGCGTATATTTGGAGGAAGACGACAAGACCAAATTTACGTGTAGTGTTTAGTGGCTTGAAATAAAGCGACGAATTTAAGTTATAAATATGCAAAAAAAAGATAGCTAGTAATATTAATATAAACAGATACTTCAATAAACAAGATTGTTGTCGTACCCGAGCTGAGAAGATGAGAGAGAAGATGATCTCAACAGATGATTACTTCACACGGCGACTTCCATGCCTCTAGCGGCGTTCTTGAAGTTGGCAGTCAGTTGACATTTTCACTTGAAATATATTTGTATGTCTTTCAAGTAGACGTTCTCTGTATTATAATGGTAGTGTAACTCGCTCTTAATGTAAGAAGAAGTGCATCACAATTCTGTGTAGACTTTACAATTCTTCTAGCTAGCAATACTACATTGATGGGGCTAAGTAGTCTCCAATAACATCTAGGTTACTGAAGGACTATAGAGATGAACTGGATGATAGACTTCGTTATTACAGCCAGTATCTTTCTTATGAACCATGTCCCATCAAGCCAATATGGGTTATCAGAGGTTTAATCTGATGGATATTTCTTTGACAAACAAGCTTTAGGACTTCACTTCGAGAATGATAAAAAAAATTCAAATCTCTGGTTGGGACTGGTTGAGACTCGTGCTATCCATAGCTGTATTTTAAAATTTGGTGAAGGTAATGATTTGTAATAGCTCTCTTTTTCGTGTGAATTGAATTGAATTACTATTCATTTGTCCTTCTAAGTTTTAATGCTTGACACTCTACTGCTTTTATTTAAAATATAAAAAGAAATGTGATACCATCAATCATTGATAGCGTAGGAACCATTAAAAGGGTTCATTATCTTAATTAAGCTTTCATCAAAACTATGAGAGCTAAAGGCATAAAGCATAGTAACAAATAATAGAACACATTGTTGCCACAGATGTCTAATAAATTGGAAAAAGATGAAAGTTATAACTCAACTTGGAAGCGCTCCAACATGGTGTTGAATTAAGATGTTCCAGTTTGAGTATAATTAAAATCAAGAAATATTTGCTTGTGTTTCTCGATGAAATTCATCCTGTTTCCGTGTTAACCTGTAATTTTATAAAAACTTGTTTTTAGGTTTTTCTTTCCATAGCCTCTTTGGGATCTTGTGGGTGCTGTACTTAAATCTAAGTACTGCTGTTCGGATGATCTGGCTGACAGAGGAGCCGACAATCTATATACTGGTTCCTACTTAACATTTGACCTATCCACTGACATGTAATAAGAATGGACTGAGCGTTCTTGTTTCAAAAATGGCACAAATTTTGAACAGGTTGTGAAAACCTTTTATTTCGTAGAATTGTCCATCAATTCATAATTTATTATTTGTTCGATTAGAAAGATTAAAGATGTTATAAAAGAGTATTGCATTTAACAAAAATTGTTTAGGAAAAATGTGCTCCTCTACAGATTTGATGTCAAATACAATTGAGCATGAAGGCGGTAGACTTATATAAGAAATATATTTGTTTGAATTTTTATGTCAATTCCAATGCATTCCATTTAATGTACTATTTCCAAAATTGGTCAGATTTCAACGTACATTATGAGGTTGAAGGAAACAAAGAGATTTTAGCCGAAGTTTGTGCCATTTTTTACTATAGGAACTAGATAGTACTTAAGGCTCATTCCGCTCTTAGAATATGTCAGTGGACCTACCAAAGAGCCACTTTAGGGGAAAATAGGAGGACAAGCAACTCTTTACACCCTTTCATTTCTAGACGCACAAACTAATTGATATTAGCAGCCAATAGACGTTGTTTTTAGAAGAAGATAGGCAAATCCGACAGCGAACTATCTCGACTATACAAACAGGAAAATAAGATCCCGTAGCATATCAAATGTGACTGTCCCGCACTTGGCGTTTTAAGGTAGCAAATCACTGGAGAATCACTTATCTCTCCAAATATGGTTTGCAACCTAACTCCAAAGTCAATAATCGAGCTCGTATAGAGACTAGATTTAACCAATTTCGGGGAGGACACAATATATCAACTCTGATCGCGGTGCACGCAACGACCAAGTGGCCTAGTCACCCCTACTCTTAACCTAATCTAACCTAATTTCTGTTGGGCTTTCCTACAACCAACTACTTGATATTACTGGCTACAGTTATGTCGGTATCATGTTAGTATGCATTAATCGTTGTGATTCATTTTGTTCCCTCTTCTGAGAAATTAAATTGTGCATGTAATCAAATATTCTGCCAATAATATAAAGGGGAAGAGATCAGTAATACTTAATTTTACAGTGCATCAATGGCTTATCTTAATCGAACCCTATTCCGTATCACAAATTTGAGTTCACTCCATCATATTCCAGTTGAATTCAACTTCTGTTAAAATGATTGTCATCTAAGTATAGCTCTAGCAGAGCCGTAAATATTACTACTAGTACTACTACTATTTACGGTTGTGGTTCTCGTTTTCATATTTATTTTGAACAAAATACATTTTGTAATATTTCATTGCATAGGCAATTTTTGGAATCGCAATAAATTCCGGAAATTTTCTTAACGGCGATTTCGTTTCAAAGTGCATCTCTCTAAGATTCACACTTAAATTCTAGGGTCCGCATATTATATTGACACGACTAGATTGTAGTATATGGCACCTTAGATTCATCATATAAGTCTTAGGAATCTATTGTCAATCTGTTATAATCGCCGTATTAGACGTATGCTGCCTCTCATACAATTTCGAACACTATATTTTGAAACTTTCGACTCAACTTTCTAAACTTCCCTGATTGAGAAAACTGGTTCAGAATAAAATAAAAACAAACTAAGGCCCAAATACTCACCGTAAGCGAATCAGAACCATAAAAACATGTAAATTGTGTATTTTTTTTATCTCATTTTTATTTTAAACGTTCTGTTAAAGCGACTGAAAAGCACATTTTCTGTTGAATTTCTTAAGTCTACAGAGCGCTTAAAACAACTTGGCTGCAACAAATTTTAGTATTCTTGAGGCATGAATGGAAATCCCACATAAAACGAAATCTCCTTTAATGTAAAAAAAAAACTAAATTAAAACTTTTAAAAGACTTCATTCATGATCATGCAAATTAGCACTGACTACACCGAGGAAATCTCATTAAACAGAACTTCCTTCTTCTTGTGAATGGCTTCAATGGAAAATGTACGCATTGACAAAAATTTAAAAGCAAAAATTCTGTAATAAAACAAGATGGGTAATCGTTCTCAAGCAGAATTCACAGAAAAAATATTTTCATTTTTAGGTATTTACAGTCGGGATCTGTACACTGCCGTTACGTAAATAAATGTTTTTCAAGAGATTTTCGATACTGAATTAATCCTTAATTCCCATGATAAATTTGTTATTGTCGACAAATAAAATAAAAATATTTTATTAAATTTATATTAATGAAAACCGATAAAAATGTAAATCTATGACAAATATACACACACCAAAATCAACGAATATCATTTGCATAGAGTGTAAGAGGACATACAACCAACAACAACAACATATCTGGCTCAGAGATTCATTTCAGTAAATAATTAAAGTGAAGCAAAAAATGTTTAACGAAAAATGTAAAAATTAATTAAAGATAAATTGCTTGACAAATTTAAGTGTACATATACATAATAATTATACTATGGGGAAACGGATAATTTGGCCAGTGCTGTAATTCATTCAATAAATTATGTGGTATTGACTGTCTCAATATAATCTGTACGGCTGTGTGTGCATACGTGTTCGTATGTTTATTTTTAATTTAATTTGCACAAATTGCTTCGTTTCGATACAATTAACTCAGTACATGAATGCGCATATGCCCAGTAAATATTTACATATCATACCTCAATATCTGAAGTTTAATTGAACATATCCGAGAGAGGGATAATTATTATCCTGCATAAGTGTTTGCAACCATCCCACACGCACACCTGTCTATATGAAAGCGATATCAATCGCACAATCATCATCGTTTTAATTTGAGTCCTTTTATAAATAAAACAAAAGAAAAAAAGAAAAGAATAAACAAAAACAAATAATGAGAAGCCAATTAAAGTATTACTGAATGGTGCCAAATTATGGAAGTTGTACGCAATTAAATTATCGCTTGTATGTATATATTTAAATACAATCATAACTATATAAGGGATGTAATATATTTACAATATAAATCGCTATACATACATACTGTAAGGCAAGAGACTATGAGGAGTCACTAATTAATGTTTAACATTATTTCGTTTTTAAACGTAAGATCAATTCCTTTTAGACTTGTGATATAAAATTATTTTTAATAGGAAATATCATTTGTAAACTTTTGTGATTTTCGTTTACTAATTTTAAATTGTGTAAAAATTTTGTACATAAAATTAGGGGTAATTGTTATCTAACAAAATATCGAATATGCATTAATTATAAAATACGAAAAATTCAAAAATCTGGGCGTTTTATTTAAAATAGAAATAAACCTTTTCTGATCCCATAGAATTTTCTTTGCATTCTCCCTCAATGTAGAGGGTCACAGACACACTAAAGTTCAGTGAAGCGATTAAGCACTTAAGATATTTTACCTTACTTCCTAGTAACTTCATATGATCAGGGGTGCTACAAGCGGAGTTGTCATGCGCACAATCTATAATCACTGTTTTTATTTAGTGAGCACTCAAAGATAAGTTCGAAAACTAGTTACTTGTAAAGTGTTGTGTCGATGAACCTGGGACTGTTTTCCACATTTCCCATATTTATTTTGTATATCCGGAAGAAAGTAAGTTGAATTTGGCATTATTATTATTTTTATACCCTAGATGAAATCTAAAGGGGTATACTAAGTTTGTCATTCCGTTTGTAATACCTCGAAATAATGATCGTAGAGCAAAATGGATTGGACACCCATTCATAATATTAAAAGTTATTTTGATTTTTGCATGTCCGTCCGTCCGTGCGCACGATAACTCGAGAACGCGTACACTTAGAGAGCTGAAATTTTGTACACGGACTTTAAAAAAAAAGGTAAAATTAAGTTCGAAAATGAGACAAATCGGGCAACTCCTTCGTGGGGTTGCCATACAAAAATTTCGTTTTCCGTTATATATTTGAACACTGCCTGAGAACGAGTCGCCGTAGAGAGCTGAAATTTGGCACGTGGTGTTTTCATTGTACTAGCAAATAAAATTTCAAAAATGGACTAAATCAGGCAACCCATTCTTGGTGTTGCCATATAAAAAATTAGGTTTTTTATGTATACTGTGAAAACGATCAGTCCAAGACATTTTTATTGTACTAAAACTTCTTCAGAATATGAAATCCTATAAAATTGATTTTAATCATTTTTTCTGTCCGACGAACCGTTCTAGAAATATATGCGAAAAACCACTGCAAAAATCAAAGTTGCTCAAATGGGTACCAATACGAAATTTCATACGGGCATTCATCTAGGGTATCATAAGAATTGGTTTTAGACCAATTCTAGCTTTTTCACTTGTTTTTTTATGATGTTGTCTAAGCTCAGAGGATACGTTATGATGCCGTTGCACAGCCTTGGCGGGAACGGAAGAAGGGGAGGGATTTGAACATTATTGGATTGAGCCAAGGAGGTGCCTGTGTTCATTACGCTTGAATGTTTAAGACTCATAGCACATTCGTACTGTGCTGCTTATAAATGATTCGCGGAAGCTCACTGTACCGTCAAATCTGACTTCAAGTATGTGGAGGTGAGCTCGGATTACAGCTTGTGTGGAGCGCATAGGAAGAATTCTAAAAGAGATCTGGCTTGATATTTCGTCAGAGAAATCACCATAAAAGTAGCGATAAAAGAGAGATAGACATCAGACATTTTGCCAGTGCTGTAGGAAATCAAGAGTTGCTATTCATATCTCATCACTAATAAGCAAATATGGGAATTACGAGTATATTGTAATGTAGGCCTGCTCTGAGATTTGTAGATTTGCGCTAAGTCTGTTGGAGTAAAATATTTTTTGCATCTTTACAAGAGCCCAGGCATTTCATCACGTTTTTGGCAATAAGAAAAATTTCATCGGGCCAGCTAAGATTGTTTCGTTGATATCTATAACATTGCCACATGAAATCAAGTCAGCTGTTGTCTGCAAAACTAGCAATAGGATTGAAAATGAGAGCTTACAGATCATTAATAAAAACTGCGAAGAGATTAGGAGAGAGTACAGAGCCTTGCGGTACACCGGCATTGATTATAAAACTGTCAGAAGTAAATTTATCCAATATAACTTGAATTGAACGACAGAAGAGAAAATTTTCAATCCATTTTAAGAAAAGGTGTGCTAGATCCAATGCTTGAAGCTTATTTAAAAGAGTAGACGATGTCAGACTCTATCTATTGAGGCCAACGCTAGGTAGGGAATGTTAGTAAATCTTCAGTAGAGCGGCCAGAACGAAGGCCGTATTGCCGATCGCGAATAAGGTGATTAGTTTCAAGATATTTCATCAATTGGGTGTTGCGCAGTGTTTTGAAAACCTTCGAAAGAAAGTGGCAATTGGTCTATAATTTAAGGGATCGCTTACCTGTCGAAGCAAAGACTCGTGTCGAATAGGACGTAGAGGTTTAGCTAGAGATCAGGTACAACTTTTGAGTACCATTGGTGAAATACCATCAGGCCCAGCAGCCTTAGACACATTTAGATTCGCGAGCACTTTGAAAATCATTTTTGTACGGAAATGTATCGGTCTTTGTCTGTTATTGCATGATGGCGGTGAAGGAGGAGCGTGCGAGGAAGGTGGCAAGAAAGAATTCAATGCCGGAAATATTTAAACGTTGTACAAAGAACTAACTAAGAAGTTTTTAATGGGGACTATCTAAAATAGTTTGTTAATAAAATGTTTATATGGAATAGCCGTCATGGATTACTTTTCAGTCTTTAGTCTGCATGATAAAATTTCCGCAAAATCCAGCCGGAACTTTTATAAAGTGGTTTGGGTTCAGCTGCGGTTTGTTAGTTTGTGTATTGTTATTCTATTCGCGTAGCTTTACAGAAAAATGTAGATGGACTATGCAATACTGCTGTAGACGAAAGTAGAGGTGAAATGAGGCAATAACAGGTTTTTTATCATTGAATGTTTTACAGTAAATGCTTTAATATTGTTATTCTCATAGAAGTATTAAGGGCCGATGAGGAAGCCGGATAAAAATGTACCAGAGATATTACCACATTATGAATGTGACTATTTTTCTGCAATGTTCCTTAAATATTATGGTCCATATATGCAACACTTTTGTTGGTGCCCTATGATGTCAAAGTGCGCCTCGGTACGGGGCCTAAAACTAGAGAACAACAATTCTCTGCGAATACGCATTGCAAGATCTCGGGGATTCAATTCTTGTATAAGTTGAATTTTGATAACGATATTATTCGTCTTGGACAATTAAGGTATCAAAGAGTGAATGCAACACTTGCATTAAACCTGTAAACGTAATGAGAGGCTTGAGTATTCTATGAGAATGCAGCAGGAAGTTACGTACTTCATTACTATTTTAAGTTTTTAGTGCACCCTGGAATGTGCGGTCTAGAGGCTGAAACCTATAGGTTGTGTACATCATTGTCACGTATTTTTCACCAGCAAGATCTAAAACTTGAATATTTCGTGTGTAATAATAATGTCCATATAGGATAAGCAGAACAGGGGACTTCTCTGTTGGATTCGTCTTATCTAAGAAATTCTCAAACCATTCTGTAAATAAATTATATTGTATCTATACAGAAAGCTGTCATGGTTTTACGTGAGCACCTGCCATTATGCCCTAATCTCATGGCACTCTTAATGCACGGATTGAAGACAAGCAACAATCAACGCCCTTGACAGGCAGAATATAATTTTTATTCTGTCTCAACAAGTACCAGTTAATGTCAGTGCATGCTTGACATTGAACTTATTGATCGAAGCGAGACCTACCCAAGATCTCTTCCAATGTATGGGTCACGGCACCCGGTTGATTTCGCGCAACTCCACTACGAGAGACAATCGTCTAAGCATACATTAATAAGCGACCATTCCTAAAATTCACGGACGCAGTATGCAATTTTGTCAAAAGAGCAAACTACTCTGTTTAGAGAAGAAAGTTCGCCTAAGTCATGCAGACTCAGAAAATCTCACTCTGCCCGCATATGGGTTACCACAACCACTACGATGCTCCCTCAAGAAGGCCTTCCCAATGTTGAGGCGAATATCACTCCTATGTAGATCACTTCGGGGCTCTTCAACCCCGTAGTACGAAGTTAGCAATGTCGGCTACCCAAATTGTACGGCTTCGTATAACATAGTCGTACGATTATGAGTACTGCCAGTGAATCTTCATGCAGACTCGTAAACGTTACTGGTACCTCCGTTCGGGCTTAATCATATTAGCCCTTAAAAAGTGATAGTAGTGGACCACGAGAAGGTTATGATCCGCCCTTTAGGCTAGGAGAGGCTCGAGACTAACGCCAATAGTCTAATAGCATACCAAGGTACAAATACCAAGCTGCATACTAGGTCATATACGCGCTAGGCTTCACTAGGTACACACGCAATCATCAGAAATCAGAAAGCTATGTCCTCAGCACAACGAAGCACGGTGCACATATATGGCTTTTCACATTCAGTAATTCTCCCCTGGCAGCTCTGCGCTTCACTTGCCCTTTGCACCACCATTGTATCTATGCAAAAGGATGAACTTTCCCAATAGCACCAGGAGGAGCCGCAGGAGCGGCATTCATAGCACAGACCAAAGTTATTAGCGATCCTCGTTTTGATGATTTCAAATCTCCGTTTTTACCAATACTGTCGGTATCTTTGTCTGAACAAGGGCTAGTCCAATTTCATCCCCATTATATAGATGCGATCTGGAGGATATTCGTGTTTGGTGTATTCTGCTTCTAATAGTCCGCAATATTCATATAATGCTGCGCAATTGAATTCTTGAACCTGGCCATACGAAGCTCCCAATGGTTTTCTGATAGACAATTGATCATAAAGCGACTTATAGTCTGCTTAAAACCGATCTAACCAGCTACGCAAGGGTTCGGGTTTGCCATGTTAAGCCATTCGTTTAACTTCCATACGTAACAAACCATAATATTTGCTCTCCATGAACAAAATATGGTCGCCTAACTTTTTCTCTAGATATGGTGGTAGTATATATTTTCTACTCAATGATTTCTGCATAACTACATCCAAAGAATCCTCTGAATCATTAACCAGCCTCCTCAATGTGGTTCTTGGTACCGAAAAAATCTTAACAGCCTTCTTAAACCCCATAGATTTGTTTCGTACTACTTCAACAGCTTTTTTCATTTGGTCTGCATCCCACGCCTTCCTCTCTCGCTGTGGCTTTGAAGAAAAGTTCGTTCTATGGATCTCAAGCATGAAAATAAATTCAAAAAATATATCAAATAATAATTGAATACAAAATTTTCAAATATACAGAAAATAGTAACCGACCATATATTCAATATGGTCCCCGTCACCATAATACCTGCAATAATAGGGGGCCACGTTTTATGCATGAGCTGATTGTCAGTACACAAAAAACAAAATATTGAAAAAAATTTGATGTTTTTACCTTGAAATTATTTAAGAAGGTTTCTTAACCTTTCAATTAATCGTCGCAGACATACTCGTAACACGATTCTTCTAATTAAAACAGCATGAACTTCCGATCAGCAAAAAAAACAAAATACGGAACAACAGCGCTCTCGTATAATAATTCAAATTTTTTTTTGCCTTAATGCACTGTAGAATCGTAGAAGGCGCTTTCCAACTTTGAGATTAAATGGGGTGCCATTTAACTAGTATTCGCCATATTACCACCTTCTCCTCTAATAAAAATTAAATATTGAAGTTTAAATGTGTTTTATTATCAAATGGGGCTAAAAAATCATAATTCATTCTACTTGTTGCAACTTTTCGGCTTTAATTTAGGAACTTTTCATTATAATATTACCTAAAATAATATATAACATGCCTCAAATATAATAATACCCAAAAAAACTATAAAAAGCATAACGATTTAAATTAAGAAGAATAAAGGAAATAAAATTATAAGAAATATGGGAAAAATTCATAAATTTCATTGGACTAGGATCTATTCCACGGGAAATTAGGAAAAGCAAATTAAAAATTGTCGGAAACCTGTAAGGTATGTCCTTACTGCTGTTGTCTTGGAGAGACTAATAGAGGTACATGTAAGAAGTGTATGGCAGGGCGAAAGTGGTAGCCAGAATGCCTATATGAAAGGGTAATCGGTAGAGTCGGAACTGCAGGCAGTGGTATGTTGAGAAGTCCCTAGAATATGAGAAATACACTCTAAGTGCCTTCCTGGATTATGAGAAGGCTTTCAATAAAGTGAAACCGGATGTTATATATAATGGACTGAGAAGGATGGGAGTGGATAAGGGTCTATGTGACTGGATCAACTCACTGCTTCTCAGTAGAAAGATTAGCTTCTGCTCAGGTGACGCCATTGTGCGTAGAGCAGTCTATATAGGTTCACCGCAGGGGGGCTGCTATCGCCACTCCTGTTGACACTGGTAATGGATGAACTCTTTATCAAGTTAGAGAGAGAGCACTTTAAGGCAGTTGCCTACGTGGATGACACATGCATACTGGTAACTGGCAAATTTCTCTCTACTATTAGTGAAAGGCTCGAGTATGCGCTGCTTAAACTGGATAACTGGGACAATAATAGTGGATTGAGAGTAAGCCCCTCGAAGACGAAGCTGGTCCATTTTACAAATGCATTTAAAAATGCATTTTAATATATTAAAATCGCCAAGTAAGATGGTAGACGAATATTGCCTTGCGAAGAAAATAAGCGCATCATAAAAGCAACCCATTGACGAGACTCTTGGAGGTTTATACACACAAGCTAGCCGTAATTTATCACAGAACTGCATTAATTCGACAAACAAAAACCTGACGTGAGGGCTTAGATCATCTGAAGAGGAGACTATCTGCCCATGTAAACCATTGCCAAGGTAAACGGCTACACCACCGCCTGCAGAATATCGGCGATTATTTCTAAAAATCTTATAAGTCACATTTTGAAATTTTTTAATAATAAAGTCTTAATCATGAATGAGAAATAGAACAAGATTAATAGAATAGAATTATAAGATTCTTGCGAAATTTCGAAAACCGGAGAGATCGTCAATTTGTCATTCAATAAATCACGGCCACTCTACTGTAATCCTCTGTCTAACAATTTTCTATTCCACCGTCTCCCTTTCGAAAAGTTTCCTCAAACGTTGAGGCAAGTATGATGAGGGATGCTGCAATGCACCTTAATTCAGTCGCAGAATACATGATTTAAACCGAACATTTGGAAATTATTTTTCACACAAATATCCTCTCAGATGCTTTACAAATGTTTGAAAAACATTTCACAAACATATGACAAATATTTATCATTTATCAGTTACCTGCAAATTGTTTGTCAAATGTCTGACAAATGTTTTTTTGCCAATGTGTGTAATATGTGGAGGCATCTTAACAATATTCATTTGTCCCTAAAAATCTACGTTGGGAGATCTTTACAGCCGAGATCTGTCACATACGTGGTGATTTGATTATCAACGCTAACTTTTGTTGAACTTTTTTTTTCTTTGTCCAGAAAAAAATTAGATATTTATTCTTAACCCTGCAATGCACTCATGGGCCTGATAGGCGCAAGTGAAAACTTAAATGAATATAAAACGTGAGCCGTGTAGCTTACAGTAATATCAAACATAATAAGTTTATATATATACTTACCTATCTATATGCACCTGAAAAGTCTTACTAAAATACAGAGGAAAGCTTTCTTAGGCATTACAGGTGCATTCCGAATAACCCCAACAGCAGAAGTGGAGATTAGGCTCCGGCTCCTGCCTCTCGACATCCATGGGGAATGTATAGATGAAAAGAGTGCACTAAGACTTGCAGAGCCGAGCTGCTGAATAATAGCAGACATTGGTTATGGCAGAATTCTGAGGATCTGTCCTATAGACTGTATACAGGGAGCTACGAATTACATTGTTCCAAGACTAGACTTTGAGCAAGCGTTCTCAACTAGCATTGCTAGCAGAGAGGAGTGGGATGGTAATCGGGTTTCAATCGACTCTATATGTCTTTACCGTCTGTTCAAAAATGTATGTGGGAATGGGAGCGAGGGTACACTCAGCACTCTCTCATATACAGGAATTGTACCGGCTACCGGAGCACTGTAATGTGTTCCATGCGGAGGTCCTGGCCATTTAAAAAGCAACAAGGCTGCCGCGTGCAAGCTATGGCGTAACTAGCAATCAAATCATCAGGTTTTGTGTTGACAACCACCCTACAATCAAAGCTGAGGATTGGACAAACATTAGATCACGCCTAATACATCGGTGTCGCTTTGAGCTCGGGAAACTGGGTGCTAACCACAGAGTTATTCTCTGCTGGGTGCCTGGTCAGGGTGACATACTTGGAAACCAGGCAGCAGATGCCCTGGCCAGAAAGGTTTCCGCTGTGAATATATGCTTAGCAGAAAACCCGTAGGTCTGCCCGAGAATCAATGAAGGGGATTCTAGGCAGATAGCCTGCAAGCTGGCGAGTGGCAGATGGGGAAAACTGTTGCCTGAGACTTGTCCTCTTGTCCTGTGAAAACTGAGTCACTACCGAGGAGGAACCGAAATGTTGTGCGTAATCTTACAGCAGTTATTACGGGACACTGCCTCTTGGTAAACATGCAGACCCCATCCAATCTCTGTACCATGTTTTCTGCAGAAGCTGTATGAATGAGAAAGAGGTTGATAGCGTTTATGTGTTTGCTGTGTGAATGGCCTAACCTTGCTAAGCGAAGGAGGAATACGCTTAGTAGCTAGGTTCATCGCACCCCCTAGCTCTTAAATATGTTGTCCAGGCAAGGTTCCAATTAAGTGGTATCACAATCGGCCACAGATGGTCTAAGTGTGGCTGATCGTATACGTTTTGTATGATGGCCACAACTCAAACTTAATCTAACTTACGAAATATTTTAATCATTTTCGACTAGTTGAAAGTAGAAATTAAAAACATCTCTAATACTTAAACTATTCGTAAAATGAGTTCTTAAAACAACATTAATTAATTAGTGACGTTCAGTTAAAAGCAATAACTGCAAAAACATTGAACTCCAAATTCCATTTTAAATTCAGGGCAGCAAGTCAATCCTTTAGCTTCATTACTAAATATAGTGTAAGTATATCGTGGGAGATCCACAACAAATTTTGTATTTACCTATGCAAAACAGATCCATGTTAGAACACTTGAAATGTTGATAGTTAACTACAAATAAAAGTTTAAAATTCAATTTACTAAAGTAGCTGTGATCGAAGAGAAAATTGTCTTTCGCTTTGTTGAAACGTAATTTCGCTGAACGCATGAGTTGTGCTATCTGTTTACTGTTCAAAGCAATTGAACTTCATCTTTAGGCTTAAAACCTAATGCCATCTCTATAATATAGAGCTTGCCTGCCTTTTAGTGTTGCAGAGAGTTCTACCTAGGGCTTAGGAAAACAATTATGCTTTATCGCTCAGAATTTCAAGAGAACTAATGCAGAAGAAAATCTACGAACTACATGAAATGAAACTATCATTAGTGCCTAGCTACGAAACATTGTTCATGGTTAATACAGAACCAGGGGAGAAATAACTTTGGAAACTTGTTGATCCCTTTCGAAAGTTAGGAGTATTTCGGTAAAGTTGCACTAAATAAGCTTCTTCGCCCAGATGCTCTAAACTTTTATCAAGTCGGTGAGAACATTAGGATAATCCTAGAAATGAATGAGCTTGCTAACTTCAGCTAGTTAGGTAGTTGGCCATTGCAAAAGGTATTTCGGTTGAGATTACAAAATTTCACTACTTTTCTCTTTTGTTCCTTGGGTCAGGTGCTATCTGCTGGTAAATTTTATGAGGGTCGAATTTCATAGAGAGAACTTTGAAACGCAAGTTAATACCTTCCCTTTGATAAAGTTAATGAATACTTGACATTGCCTTTGAAATGTGCAGTATGGCCATGGAGAAATTGAATGACACAACCAGTTGGCATTAGGAATATTTTATTACAAAGAATATTGCATTTATAGAAAGTACTTTCATTGAACTTTAAATTTTCCAGTTGGAACGTAAGCATAAATGTTTCATGCTGATTTAAGATTCCATTTATGTATATTTCCTTCTTATTTTGCAGCGACTACTGTCTGGGGTACATTGCTTCTATCTAGAAACTTTTAACATTCATATAATATATCCAATCCTTTCTCGTTCTTGTCGAAAGCACGTAAAAATAAATTTTTTTTTTCATAAATGTAAATACATTACGAAGAACGCTTCAGAACTTTAGTAGCATGTGCAAGTGGGTTAGGGCTGCCATCCGTCTTAGTTTGGTGGGCGTCCGGGGAGCGACCGTACGGGGTTTTCTATACCATCCGGGTTTCAAAATTTTGGAAACCAATTAATGAAAAATTTAATTTTAGTGTGTACTGTACGTGTATGGTGTACCTGATAACGGCGACAGACAGAACGATGCGACTCTCAAGCGGTGTTGCCACTTGAGTCCAAATGAATCCATTGGGATACATTTTGGATAAATGGATACTTTTTTTGCAAGGGATAAATTTATTACTTCTTACATTCCTAGAACAATTAAATAATTATGCAAAACTTGCGAATTTATGAACGCATAAAGCTATAACATCAGCGCCAAATCTATTCCATTATATTATCGTTGATTTGCAAGTCCATAACCTTCAGGCTTTTCTCACTTACTACTGAGCCATCTATTTTTGCTAAATTGAATCGCTCATTTGGAAGAACGTACATGTTCAATTCCAATAATAAGATTATATTTTATAACCTGCTTTACAAGTGTGCAATAATAAATTACTAAAGTTGCGCGTTCTTAGAACGGAATTCTCGCTTAAGTTTGTAAATTTTTTAAATTTTTTTTAAATTTATTTTAGTATTTTTAATTTTCTTTTATTTTTTACCTTAGATGAATCTAACTTTATCATTCCGTTTATAGCGCATAGAAATAATGATGGCAGAGAAAAATGGATTGGACCCTCTTGCAAAATATTAAAACATATTTTGATTTCTACATGTCCACCTGTCAGTCGGTCTGTCCGTCCTCACCCGAGAGTACGCTGACTTAGAAAACTGATTTTGTACACAGCGTTTAAAAAAAAAACAAGGTTCGAAAATGTGACAAGTCGGTTATGTTCATGATGTTGCTATTTAAAAATTGAAGTTTTTTACGTATACTGAGAAAACGATTAGTCCTAGTTTTTTTTTTTTTTGCACTTAAAAGTCCTTCAGAATATGATATGATATAAAATTAGTTTTGCTTAGTTTTTGCTGTCCGAAGAATCGTTCTAGAAATATATGCGAAAAACCACTTCAACAATCAAATTTGCAGAGAGGGGACCGTATAAAATTACATACGGGAATTCTTCTTAGAGTATCGAATGAATTGTATATAGACCAATTCCAGCCTTTTTACTGATTTTAATATATTTAAATTTTAAAAATTTTTTTTTAATATTTTTTGCGTAAAAAAAAAGAATGGTGGACTTGTCCACGTTTCAGACACAGTATGAGCTTTTCTATATACATATGGTGGGCTTAAATTTAAATCGTTATAAATCGTAAATCGTCAACTGGGGAAAGTTTTATTTTTTGATGTAAAAAGGTAAATTTGCACAAGTCAAAAGTCAAAATATATCAGTATCAAGAATCCTACTAGTACTGTGACTATCAGGGATTTCCATTGCATAGGAAATATACTAATTGTTATCATTGTGATTTTGGCAGTTATATCATAAAAATCAAAGTGGATACGTTTTTGGATGTCTGGATACATTTTTTCAGAAATTTTTGATACAAAATAATTATGCTCGGCAGCAACACAGGTCTCAAGGTCTCTCTTATCGCCACAGTCAGTCTTACTCTGTAGCGAGGAGATCTGTTGCTTGTGTAACCTGCGTTATGTGCCTGTATATTGTGTTCCGCGCGCTCGCGTAGTCCATGTAAAATCTCGGCACTATAGTGTGTCAATTCGCGTAAGTGAAATAACTGCAAATACCAGCATTTAAATACGGGAAGCAACCCAAATTGGTGACATTACGCGAGAGAAAAAGATTACCCATATAAAAAGAGTCCATTGTATTCATAAATATAAAAAAGCAAGAAAATTTATGTAAAATTAAGGATGGGTATAAGTATAACCATAGATGGCACAAGAACTAGATGTCGCATGGCATACTAGAGCAGAACATACAGATTCTGAAATGCGTAGTGCATTTTGGAGTGGACTATAATATGTCTTAGAGTGTGCTAAAAGCAAATGTTTTTATAATAGCAGTTTTGTATACATTTCATCGACTTCCTCAACACCTCAGATACAAAAAGATATGAATCACTCGACGTTATACATCATTTCAAATGTTGTGGTCCATTTCGGAATGGACCACCCAGCCATATAAATTTTGTATACTTTTTTTTATACATTTGCATGCGACATCTAGTTCTTGTGCCATCTATGGTATAACATAATAAAGAATTAATACTCACGTTTAAAAGAGAAAAACATGTGCAATCTACTAAGGACATGTTGTTACACGGCGCAATGCAAGTTTACAACAATTTGATAAGCAAATCAACTTTGGATTAACTTTTTAAAACATCGAATGCTCATTTTTGCACCAGGTTATTCAAGATTGCACAGTATTTTTTTGCATATTATAGGTAATAATGGAAACGTTAAGAGAATGTTTTCACTAATTTCTCCACAGCGGACGCCAAAAAAAACACACTGAACACAGAAACGGTTTCATCACTCATCAAAGCAAAATATAATAGCAGCTTGTGTCCGTGAGATCCCAACTTAAATTTTTAGAATAGAAGAATTTTTAAGAACTTTCATTTTTAACGATTCTAAATCAGATCATAATTGAATTTACAATTTATTTGTGGGCTTTCATCGTTACTGGTTAATGCCAGCTGCAAGCAAAACATGGCTTAGTTAGGCTAGTTACAAATTATGAAATGCAAGAAGGGAAAAACATCTGTCTCGTTAGCTCAGTGGTAAGAGTAGTCGCCCGGTAAGCGGAAGGTCCCAGTTTCAATCCCCGTACGAGGCGATTGTTTTTTCCTCTTGCATTTATGATTTGATTTAGAATCGTTGAAAATAAAAGTTCTGAAAAATTCTTCTATTCTTCATCTTTGACCGATTCTAACAGGTGTAGGTTCGATTCCCGCCCGCGGGAAAAGTAAATTAAAATTTATAGTATGTTTTATTATACCATAAGGTAAAGGTGCAGTAAAGAATGGAAAAAAATTAACAACATCAACAGAACGTCTTCCAGTATATTCAAGGATAAAGGCTCATATCGTTAATCTTGATGCTTTTGTTTTGATTTTAGATTTTTAAGATACTATTTTTGAATTTGTAAATTTGTTATACTGTTTGTAACGCACAGAAATAATGCTAATGGGTTGGCCACCGCTTATAATATTAAAAGTTATTTTGATTTTGGCATGTCCGTCTATCGAGAACACGTTAACTTAGAGAGCTGAAATTTTGAACACAGGGGTTAAAAAAAAAGAAAATTTGAGTTCGAAAATGTGACAAATCTGGTAACTCCTTCGTAGAGTTGCAATACAAAACCTTCGTCCTTTACTATACTATATTTATACAGTGCCTGAAAGCGTGTCAACGTAGAAAGCTGAAATTTTGTACACGGTATTTTCATAGTAATAGTAAATAAAGAAAAATGGACTAAATCCGACAACCCCTTCTTGGTATTGCGATATGTAAATTTAGGTTTTTTATGTGTACTGTAAAAACGATCAGTTTTAGATGTTTTTATTGTACGGAAAAGTTCTTAAGAATACGAGTCCTATGAAATTGGCTATAATCATCTTTACTGTCCGACAAACCTATCTAGAAATATATGCGAAAAACCACTTCAAAAATCAAACTTGCAGAGATGGGTGATCGTACGAAATTACATAAGGCCATTCATCTAGGGTATCATAACATTAGGCTAGGACCACCTCTAGCTCTTTTACTTGTTCTTACATAGCTTGAGATCCTTTCTTTCAAATGAGCCATATTTCACTGTCCTAGCATGAATAGACATATAGGTACATAAGCATTTTTAAAGAAGACCCGGGGGTGATTCTGTTCTTTTATCATACTTTAATGTCAAAATATACGCCTAAATTAAATGAACTTTTCTACTGATTTTTCGTATTTTAATTCAGTTCAGCAAGCCCTATATTACGTAGAATGAACTAAAATTCAAAATATTAAGCAGTTCTATTGCTCTCATTAGGCGTAGAGTATCCGCTTATCACAATATAAATTTTTTGTCACAATCACGGAAGCAGTTGACCAATTTGTCGTACCTTTAGGCGTGTATTCTGACATTAATTCATTGTAAATTCATTTGACTTTATTTTGTATTTGACAAAAAGGATAAATCAAAATGAATTTGGTGAATTTAAGAGTACGACAAATTTGAGGTGAAATGTCAAAATATGTGACTAAAATATACGCCTAAGCTACTACAAAGAGATCAGAACCCGCAGGCCTGGATTCTGATAAAATTAAAATGACAAATGAGAATGACATCGTGACTTTACTTCGAATATGCTATCCTTATGCAATGAATTCAGCTATGAAAAGTGACATATAGCGTTAAAATGCAGCTTATTTTCGAAACGCCGATTCTTAAAATGTTGGGTGACATGACATATGACTTTATTTATGGCAATTATTGCTTTTGTTTTCCGCTAATGTTTTTTAACCAACTGAAAAAAATTCATTTTTTTTTAAATTCAGACAGTTTTTTAAATAACTTTTATCAACTCACAAACCCTTGATTAAATAACTTTGTGCGTAAGGGCGATGTTCGTGACGAAAATGTGAGATTTTAGGAATAATTTTGTTTATAAACGTGCATGAATTTACATGGGGTTTATGACTTAGAGTTACTGAATATGGTGTTTTCGGAATGAGGAAAATTTCCGCTTTAAGAGGTTTAGTGGGGGGGGGGGGGGGGGTGCCTGCCACCGCCCGCTCCAGGGGATTTTCCAATTTTAGACATGTGTGATATAAAATTAAAGCCTACTGTTTTCTTTTGTAAGCAACTTCATAACAGATTTTTTCACCCGAATATAGTTAAAATGCGTAGTTTTCGATTTTGTGGACAGGAGTATAGATTGGTGGGGCTGATTTTTCTTGTAAGCGCTTTAATATAACGTTTTACATATTTAATGGAAACATTTCAATTTTCGATATTTAACCGTTATATGGATTTTGATGAGAAGCAAATTTTTCAGTTTTTTCATACAAAATATCTTTACATGCAAGTACATACCTACTGACATTAAAGTTGCAATAATCTTTTCATCTGTTTACGGCATAGAAAAGAAAGTTACACACTAACATTCGCAAGACAATGTAGAAGCGAATTAATTAATTAATTAATAGGTCCGATAGATTTTGCACTATGAAAAGAGCTTTTAGACAAAATGTAATAACTAGAATGTAGAAAATTAAATTTATCAAAAACCTTTTAACATAAAACCTCTAATAAATAAAATTCATTGGAAAGTAAAAAAATATGTTTTCTTTCTCAGTGATATACACCAGAAAAATTTCATTTCAACATTTAAACTCAAACGAGATAATATAATTTTAAAATATTATTAATATACTTTCATTTTGAGATTTACCCCCCGACTCTACATGATCTCTTAACCTCTTAAATTTAGCAAGCAAGAAATTTGAGCAGAATTGGTATTCTCTATAAATATTTTTTGAGAAACTTTAATTTTAAGAGGTTAAAAGCTTTGATGAATCGGAACACTCCCCTTTCAGTCACCCAGCTGTTAAACCTAATTCATTTTGTAAGAAGGAAGAAGAAGAAATGTTTGGCAAAAGGGCCAACGCACTAGTAGCAAGCTGAAGCATGCGCATTTTGCTATACTTATGCCCAGACATGTCATCACAATAATTTTGCTGAGCTGCAGTTCTTTATATGATTATCGCGGTTAATTGTGTACGTTTTTAATCAAATTACAGTTACTGATAATAGTAGGTGCAGTGTAATGATAATTGAATTATTATTTTATCACCTAAATCACAGATATGGAATTCCACAGCCGTCACTACGTCCAACATGATTTTTGTAGAAAAAATAGTTGTTGCCAAAACTTTAAAGTGACGATACTGTCGAGTAAGGCAGGTTATCCTAAGGCAAAGTTATTTCAATCACTTGAAAGGCAAAATTTTTTGGCTTTCTGCCATTCTTTATGAATACACACTCAGAAATAGCAAACGAATCCAAGTCGTCCCTCGTATTGTTCAGAACTATCCTCTGTGCATGGCTAATATTAAATAATTATTTTATATTTCACAAACTTGTACATTATTTATGTTATACATACGTACTTACTTTGCTGCATATTTATCCAAAATTTCGGTATGACAAACAAAACAGTTTCATCCTCCTTTGTCGATAAATCATTTTTTTTCCAATTATAATCATAAACATAAGAACAGATCATACATTTACAAACCGCTGCAGATGCATGTCCAGGTACACTTATATCCTCATAACTTTTGGGATTCTTTGAAATCAAACTCGATATGTTTTGAGCGTAGTTTGCACATATTATACTTCGACAAAATACATATAAATAATAATTTTTTTTTTGTACCGTAACAATTTGAGTTACTGAACAATTTTCTTCGACTGAGGTTAGAAATGCGGAAATCCTTATATTTCCAAATTGGATAAAATTTTTAGAGTTTGCATGAAATACAATAATAATAATAAGAACTAAAATATTAGCTCACCCGTACAATGTGCTTCTCCATATTTATGGTGCAACGCCATTTTCAAAAAAATCATATCTCGTGTACAGTACAACCGATTTTCCTAATTCAAATACTAAATGAAACTAAATACTTTATACTTGTCATGAAAATATACGACAACATCGAATATAACTGTTTTTGTTAGTATTTTTTTCAACAAAATTATATTACCATATTCTTTTGAAATTGGAGATCTGTAAACTCCTTTTTTTTATTTTGGACCCAGAAGCCTTATTTATACCTTGGTGAAAAATTGTAGTGGAAAATTTTAAAGCGACAGTATGCACAATGAGCTCTAGATGGCGTTACACCGTAAAATCATGAAATTTTTAACCACCCTACGTGGAGACAACAAAATACTTGACATAAACCTATAATTAATTCAAACTTCATACTACCAAACAGCATTGCATTTTTACCACAATAGGAGATCAGCGCTATCGAGCTGTTCAGCACTCAAAGGAAAAACAGAAAACAAAACTCTTATTTAGTCCGTATCTTGAAAACTACGAATAATTGACTGATGTTGCAATAAATATGTATGTACATAAATAAACATATTTTTTAAGACGCGCATCATTTCCGACGGTTTTAGCTGGCACCTTAGATGATTGCACACAGATAAACAATGAGTACAGAGATTAGTTAGTAAGTCCTCACACAAAATTGATCGTAACCTTAGATGGAGTTGTACAAAATTTACCAGTATTTAAATTTTGAATAAAATTGACGCATACATATGCAGCGATGATGCTAAACTATTTGGACTGACTTCAGTGTAAAAACTAGAGAAAAAGGCCGGTTACAAGAAGGCTTTGAATAAAATGTAAGCAAAGAAAATACATTAGAGAGTACTTAGCCGACTGCGACATATTAAGGATGTATAGATTTTATCATTTACATGGGTTAAGTATTTCAAAAGGCTATGTATTAAGGCACTCATTCTACAAGAAACTGAACAAGTTACAAGAATTTCCATTCGCGAAACAACTGCAACTTTCACAATTATGTGTTGGAAAGACCGTGGGATTTACATATTTTCAATGCCGAAGAATGCTTGAAGGAATTATTGTAAGACTAATAAGTCACGTTCACCAAACTCCCTCCAGCTAGAAACAACAGAAAAAACAAAGAAATTACTGAACTCGTCAAGTGTAGGTAGTGAGGTTTGATAAAATTTACATGTTCCAATCAGAGAGGTTTTTTTTCCTTTGTCAATCTGTGCATTTAGAAAGAGTTTTATATTCTTAACAAAAATAATGCCATGAAAGGCTTCTAAAGATGGATGCGGACTATATTTTTGTATTTATATTTTCTCAATCGTGACTGTCGCGTTGTGTATTCAAATTTACAACATCTGCGTTATGAACGAGAGTTTCAATCTATTCCACTGAATAAAGTAAATGTCTACGCACGGTTTTCTATCCTTAAAGGTCAATTTAACCTTTGCTTTACCGATATCCACCCGGGTAGATATTTCGATTTACTTTTCTTTATAACTCAGCGAAATTTCATCAAATCTCAAAATGCCTTCGACTCAGTGACTATATTTTCATTTTATTTCAGAATATAAAAAGAAAATCATTTTATTTGCACCGTTTCATTGTTTTTTTTTCAATTTCGTTGTTTTATATACGGATTACAAATTGTATCTATCCGGGTAGATACTACAATTTATATGGAAATTTGTTAATGTTGTAGTTTGTCGTTAGAATATTTGCAAGAAGAGTAAGAGCACTTTCATATCAAAAACAAGAATCGAAAAAATGTAAATCGAAAAACTCAATTTGTTTACTAAAAAAACATTTTACTAATAAAATAATATTTTTATCTAAAATGTTTAAGAAAAACACAACTTTTATGTTTTATCGGTCAGAATTTTTGGGGCGAAAAAGATTTTCGATCGATAAATCATAAAATTGTGTTTTTCTTAAAAATATGAGATAAAAATATTATTTTATTAGTAAAATTATTAGTTTAACCTATTTCCCATGATTTTATTAATCATTGGAGTAAAAATCTTATTTTAAAGTGGAATAAATTGAGTTTTTCGGTTTTGATGTGAAAGTGCCTTAAAACATGTAAATACAACACTTATTTATTTTAATGGATAATAAAATAACTAATAATATAAAAAAAGTATGTACGAAAATAGAACAAATAGAAAAACAAAAAAAAAAAAAGCAAAATATTAGCGTTGGGATAATGACTACATTGAGAATGGACCTGCATGACAGCCTTCATATTTTGTTTGTGTCAAGCTATGCTGTGCGCATACTGGGTTTTTATTGATGCATGCTTGGCGAGGAGCTTCTTCTTTTTCTAGAGAATCATCTGAAGTGAAGTTTTCGTCCATTTGGCTTAATACAGTAATCGACTCATCTAAAATACATTCCATTGCAGTATATAATTTTTCGTCTATTGTAATCGCTTTATATGGTTTGCAATATGTCTTTAGGTTCGAGTTAATCATCATTAAGACACCCGTAAAAGGTGCAGCTTTATTCACTTTGTGGCAGCTCGAAGTCCCTAATTTTTACTTGTTCAAATATCTCTAATTTTTACTTATTTTTTTATTATATCAAAATTATTATGATCACGGATGGATTTGATTTTGATGGAAAAAAACAAAATATATGAGAGAGGTTACTTTTGCGAATTTGTGACTACTACATCTTTTATAAATGCTACAAATTGGTGACTCCGACGTGATGCCCAACGAAGAGGCGGAACAGACCAACGAAAAGGGGGAACAACCACAATAAATCGAATGAGTTGCTGTAAAAATTACACCATTTTGGATGGATAATCCCAAACTTTAGTTCATCCAACTCGAGAGCCAATTTTTTAACGCAAAGATAACAACTGATGAGACAAAATATCATCATGTTGTGGGAGCAGTTGAGACGGGAATACTAAGTCAGGTATACGACATTATATCTGATCCACCCGCCACCAATAGATATGAGGCATTAAACAAGAGTTTGGTAGAACAATTTGCAGATTCGGAAGAACGGAAATGACGGAAGATTTTTAGTGAAGTCGAACTAGGTGACAAAAAACTACCGCAATTTCTCCGTGGGATGAGAGAATTGGCAGAAGGACGAATTTCTGACGATATTCTGAGGTCAAATTGGAAACAAAGACTTCCTACCCAATGTTAAGCAATTATGTCAACACTTTCTGTGAGGAGGACTTAACGAAACTGGGAAGTGTAGTAGACCAGATAATGGATGTGAATTATTTTAGTAATCAAAGAATAAATGCTGTTATGACGACTAATGATACGAATAACCTTAGTAGAACATTAGCTGAAAGTTAAGATTGTTTGGCTAAACTAAAATATCGAGGAAGATCATCATCCTAAAGTTCATCATCTAACCGACATAGATCAGTATCGGGACGGCGTCCAAGTCCAAACTCTACAAGCAATTCCGAAATATGTTGGTATCACAGAAAATTCAACACTAAGGCTAGTAAATTCAGAAGTCCTTGTAGTTTCAAAGGAAGTTCTTTAAATTTCCAAGCCGATCATTAGATGCGACGAATGATCAAATACGTGCAACAAGTCGTCTTTTTGTTTTTGATTCAACGACCCGGCAAAATTTTCTTGTGGATACTGGAAATGACATATCGATTTTTCCAAAAGGAATAAAAGATATGAAACCTGATGACACATCTTTTCTTTTTGCAGTAAATGGAACAAAAATAAAAACTTTTGGCGACAAGCTTTTAAATATCAGTCTAGGATTACGCTCAAATTTTCAATGGAAATTTATAGTTGCTGATGTCGATAAAGCAATCATTGGCTCTGATTTCTTTCATCATTTTGGACTCTTGGTAGATTTAAAAAATCGAAAAATAATTGATTACATTACGAAATGTAGTTCTAATGGTAGGTAGTATACTGTGTTTAACTCAAAAAAATTTCTGCATATAAAAACGATTTCTAAAAATTCGTCATACGCAGAATTATTCGCCGAGTTTCCAGAAATTATTAAACCTAGGAATTTTGAGAGCGAAGAGAAAGTGAAAATTTCTCATCAGATCATCACCAATGGTCAACCTGTTTTTGCAAAAGCGAGAAGATTGGATAAGGAGAAATATAAAGCAGCGAAGAAGAAAGTCGAGTTTATGATTGAACAAAACATCTGCAGACCGTCGAAGAGCTGTTGGGCTAGTCCACTGCATATGGTCCGAAAACCGAATGGTGATTGGCGACCTTGTGGGGATTACCGGATGTTGAATTCAATTACTGTTCCAGATCGTTATCCTGTTCCGAACATTCAAGATTTCACTTTTAATCTGGAGGGAAAAACTATATTTTCTAGAATCGATTTAGTTCGAGCTTTCACCAGATTCCTGTGGAGTCTAAAGACGTTCAGTAAACAACTATCATCACTCCGTTTGGGTTGTTTGAATTTCCAAGAATAACTTTTGATTAACGTAATGCAGCACAAACCTGTCAACGATTTGTGCACGAATTTGTTCGGGGATTAGAATTTTGCTTTCCATATATAGATGATTTCCTTATTGCATCTTCAACTGAAGAGGAACACAAGAACAATCTGCGAGCTATCTTTTTCCGTCTAAAAAAATTTGGCGTGGTAATTAATCCAAGTTAATGTGAACTTGGTAAGGCAACTATTGAGTTTCTCGGATTTTTAATCTCTAAATCTGGTCTGAAGCCAATGAAGCAAAAAGTTGAAGCTATCCTTAATTTCAAACAGCCTGAGGATTTGAAACAACTGCGTCGATATCTTGGAAAGTTTAACTTTTACCGTCGCTTCAAAGTGCACTTAACGATTCCATGAGGGAAAATCGAAAGAAGAATTTAAAATGGCAATGGAAAACCGATATAATAAAAGCCTTTGTTAACACGAAGAAGGCTTTAGCAAACGCTGCTATGTTAGCGCATCCTTCATCATCAAAAGAACTTTGTATTATGGTTGACGCATCTGATTTTGCCGTTGGAGCTATGCTACAACAGAAAACAGAAGGTAATTGGGAGCCATTAAATTTATACATATGACCGAGAGCTATTAGCGATTTATCAATCAAAAAAACATTTCGAATATATGTTGAAAGGTCGAATTTTAAAAAATTTTAGCTATCATAAACCACTTGTTTTTGCGTTTCAACAAAATCCTGAGAAGGCATCGCCTCAACAATTAAGACAATTGGATTTTATATTATTATTTCTGATTTTATAACGTAGTTGCTGATACTCTTTCAAGAATAGAAACAATAGATATTTCTGAAAACATCGACGAGATTTGTTTATTGCTTAACAATTATCGATCGTTTTACGCGCTGGACTGAGGTTGTACCTTTGAAGGGGATTTCTGCAGAGGAAGTTGCCGTTGCATTGTACTCTAACTGGCTTGCTCGTTTTGGTGTTCCACAGAAACTATCTTCAGAACTTTCAAAACTGACGGGAGTCCATCATATCAGAACAACGCCATATCATCCATGCCCGAATGGTATGATTAAGCGTTTCCATCTTGTAATGAAGGCAGCAATCAAAAGTCATTCTACTGAGCGATGGACGGAAGTTTTGCCTACAATTTTGTTGGGTATAAGTCAAGAATGCCGTATAAAGAAGACATTAAAGGTTCGACGCAGAGCTTGTTTGTCTTCTCTATACGCCGTTCTTATACCCAGCTGTTTTATGCCGCATTAGAGATATTTGAACAAGTAAAAATTGGGTATTTCGACATTATAATATAATAAATTGTAGTTCTTATTTATAAATACTGCAACTTATTAGCGAGTAGCTCTTGTAACGTGCCAATCGAAACGAACGAACCGCAATATTTGTTGGAATCTATTTCTAAACATCGTAGCACAATAGGAAGAAATTATGTCTCCAGAGTATACCTTCAGCCTCTTGATTATAAGTATTTCCGTAAGTGACTCCCATGTAAGGGGTTTTTATCGGGATTTTTGTTGTTCCATTCGGCGCAGTGTGCTTCGGCTCTTTTATTCATATATCTACATATAAGGTATGTAATGGGGAAACTCATGATGCAAAGAAGGTATCCTTTTACGATAAATTCTTGGTGATCGGAATAGGGCCGCTAGACAAAGAATCACGAAGAATATTGTGAGCATCCTTTCTTTGCAAGGTCGATGGATCTTTATATCATTTTGTCTCACATTTGCTTAAAAAATAGTTTTCATGAGATGAGGAACCTTCATCAGAATCACCATCATCGATTTCGTCATCAAAATCCGCATCAAAACTTAACTCCACCATCTACCGCACCTTCAAAATCTTAATGTTGATCCTCAGGAATATGCTATTCATCGGTATTAGCACCCTCAAATAACTGAACGTCTTTCTCCTCCGTTTCGGGATCGAAATCTTGCATTTGCCTAAAATAGGCTTGCCTCTTTTCATATGAGCCGTTTCATACAGTCTTTGAATGGAAACAATTGCTGTAAATATAAACGCAGTTGTGTCGAGCGGCGGGCCAACAAACTTTTTTCCAGTAAATGGTATGTAATATGAAATATAAACAGATCCTAGGTCATATGAAACATTAAATTGTGCAATAAATGCAAAAACTCACCTGTCAACTGCTGACGCAAAATATATTCAAAATTCCTATCTGGATTCACAGTTTTTTTTTTGTTTTTGCTACACAACTTCTCATTTAAAAATTTAAATTGAAACTAAAGAGTACATAAATCATGAAATATACTTATATATACTTTACCGAAGAAATAAACTTACCATGACCATGAAAGTACATTATCTGTATTTTGCAAAAAATACGTCTCAGTATATGTTTCCTGCTATTCGTTCAGTTGTAAAAAGCTCCTTCTCATATAAAATAACATAAATCCCTTGTTTTTGGTATTTCGATATAATATTAAAATCAAGAATCGTATTTACCATACAAAATGTATGAAAAATATGTGTGACTACGTGGGTACATACAGGTGTGAATGAGTATATAAAATTTTACTGTAAAGCGAAGCTTAATTCAATTCAATTCATATTTATTTCTGGTTTAAATGCTACAATATTTTCATTCATTTGCTATCGAAACATAATTTGGATTAAAGACTACAGCAGGGAACTTTAAGCAAAAAGTAGCTGCAATATTTACCTACTATACATCAGTATTAAATGCAATAACTATAAACTAACAAAAAAAAAAGAATCCAAGAAATAATTGAAATAAAAGAAAAGAATATGAAGTCTGTGCAAAATAAATCATTCCGAGAAAGATTCAATTCACAAAATCTACGACAAGTTTCCTGTATGTGACGAAGGTGCTGGCCTTCTGATATTGAAGGGCAAATTATTCTACAGTCGGGAAAACTGAAAAATGTAATAACCCTCGAGAATTTGAGTAGAAAATCGTGGTATAAGAAGGCTGTATCCCCTAGTTGAATGCAAGGGATGTATCATATTACTCAGTACGAAGGCTCTGCGGTAGAAATTATAAGGAAAAAATAGGGCTATCCATTTCAAAAATGTTTGCAAAAAACATCTAAACATCGTGTAATTAAATTAAGATGTGGTATGTGATATAGTATAGTTTTGATACAGACCAAATACAATCTTGTACTACAGTCTCTCAACGCAACATTGATCTTTCTAGTGCAAGAAAAGCAAACTTAGATTCCCTACTTAAAAAATCTATAGAAAAACACTGAAGACCTGGATCAATTTTAGAGAGATTATTTTTTATTTTATCGCGGGATGAAATCTTTGAGTTAAGGGCAACACCTAAATTACGAACTTTATTCTCACAAGGAATAATAGCCACGCCGTTCAACATTACTACATGTAACATAGAATAATCAATTGTCGGGCAAGAGAAGGCAATGAGTTTTCTGCACAGGATTGCGTGATCAAGAGTATCGCTATCGAATGCTTTTGAAAATTCAAGGAACACCCGTTGCATTCATTTATCCAAATGAGTTGCTTCCTTAATTTCATTGACTGCCTTTAAAAAGGCTGTGGTGCAAATATCCTTGGATTAAAAACCGGATTGGAAGTCATTAAGGAGACTAATGAATATTGATGCGAAGATAATGAGAAATTTGAAATAACATTAGTTTTTCAAAAACACCACACGTTCAGTGATACTTGTCACGTAAAATATATGAGCTCTTAAGTATAGGCTAAAACACAATGTGGGTGATCTGACAAATATGCTGTAAAAAACGCTGTCAATTGGGTTCTAATAACACGGCGATTTATGGTATAAAATACAATTTTTACGACACTGTTCGACGTAGTCGTCGAATTTAAGTAAAATTGGTGTTTAGCAAAATTACGATTTGTGTTGCGTTCATATGCATTGTATAACTTTTTTTTTTAATCATATCCCAGATAACAAAATGGAACATGTTCTAAAGAGATACTTTTTGGACACACATGATCGGTTCCAAATCGGTTAACTTCATTCAATTTCGGCAAAAGTATTCCACTTTTTAGAATGACTTTCAGAAAATCGAATTTCCGCTCCTGCCACAGTACAGCAGCGTTTGGGTTTGTGTACCGGCGGAAATAAAAATGATACGTTTTCCATACATTATTTTATATCGAATTTTCATTTCGAAACGGAATCTCTGTTAGTGTTCTCAGTCAAATATCTAGTTTATGAGTAATTTTGGTAGTTAATTTATGCTTTTTTTCAATTTTAAATTCATTTGAAAACGTCCCGAATATGGGTTTCATCCATATTTACTTTACATCCTTTAGAATACGTTCTGAATATGTTTCCTTGGATGCTCAATTATATCAATTTTATATGCTTTAGAATACGTTCTGAATATATTCTTTCGGATACGCACCGATTATCACACGATCATTTTTAACACTGACGTTCGAAGATTTCGTTCCGCAGGGCGGACATGAGTCTTATAAAAAGCATATGGAAAGAATATGTTTTTTGATATCAATAGGTGTAGCCAGAGAACATGTTCTCATATCCTGTGGAACATATGGAGAAGATAATCAGAGCATGTTCTGTGTTATCTGGGATGTTTGATAGCTTGGAAATATCAGGCAATAAATAGTGCCGTGGAAAATATCAAAGTTAATTAATCCTTCGATAGGTGTCAGCCCCGCGATCTGTAAAATGCGGTACAAGATCCCAAAGGACCTTCATAGACAAATACTTTACTTAGGTATCCATGTCAGCAAGTATCCAGGTATGTTCAATATATTAGTTGTTTATTTTAAAAGTGGCGTAAGTCCATTTTGCAAAAAAATTGAGTTAACTACCTTAATAGTTACATTTTTGCATGGTCTTTTCATTCTGAAGTAACGTGTCACTAATTTATTTAAAATCATTAAGGCTTTCTAACACGAAAATATGCTGGGTTAATGAAATGACGAAAGAGTTTATTTTGGAAGTGGCGTAAGTCCCATTGTGAGAGTTTCAAGTGGATATTCAAAATATTATGCAATAAAATTTTATGAGATCACAGTTTTATGTTTAATTATCAAAGTAGCAGTTGAATTAACAATGTGCAATGCATTTTTTATAAACAAATTAATATCAAATTTCACCTTCGATCAGCCGCGGAAAGATACTTGCCAAAAATGTGATCTTTTAAACATTAAAATTAATGCATCGGATAATAACGAAGAAAAGACAAATCTTATAAACGAACACGATGCTCATTTAAGACAGACAGAATTGGCTCGAAAATAATTAAAAAAATATCAAAATTTGGCATTACATAATTATGGTCAGTATTTCAGTTTTTCTTTCGACTTACAAAAAGCACTACCCTACACAAAGCTAACTACTTTAGTTCCATAATTTGTGCATACTAAATCTGAGTTTTCACAAGTTCCATGATAATAATGTTCACATGCATATCTGGGATGAAACCATAGCATCCATAGGTTCACAGGAAGTAGCATCATGTATTCTGAAGTATCTAAAAAGTTTTAGGAACGAAAGGCATATTATATTGTTGAATAATAATTTATAAAAAAATACTAATTTTAATGTAAAAGGTATTCAGCAAAGAATAAAAGTTGGATATTTTATTGATTTTATAACATAAAAGTGTACAAATTTTTATTTATTTTTTCAAGGAAATTTTTCTTTACCTATGGGCTTATGCTTTTAAAGAATTGAAAGCGACATTTCATGATTTTGAAAGTGGCGTAAGTCCATTTATAACCATAAAAAACATATTGTTTCTCAAATAATGTCAATTATGATAAATGGGATGATAAATTTGACACCCTTGGAAACTCAAAATCATTATGTTGCTATGTTTTTCATTACTCACATTTTTAAATTTAATCGAACGCCCACTCTTCAATATCTCGATTCGAACATAACTCGATTTATGCCACTTTCAAAATAAACGGCTCACTGCATGATTTTTTAAATTAAATGCAGCAATATCAATTATGTTGTAGAACATTGCAAGTGGCCAACGATTTGTTGAGCGTTTGGAAGAATAAGTGCTTAGCATTTCATCCCAGCATTATGGCAATTATAGTCCAGAATAGTTTTTGGCTTTTGCTTATTTAAATTATCTACCTCATAAGTGTAATGTAATGTAGACAGCAGTAGTACCGATTTACTCCATTTAGGCACATATGAACATAATGAAACATTGCCATTGTAGAAACCAAATAGTTGGAGCAAACACAGATTTTTCCCATCAATAGCGTTGCCCCTTCTAACGTTGAAAAAATTGTTGACTTATGCGGCGCGACCGACACCAAGGTATATTTCACCCAAAACTCCGTTTCAGTTACTTCTAAATTTGCCTGTAGCCAAATATCATAGATGGCGCTAGTTTTGATGGTGATAAATCTCTGCGGCCGTGAATTCGCGTTATCAAACCGAATGAATTTTGTAATGGACACAAAACGATCATGCGATAAAGCAGGTTTGAATATTGAAGAACTCAGGTCACATGTCTGAGTTCTATAGTTCCTTTAGACGATCGTTGTTGCATACAAAAAATCTTCACAAATGCATCAAACCCTGTCAAGGTCAATGCTCTCCATTGCTTATGCTTGATAGAATTTCCTTGATTTCATGTAGCTACTACCTAGATCCCTTTGCGACTCATTCCGTGCATGTAATATGTATGTAGAATTTCTAGGTTGATCAGAAAACGAAAGATCAATAGCGGATCATAAATGAAGGGCTCAACAGCAAAGGGGTACAAGTACACTTTCCTCACTTTTGCGATATAACACTTTAAAGTTTTGGATATCCTAAAATTCTGTTTAAAGTTTTAAGTTTATGTAATTATAATAAAAATAATCCGTATATCTGAATAAATTGTTTATGAGGTTAAAATAATGTTCGTTGCTTTTTGGTTTAGTAAAAAGGTAATAATTTAATCCCTTGCAATCAGTAATACCCCATTCCCTGCTAGAAGTACCTCTGAACAAAAATGCCTACTAGTAAGTCGTTAAAGAAACGGCTGCTATAAAACAGCACGGGATAAGTATTTATAATCCACGCCACGAAAAATGAGCTATCAACGTCAGGGATATTTCAGTTTGGGGTTACCACTTTACCAATTTAGTGCGAGAGAAATTCTGTAATTTTGCCATTTCAATTAAGTTATTTTATTGATTTTTCTACAAGGTCAGCTAAATTTGATTCAAACTGTCATTCATTGTGCACTTTTATTTGAGACACAATCCAAAATTTATTTTGAAGTTCTTCATGTTGCCGCATCAAAATAACTTATATAGACCCATTTTAGACGAGTCAGTGTACCATTTTTTCCAAGAAAAAAAAGAAGACTTCATGTAACTCGCTTAACAAATTTTTATTAATGCTTATATTATATAAATTATATTCATGCTTTTATTCGAACCACTAATTTTGAATATATTTAGTTTGCATTTCTGCACTTATTTGAATTTTTAACAAAATGTTACGTGTACCCCTTTGTCTTTGAGCCCCTGAAATCATCTTGTTCGATAGCCCTGGTATGCTTTGTTTGTAGTCGATAATGTTATGAGCATGTATATGACCATTTGGTGGTATGCCACCAATTTTTGACGAGAAATTCGTCTACAGTTGCTGTATTTAACGGTATGAACAATCTGGGAGGTTGTTGAGTCAACCGTTGATCTGACGTAATTGTACAAGGTGATGAGGTCTTGCGTATTTGTTCAGTCTTAAGATAAGACCATATAAGCTGGATAGGATTACTACTACTGATGCTTGTTGTGTTCCTATAGCAATGCTTGAACTTGCTACAGGAAGTTGATATGTGTAGATAATGTGATTTTGAAATTATAGGCTTCTTGAGAGGCTTCTTATTAGAGTTCTGAAACTGATGAGTAATGGATAGACGAATACTCTTATAGTATTTGTCTTAGTAAGAACAGGGCTCTGTACCCCTAGAAGGAATAAAAGCTGGAAAAATACACTAGAAATGATTCCATATATATGTTAAAACAGGCCTGTCCCAATGACAGTCCAGTTGTCCTTGTTATATGTCGAGCAGTGAACAGAAAGCGTTAGATAATATGCTCAGCTCGGTACCAGATTACATTGAAGTGGAGCCTGATTAATTGGGCAAGTTACTTCTTCTGATAATCTTGAGTGCGGGATAATCCTACCCTGTGTGCGGGTGTATAGGATCTCAGACGAGGTCTCCCACCGATATAGATCATGGGAAGTCGGCGCTGTTAACACAGGCGCCACCTTTCTTCTGCTTCAGGTTAGAAGCCTGTGTCTAAATTGAAATCTCTGAAGGAAGATCTTGAGGAATCCTGAAAGAAATGACTTCAATTTAAAAGAACAGCTTTCAGGAGTTCTGCCAGAGATCTTCTTAGACGTCTTCGTCGAAGTAAAACGAGTATTTCCTTTGGTGAAATTTAATTAGGTTTACTGCTAGAAAATTCTTTTTAATAAATTGTTGCTTATTCGTAGACATTAAACATAAACATGATAATCAAACTGAAAGACTAAGACTAATATTTTGTTGTTGTATTTTTTACATCTATTTTAGAAAGCCTACCTAGCTAAACCCTCATGTCAACAGCAAGGTATTTCGCGTGCTTTCACTACTAGTTTTTTTACAGTGGTTACAGCGGTTGTACGTCGTCAGGCGAACTAATATGTCGCGTCGCCACAACCGCACGGTTGTTAATCCTCTCACCATTTAATGCCATTTGTGGATGTAAAGGTTACAACATCAGGTTCAACCTGTGGAAAATCAGCAATCGCAGGAGAAGTTCCTTGACGAAACATATCTACCTTATTATCGTCGTCTTCATCGATTTCAAAATATGCTTCGCCTTCGACATCGGAAACATCATTGTTATATTCTGGCCGATACATAAGGTTGTCGTCATAATCGCCATCGTGAAAAGGGTCATCATTATCAATCATTTCAGCCTCTATAGAAACCCGACATTTTACATCGGCCTTACAGTGCAAGTATTTTATCTAGTAAAATTTCGCTAGGTTGGTTCTAGTGAATAATTTTAATACTTCTTCAGCAGTTTTTTTCTTTTTTTTTTTTTTTGAAATCACTGAAGTTTGCATTAAACTGAGCTGTAATATTTGTAAAGTGTTACCAACGTTGAAAGTCCAGTATTTTTATAACTGTAAACTTAGTGATATTTATATTTAGACTTAATTTACTGAAAATGAATTGAACTGAACTAAAATTAACGGCACTACATTTCTAGTTACATCTTGCCGAAATTTTAGAGAAATTTACTGCAATATCATTAAATCGGTAACTTATTTGATATTTTAGGAAATGTCCACGCCACTGAAGTTTTGGGTACTTATATTTCGCTGAAATTCTAAGAAACTTAACTACTGTATCGGTAAGTGCCAGCAACTCAAGATTAGCTAAATTGAAATTCTAGTAAAATTGTTGTATTCCACTGAAGCTCTAGCTATATCTAGCCTAAATTCCACGGAACTGCACAGATACATAAGTAATCAGTTAAATATTCCACATTTGCCATTTATTAGTCATTCAGAATGGCGTGTAGACGCTTTTAAGCATTTTATGTGAAACAATAGTGAATTTTCATAATAAATATTTCCAGCTCGAACATGACTTGGAGACTTTTATTAAGAAGAAAGATCAGCATCAGATATTTTTGCTGTGAAAAATTAATGATGCTTTTACCACGGATGGAAAAATTTTTAATGGTTTGGGATAAGTATTGTTTAGACTGTGACCACGATATTTCTCTGCATTTGACACTTTATTTAAATTGCATTATGTACTAAACATAATGAGAATGAGAAAACAGTATCATTTTTTTAAACTTATATTTATAAAATTAAGAATTTGCCCTCTTGGAGTAGTATATTTGTATCACAAAACTTTAAAAATAAAAAAATTAAAATAATAATATAATAAAAAATTGCTTATACATATATATATATATAGAATTGAAAAAAAAAGAATACCAAATTCTTTTAGATAGAAAGGACAAGTTTTTTTTAATGTGTTTTTACTTACTTTTATATTTTATAAAATGTATTTAGTTTCTTGTCTTGAATTCTCTTTAAATTAAGATATAGCTCGTGTTATTTATAATATCATCAATTCAATTGTATGACATGCATTTCAAACACACACAAATTACTTAAAATAAATTCATTTCATTTTTAACACTGTTGGTTATATTTTCATTCCATTTACAGGCAATGCAGATATATTTTAGATGTTTGTTATTGAATCTAAAATATCTAGGCAGCCAGGTTCAGTCGAGAAGACATGAGTAGCTTTCCTGCGATTGCAGGCCAAGCTAGCATTATTTGAATGATATGAACCTTAGCTGTTTTGCAGATTTTCCTGAAATTCTAGACAAAACAACAAGAACCCAACGCTAGATTAATATTAATTGTTACTCTATTTCTAAAAAAATTTACTACTAAGGTAGTTTAAAGTTCATCTGATAATCTAGTTTCCATCGTCGGAAATTAGCGCAAAATTAAATAGAAATGCAGTAAATCTATATAATAGAATTCGAGTCTTTTGATTTTCACTAGATTTTTTACTGAAAAGTGTAGTAAGTGAACTCTAGTTGAAATTCGCTGTAATCTAGTGGGGAAAAACCATTGGTAGAGCGTTTTATTATTTAGAGCTAAGTTCACATCATTCCAATCATCGTTTCCATTGTTCTTCTATAACAGAAAGCCAGGCACAGAAAATGATATACCGAAAAAAATAAACAAAATAAATAAAATAATAATAATAAAATTCAAAAGGGCACACAAATAGGTATTTTTCAGTCAAGCGATAGTCTCAAGGTGTCTGGCAGATGACCCAGCAGCTCATACAAAGTTGTTTTTTCCACTATCTCGGCTCTATTGTATATCAAATGCATTAAAAACAAAAAAACAATGCGGGCGAGGGCTCGAATATGTCTGCAACTTATTTGAATCCATTCAGTACGCCATTTTTAAGGAATACATGCAGCGGAACGTTTCAAACGCGAAGTGCTACAAAATTATTAACCGACACAAACTGTAAAAGTTCCCTGTGGACCTTTTCACTGATGAGAGGGTTAAACAAAAAATGGCAGAAAAGTTAATTGTGGTGGTAAAATGCCACCGTATTTTGTACGAAAAACCGCATCCGCATAGAAACCCAAATCCGGATGAATTTTGTATAACTCACACACCTTCTTCATCTATGTGGGCTATATTTTTCTAAATCCCTCATAGTGCAAAAATGCCGCACAAGTCACTTCTAATTTGCATTCGTTGAAACTTTTTCTATTTTTAATTTAGATCGCAAATGAGAGAATAAATTTAATTGAGGATTGACAGCTCTTGTCACGCTCGTTTCGCTCCCATTGTATTTTCACTGACGTTTTGTCGACGCTTTTTACGGCGTTATATTTATGGTGTCACTCACATTGTGTTTTAGCCTTATGTCTAGTAATATTGACGGAGGTATAAGCTACACACTATTCAATGTTGCTTGTCAAGTTCTGCTCAGTAGTATTTTATTTATATTTAATGCGATAATTGTTTTTTGAAGAATTTTGTTCTGTCGCGATAGTTGCAGCGGTGTCTTGTGAGTTAGCGATAAAAGAGACATTCAAAATGGGTTGAAACGTGGTTTCAGCGAAGAGAATTTCAAAATGAATTATGATTATTAAAGAAACTCTAGAACAAACCAAACCGATCCTTATAATTACTTACGGATGAATGGGGCTTCGTTTAACGAGCTGGTTAATTCTTGTTTCTCCGATAACTTTCAAGCACGATAAAATCATTCAAAATTCTATAAGTGCTAAACAAAGACTTGTTGTAGCTACTTTGCGCTGTTTAACTACTGGCAGGAGCTCTGAATTCCTGAAGAGATTCTTACTTTTATAACTATAAAGATTTTTATAACATTGTAATACTAATTGTCTAAACGCTACATTTGAATTTCTGTATTGTCACATTGGAACTAACGGACGCCTGTGTTACATGTAAAATTGTTACTAACTAATACATGGGCATGGTGACCTAAAGAGAAGTTATTCAAAATGATATTTAATCAAATATATTAAATAAATTACGTGCGTCATCCTATAATAATCCTGTAATGCATTTAGATGATTCTATAAAGAAATTATTATCATTTTAAGGAGAAAGTAAATATAACGGCAATTGAATTACCTAGAGCTGAAGATCCAAAGGCAACCAGAATGTGCTTAAATCTTAGAGGGTCATGAAACATCAAGTCTGAAAAGCACGTTCATTATAAACGCCTCAATATAGGAAAATAAACCAGCTCGATGTCTCACCATATCTCAGGAAGTTACCGAATTATCACCTAAATCTAAATTAGAATGAAAACTAAAAGATGTGTATTTCGGGCAAACGAGCGGGTGAACAACAAACACACTTCTTGAATACCTATAATAAAATAAATGAATTAAGAGCTATGATCATGACAACATTAACACTTCACGCCTGCACCTTAACTTGTATGTAAACGCTTTTCGAATTTCACGGTCAACCCGGAAATGAAATAGCCCTATTCCTATTAGCTGAGTCGAAAACCCGAAAACTGCTAGAAATAATGGGAGGAAATGATTAATCGCATAAGGGGTTTTTCTCCTCTACACAACTCAACTGGGATAAATCTCGCACTCAGTCAAGCTTCAGTCCTAAGTAAAAACAAAAAGAATTTCAAGTTAAGTTTTAAGATTTTGTTAAATAAAGTGTATTGGTCTGCTTTAAAAGTTGCATTTCTTTAGTTACTACTGAATCTAATAAGTAAAATTCGCATAGAGCTTCACTCTATTGTTTAATTTAGATCGAGCTCGTGTACTCGTTAATGAAAACATATGGTGCCCATACAGGTGTTTACAGGTGCCTTACGTTTAACTCCACCTATCTCCATCGCTAGCCGGAAAAACGGTTCTGCATATATTAAAGTGCGTAACACGTATCAGATGAAGGAAGTCATTGAAGTCTTCATCTTTCCTAATATGAGTTATTGAATGATGCAGTTAAATGTTACAGATTTGAATCCATATATGACGAATTTGGTTTTTATGATATTCTTTATATATATAAATATAATTGTTAGTGCGTTAGAGATCGACCTATTCGATTGGGGTTATATTTCCATAACATATTTGTTTGGTCAAGACGATGGTTCACAGAGATACTAGGATTCGATAGGTGGCGCTTAAACAACAAAATATTTACGGAAAATTCTCTACAACATTACTTTAATTTTGAAGTTACAATATATTTTATATGGAATAAACCTAAAAAAAAATTGGAGCCACGCATACGAGGTGTTGCTGTTACTTCATATGAAGGAATATTTGCAGCAAATGGAATAGGCCAATTATACACTATTCATACAACACTTGTCGATGCATCACTTAGTTTTTCTCCACATCAAATTCACCAACTATTCGCCATATTTTTGACAAAATGTTTTCCTACAAACTCAATTATGGGAATAATATAATTTGTGGTTTTTTCTAATAACTCGTTATCTGCGAAATTTACGACTTGAAACTAAATATACCATTCGACGTAAAATTTTATATTTTATAATCCTGTGTACTCTGTTATAGCAATTAACAAAAGCATAGCCACTGAAGTACCCAAAAATTATTTTTTTCAAGAAATAGGACAAGTGGACATGCTAACGAGAAGTTAAAAAAAATTAGTCAAACAGCAATGCAAGTGCAGATAAATTGTTATTTAAAAACGAAATTCCGATTTTTGTTCCAAATTTTGTTGTTTTGTTTGATTTTTGTATATGTACTAACAACAATAATAAAGGATGCCGTTTATCAATACCAGTATTAACATCATTAATATTCAGTTTCAGTCGTTTTCTAGAGAGTTTTGCTATGAAAATTCATAGCGAAATAAGTCAATTGAAATTGACTCAGTTTGCTGCTAAGTCTGCAGCTCGAGAAGTGAGTGGAAAAAACTCTTTAAGCAAACGAAAAATTTAAAAAAAAAAGAAATTTCATTGCAAAAAGAGGGCATTTCAAATCAGCAGGAACCGTATAATCGTCAGTACGGCTTGGTTCGTGCCTGCCGTATATGCCAAAGCAAACAGTCATTTTGTCCGATAAAATTTCATGGCTTTCGCAATTTTTCTTATTTTACAATAAACTGCATATGTGAACTCCTCGGGTAAACCGTAAAACGATGTGCAATTACTGTTTTCAAATAACTATTCATCTTCAATTGAGTCATTAGTTCGCACACAGTATATGGAAAAAAGTGTTATAATTGAGAGCGAAATACATTGTATGTGCAATTTCTTCGCTATATTTAACATTTTATGAAAAATAGTATCAGTACTGTTAATAAAATTTATTTCAAAATGTTCTGTGAGAAAAAAAAATTCCACAACTGATGATTTCCCAAAACTTTGTCGCACTTTTGCCACTTTTCCCTTGTTTTCTCAAAACTGCCTTTTTGAAGATAATGAGTTATTTGGAAAAACCACAGATTTAATGAGTGAAGATATACTGCAAAGAATTCGAACAACAAATCAAAACTCAAATCTTCAATTCACACTAGAAATGTATAACAAAGCATTTGTTATGATCGAAGACATTTGCATACTAATATCGAATGAACCACTCCCAAATTTGGGAACGCTTTCAGAGAATCGACCAGCAACGGACTTAGTTAATAATGACATTCCTTCATTTGTTGCCAAACGAACAAAAGCCAAATATGATAGGGTTATGTTTGCGATTGCAGCACAAGAAGGAGATTAATTTTTTTTTGTCGAGCCACGTGGAACTGATAAAACGTTTCTAATTTCGCTCATCATTGCCAAAGTTAGATCTTAAGGAAACATCGCATTAGCCATTGCGTCATTCGACATCGCTACAATTTATTGAATGGTGGACAAACATCCCATTCGGCTTTAAGGCTACCATTAAACATACAAACTAATTGAAATGCAGTATAAAAAATCAAAAACCACTCAGGCATGGTTGAATAAATACAAAACTGTAACATTATTATCTGGGATGATTGTTCAATTACCCATAAACATTCACTGAAAGCATTAAAACTAGCCCTAAAAGATTTAAATGACAACGAAATATTAGTTATTTGGTGGCATTCAAATTTTTTTTCAGGTAATTTAAAAAAAAGCCATTAGCGGATATTCCACGCTCAACATATGCGGATAAAATCAACGCATGTTTAAAAGCGGCGGTTGGGGCGAAATGTCCATGCATTGAAACTCATTTAAAACATGCGTGTTACACTACAATGTTTATTCGAAAAATGCATTAATAGAATTTGTATCTCTAACTAAACGCGACAATTATCCTAATCTTCAATGGCTCAGTGAACGAAAGATTTTGGCTGCTAAAAATGTCGATTTTAACGAAATCAATTTCAAAATACAAGAAACATTACCTGTCGAATTAAATTAGTTTAAATCAATTAACACAGTAGTAGATGAATATGAAAGCGTAAATTATCCCACCAAATTCTTCAATTCACTCGATTTACCAGAACTTCCACTATATAGCTTACATTTGAAAATTTTCTTGCACAATGGAACGTGATTACTTAGTTATTAAAGAAATTATGGGAAATGTCATTGAAGCGAAAATATTAAACGGAAAATTCAGAGGAGACATTGTTTTACTGCCACGAATTCCAATGATACCCACCGATGAATCAATTCGGTTCAAACACAATTACAATTTCCCATTCGTTTGGTATTTACGATAACCACAAATAATTCGCATAGACAACCAATCACCACAATATGAGGATTGGATCTAGAAAATCCATGTTTTTCTCGCGGACAATATTGTATGTTGCGTATTCACGTATTAATGTATTTAAAGTTTCGTACTTAAATTAAAATATTTATAATAAGAATTTTTACTATTATTTTTATTTTTTCTTAACATATTTTGCATCAAATAATTATAGTAAAAGTCAAAGCTGTTTGAACTTTTATTTCCAAAATTTAATTATCAAATGTACGAACTTTAAGTTTGTATTGTCATTACCAATTGTCAATTTTGAACATCAAACAGTTTATTTTGCTTCATTCAAATAAACTGCAATTTTGCGCGCTTCTCCGCTTGCCTATCCTCAATTCATGGCAATGACTTCTTCTATCCAAACTTTAACTAAATCAAACTCATCCGCCACCTACCCGGAAGAGCAAACAATATCTCTCGGGCCAGCTAGTCTAGATGTAGACTTAATAATCCGTCGATATTAGTTATAATGTTAGTAGATAATAAAATACCCTTTTCAAAAATGCCAACGGAACAATAAAACACTTACTCCGCGACATTTCACTTAGAGTTTCATTTCCATTGTCCATTTCATCGATATATTTGTGGTAATCCTTTATCAACTCAATAATTGGAATTCCCTTTATCACGATGAAACAGAAAACACAAAAAATAGAATAGAAAATTTAATTAAATCTAATCGACTTTCCCGGCTCGTATTTGTACTTACTCCAAATATTTACCCAATCTCAGCAATTTTCCCTTTAACTTCTTCAAATTGACAGTCCCACATGAGCAATTTTCCAATTACCGAAAACAAAATCTAACAGGGAAACTGCTCACAATCTACCCAATGTTCGGGGTATTAATAATTCCTCAAAGATTACAGATGTATTCGAGGGAATGATTTCAGGTGAATTTCATAGTGCTGGATAATTGCTTCATTACATTGTCATGGAAGGTTCAATTAAAACGTTGTCATCTCAAATGGTCGTCGTAAGTGGCTTCGGACTGCCTGTATGTTGTGACATTATTCCACATGTGCACTGAAATATTCCGGTTATATCGGAGGTAATTGCCGTAATCGATGTAGTTTATCTTCGGACATTCGCTGACTAATGAGAATACAAATTCGTGCAAATTTTCGTAATCATACGGTTAATGCAACCACTTTAAATTCCAGGGTTTTTCATAAAAAGTAATACACAATGGAAACATTTGCACCATGTGTCTGTATTTGTGTGTGGGATGTTAAAATGATCAGACAGTAATCAATAAATTTAATGTACATATTCCGGGGGAAAGAAGAGTAGAAGTTGTTTTATATGGAGAGTATTGAAAGGGCATTGAAAGCATGATAAATTTGACTTTTTTCTTTATTTGTTATTGATATTATCATTTCAATAATTAATAGCACACAGATGCATACGCCATTGGCATCTTTCATCCCTATTCTCCTGAAAATATTGGGGAATATATTGGTATGGATTATAAGCTCGAAAAGTAATCCAAGGTATAGCAACTTTTTCAATTAGAAAAATAATTATAATCGTGCTAATCGCTATAAGCACTTTAGCTATGGCTCGTTCTTAAGATTCTTGTTTAATTCTTCAAGAAATTGTGTCAAGTCTGGAATAACTTTTACATAAATACAAATATAATTCGCTGTTCTTTCGCCCTTCTAAAGTGATAATCCTGAATAAATCGAAACCATTGCATGGAAAAGAACACTAATCGAAAAAATCTAATTCCATTATGGGAAGGTAAGTTAAAGAAAATATTTTCGGAAAAGCCTAAAAGATAATAGTAAGACCTCGGAGACCAAATATTTAGTTGAAAATTGTAGGTACGTCTCCCGAAAAGACTTAAAGCTGAGCCCACATCAAATAATTTAGTCAAATAAATAATAATATCTTACGAAAGCCACATAGAATTTGGTTAGAGTATTCTAACAAACCGCACTTGTACTTTTTATCTTGAAGTGATATAGACCGAGAATATCTCTAAATCGAGTTTCCTTTCATTTGACAGTTTTTGAGCATTTCCTAGTTGAATGCGAAATTGGCGGGCTCTTCCAATTACCTGCCCTGAATACACTTAAATACAAGAAAATAATATTGTTTGTAGACTGGATACATATTTTTCTACTTAAGAACTTAGCTTTTCGAAGAAAATTCTTAAAGCTGGTACCCATAGGCTGTTTGATTACAAGACGGTGATATCGTTGCCGTGTCTTGCCGTTGTCGTTACATCGGGAGTATAAAATATGTAGAAACATCTGCCAAACAAGTCCCATCTGGAACGATCATTATGGACCCCATTCAATATTTCGGTATTTTGGTATTATAACAAAACGAATACAATGGATCAAATGCTAGTACGTTACGCAACCCACAGGCGGACTAACAAATGGCCTCTTATTTTTTTTTTTATAATATTTTGGATGTCGCCAGTCTTGCGAGTTATATAATTTATTATGATAATAATAAAACATTTAAAAAAAAACAAACGAGCGCCGATTATTTCTACGGCAATTGAGTGAAGAATTGTGTATGCGAACGATTGAAGATCGATCTCGAAATATTCAGGTCATGAGGAACTTCACCACTAAGATTGCGTTCGAAAGCATCTATGGAAAGCCGACAACTAAAATGTTCGAGGGAGAAAAAGTCACAAGTAGTCGCTTTTAATTTTTTTTATCATATTTATGTTAGATATCACAAAACCTAATTTTCGGTTTGATTTGCAAAACTTGACGATAATAATATCCACATCAATGTCTATCTCAGAGTGGACAGACAATAAGGACTCATATCCAGACTCTCTTTCTCGTGCAAAGATTGTAGAAATAGATGTGACGCAACCGATTCTGTTACTGGTGAAGTAACTGAACCTCTGTGATCGCTGGGTCGAAAAGCTCTATATTTGTTTTGCATCTTAATGCATTTTGTAAATTCATATGGAAAAAAAATTTTCAATCTAATAAAGACGAAAAATTTCCAATTTAAACATCAGAACGTATATGAATCGACATGAGTTGATTTAAATAACGACAATTTGAAAGGATTTCATGATTTTTCGTTAAATATATAAGATATGTAAGTAAGTCCATGCCGAAGGGTACCCGGATATTGACATTATAAGGGTTAATGCGGCTTCAGTAAAAATTATAAAATTTAAGCCATCCTGGATATCCCTGTACGACATGTTCTTTTCGGCTCAATTCTAGGCCTTGCCTTGCGGTGTTTAAGTTATCATGAGGACATTCACGGTCACTCGAATGCAATTTTCCCGTTTCTATTTTTATGTCAACTTTGTCCTGACGGACCGGATATTCCATTTATGACTCCATTAATTAAACGAATTTAAAAACAAATCAGCCCAAGCATCTATTAACAGATGTACGCAATGGAATTTGTGTCCTTCTTGTTTCTAATATGGTTTTCAATTGAAATGCAATTGCTGGAGTTATTAAAATTTAAGTTTTTATCTTCCTCCATATGACTAATTATGGCACTAATCCAAATTATATACTACTCTTCCTTTACCATATTGTTGCTTTCGTATGTCTAATTGAGTTAATCTGTTCCTACGTAATCTGATTTAGCTAGATGAAGCTCAAAACCAGAATATTAGAATATTATCTAAGTATTGAATTTAAGGGCGTAGATGTAAGACAGTCCACTATTATGAAGGCGGTAGGACTCTCTAACTTTACACAATAAATGCCTACTAATTCTAGGGATTTTTCATAATCGGCGACGACCTAGAATGTACTTATATTTCATTCTTGTTACCTTTCGAATATTCGAATGTTTAACTCTGCCCATATGGGACAACAATCCAGGTTTATATTCAGTTTTTATAATTTGCCTTCTTAAGAATTTTCATAATGGCTGTGTTGTGACGTTGTTTGCTCGGGCGCTAATAGTCGAAATATGACTCTGGGTAGCTTCAGTGGAGTAAGGTGTCCAAATAACAACAGCAGGTACTATTTCTTGTTTTATTACTTACGTCCCTAATATATGGGTAAAATATTTAAAGTACGTATTAGATTGACTAAAACTAGCTGACAGGTATGATGAGATAGTTTCCGTTGCACACGTATTGACTAGTGGCTTTCGTTACCCGCGCACTACAACTAGTTGTCCATTTTTCACGTACTGGCGAGAGCAGGAGGGTTTTCCGTTGTACACGTACTAATTAGTGTTGTTCACGTACTGCTATCAAATCTCCATTTCTTCACGTACTGACGATAGGAAACGCGTGGACGGATATTCTGGGTTTCTAGGAGAAGCCAGCTCAACTTTTAGAATATTTGCATCGGACGGTCATGGGAAGGTTGTCGGTGTCTAGTGAATCTCCATTACCCTACACATAATATTGATACAAAAAGTAACTATGAATTATAAGCGACGGAAAATTTCATATCGCAAAACTTCACAAATATTCCTTTCAATGGTTGCTTCCGTGAACATCTCCGAGACTAGTACTCTACGGTTAATTCATACTGATAAGCTCTAATTCATTTGTAGTAATTCAGATTGAATTACGTCGATTTCATTAGAGGTTTAGGTACTTTTTTCTGTTGTATTTAATAATCTAATTAGAACCTCTAAAATAAATGTGAACATTTTTCCATTCTAACCAATATCTTATTCATAATAGCTCATACATTTTCTTTTACGAAGGCTTTTGTGTAGGTTACGGTAAACGGAAAAACCTTACTAATCGTCAAATTATCCATAATTAATGAGCAAACAATTCATGCAGTAGTATCGCTGATAGTCAGATTATAAAAGTGAATTTCAAGTAAATTGTTGAAGTCAAACAGATTATAAAGTATTCGTACATACTTCACGCTTTCATGTTCGGATCTTAGAAATAAATACTAAGATCATTACAAGCTCAATGCAGGATAATATTTTGGAGTTAAGGCACTCCAGTTCAAAAAAATAAATCCAATTCAATTCAAAGAACATATAAATCAACTTTTCCTGATAATAAAGGAATTACAATAATTTCATATTTGAGTTGACTTCATTTTTTTTTATATTTCTGGTATTTTTTTACAAGCAATATGGTGTTCTTCAATGTTCAACGAATAACTGCAATAAATTGTAATTAATTTGCATATGAAATAACTCCAGTTATGTTTGTGTACCCTTTAAAGCTGAACAACAACACAGAAACTAAGTGAGCAAAATAACTTTTTTGGATCCCAAATAAATGTAAGCAAATCAAGCGAGCACTACTCGGTTCATGAAAAATCAGGCAGATGCTAATTGCATTATTTCTGGACAAGCACATTTTCTGTAAAATGAAAAACAATTTACGGAAGCAATGCAATAGGCCGTAATTCACCTAGGAATAATGCCACCTAGATTGTCTTAGAATGACGGATACTAACATCATTATTACCTGCAGAAATATCAATTTAAATCCTAGATAAAACAATATTACTCGTATTGGATGTAATCAACTACTTTTGTAATCAGATTAATAATCATAATTACATGATTGAATTTTTAGATTACAAATGAAAATTTTCGACAGATTTTGAATTGTAATTCTAACGAAATAAATAGCCTGTGATGTTTACTATAGAAATATTTTGTGATTAAGAATTGTGGTTTGGTCCCTTGCATAATTTTATTGAAAAATAATTAACACAAGGAACATCGTTAAGACTTCAAGTGCTGGAAATTAACAATTTTTCCTATATGGCACCTATATAAATCTCGATCAATATATAAGATCCCACATAGATCTTGTGGTTCTTAAAAAATTAACTAGAGTGTTATGTCTAAATTTGTCGTTTTGTATTAGTCTAATTATGAGTCCTATTTGAAGAATTAACTACTTGAGCAATAGTGCTATAAACGTGAGTATACGGGACTTTAATTCCCACAGAATTGTAATCCTATATAACATTCCTATATCAGTAAATTTATATATGGGAGTACAGCTCTTGGGAAATATGTTCATACATCAAGTCTCGTATCAAAAATCAATCTCCAATCAACCCTTGTATATTAATACGAGTAAGTAGTTACAATGAGAGTGCAATTTCGATATCAACGCTCATACCGAGATAACTAACAACTAGATAAGAAATTCTTCATATAAACCCGGATCACTTTTTCAAAGCTCTTTAACTTTTTATTCAGCCAAAGAAAGCTATCATTGTGAAGAATTTATGTGGCATACTACAGCAAGAGAGAGATATAGAATGTGTAGAGCTTTACGTTAGAGGCCCATTAGTTGGGCCGCGTTTTTGTGAGGTTTTGGACATCTACATAGATGTAAGTTGTCTCAGCTCATATAAGCAATCAGTATTTAGTGAACTTTCATATAGGATCAAGGGGATCACCTGGAAAATGTGTTCTTATATTAAAGCTCATATCAGATGCTAAGTATCATATCGCGGCATGTGCTTCCCTTGAATATGATAGTTGATTTTATAGTTACATAACCTCTGCATTTGATGGAATTAGGCATAGTTGAGTATAGGGATGGAAATTTTTATAATTCATACAAAGTGGTTATCTCGAGATATAGAATGTTTCCGAATAGTTGCTCAAATGTAAAATGCCTTCCGAAATTCATCGTGCATCTGGAAACACACTACGCTGACCGATCGGATTTCTCATATAGGAATTCTCACCACGAAATAGGCACTTAGGTGCTATATGAATGTTTTTTTTTCGGTCTCTTCTGTACTATCCTACTACAAATGCTATATAGAAATATCTATTCTCAACACAGCAATTTACATCTCTATATAGGAATTTGCATTTATTCCTGGGTATGTAGGTGTTGAAGATATAAAATTTTTTCTGTTATATCAAGACTTTTAATCTTTATGGAAGAACTGAAATCCTGTGTCATCTCTTTTTTATGTACCCGTCTCCAGAATCCAAATTTGCTGAATATTTGGAAGTCCATTTGTAATAAAAAAGCAGCATTTTTTAGAGTTGAAGATTTAGGTACAAATGAGTTTAGGAATATGAAAATAATAATAAATTTATTACAAAATAGACAAATATACATTAGTTCCATTTATTTGGACAGCCAAATGTACACACCTATATTCAGGCCCGTGCCCAGGATTTTTCAAAGGAGGGGGTTTTAAAATAGACGACTACAAACAAAATTCTTGTATTTTTAGTTGGTTGAATAGTTAAGTCCTTGAGGTTTACCGTGAGCACCTGCCAAGAATGACTTAATCTCACGGCATTCTTCATGCACGGATTGTAAAGATCAATCAAATTCCTCGTGTCGAAACAACGGGTACCAGTATGCCAAGATTGCATGACATGACATCAACTTACTGGTAGAAGCGAGACCTATCCCATCTCTGCCGATCTGAGGTCACGGCACGCTAGACCACAGCCACTATGATGCTCCCACAAAGGGGCCATCCCAAGTTGAGGTGGATAAAACCTTGTTATCCAGGGCTTCTCTAACCCCGTAGTACTAAGTTAGCCAATGTCGGGCCGCCCATTTGGTATGGCTTTCGTAAAGCATGATCAACGGACCATGAATACTCCCAGTTTCAATCTTTCATGCTAGATATACATAACTTCAATTGCATCGTGGGCCATCTGCCTAGCATCTACTATAGTACCCACACAGCCAAAAATCTCAATTTCAATTTCACTAAGGTAAAGCTACCTCGCCATGAGAAGTACCAATTCGTGCCCATAGAACTCAGCTAACTATACCACACTACTGTACGCACTCTCGTGGGAGATGCCAAAGCGATCAACAAAAACAGCTTTCACCTTGTTCAGCATTGTGCTTCACAGACTACCCCCCCCCCACCCCCCCGTTGGATAGTTAAAATAATATCATAGCTTAATGAAAAATTTGTACGAAGAATATGTTCAATACATATGTACTATATATGTACAAATTCTTCAATATATCAACACGCCAGAGTATAGAGAAAAAAAACATTAGGAATTGCATCGACTTCACCCATTGTGGACCTTAAATAGGTCTTGAGACAACGCAAAGTGTAAAATGAATGCTTATTCGGTATTGTGGTCACAGGTGGTATAATTTTCAAATAGTTGTGGACATTTGGGAATGCATTTTTGCTGCAGACATCAAGAGTCTCCAGAGAATTGTTAATGGCTTTATCTACAATTCGGCGCCGCCTGATCTTGACTTCGCTGATCCATACTTCAGATGAAATATCATGTAGAAGTGCCAGCTTCGAAGAATTTTTACACGCTGCCTCATTTAAAGTTCTCCTTTGCTCCGGAAGAAGACATGAGCAGTTTGACAAAACTTTGTGATGTTTCAAAAAACGGTTCTCTAAATGAGTAAGGTTTAGGATAACTTTTGAAGATCTGTACCGGCTAATATCTCTCGCTGTTATTATTTTACTCAAATTATCTTTTATACGCTCGCTACTCCTCTTCTGGCACTACTTCACAATATAAATTATTTTGTTTAAAATTCTTTCCTTTTCACTGTGTTACATTGTAATAATATTATAGATGTATAGATGTTCGCCAAGTAATAATACTATAGATGTTGTATATATCTATATGAACGGTCGCCATGTAGTAATTATAGATGCAGAACTCTAAATGATGAGGCAGGAGAAGCTTTGTGAAAAGCAGACCTCCGCTACTAATCCGGGCGCAGCTGTAAACAGCAGATGCCAAGTGGTAAATAAAACTACTACTTGTTGTATCTACAACTAGTGAAAACCAATTCTTCTTTATTCGGTTATTGCTACTTAATTTATACCCCAATTATTTCTTACCGTTAACACAATTCTTCTTTCTTAATACAAAATGCATACTTGCATTTTGTTTACAATTATTATTATAGGTCATGACGCAATTGCATATTTGCATTTATTGTGTTTAACTCCGGCAGAAAGATGTGACGCAATATAATTGACCCGCATTACGCTGGTTGCAAAAAGGTAAACAAACGCATGTAAACATTTACAGTCACTTCTTAAGGTTGTGACATATTTTTTGTTTAGCGTATGTTTTTGCTTAATTGCAATTAATCAATCGATCGCATTTATTGTGATTGATTAATTGTGCGATGGTTTTTGGGTCAATTGAATAATGCAAGAATGCAGAATGTGCTTTCTTGTATTTTCAATTGATTAGGAAATTGTTGTGCGAATTAACATCACAACATATTCAGAATAGTCGTCAGAGTAGGCTTTCATATTGTTTTTGAAAATATTTTTAATATGTCAGGCTAGATTTTATTGGGAGCAAAGGGCGTAAAACAGGAATCTAACTGTTAATGTTAAAAAAGGTGCCTAATTTCAAAAGTGTGAGTATTGAAATATTAATCAATTCTATAAAAATAAAAAAATAAAAGTTCTATTCAAATAAAAATTAAATTACTAAAAATTTGTTTGCATTCCAGAATGGAGATAGAGTTTAAAAAGTGATGTCTTTGGAAAACCATCTTGGCACCATTTAGATCAACACACGTCACGATAATTACCTTCAATTGTGTAAGTCATTGCATTGCACCGTTTGGTTTGATGAGATGCAACATGCAAGCCTTGGCTTGACAAAAAGTGTTAATTTTTTTCAAAAATCGTCCTAAAACCCTCTGTCACTTTCTTTCCCCTATTCAAAGTTCGATCTTTGTAGCATCTACCAGTGCGATAGCTTCTGTCGAGTCTAGATTTTTTATTTGCAAATCTCAACGATGAAGCCAAAGAGTGTACTGAATGAAAAGCCATATGTACAAGTCAAAGCTTCTAAGGATCTTCTCCTTGATTCATACGAAGCTCTCCGTACGTTTATTTTGGGTCCTTTGGAAAAGATTAATTTTTAATATTAATAAATTATATTTATATACATATGAATAAAAAGTTTTCTTTTAGATCTATTTTTTGTTTGTTTTTATTAATATATTTTTATATATTTTTATTTTTAGGAAGCTTATAAATATTTACAAGTTTTAATTACGCTCTCTAGCCCTCTAGCGCCTATATTCAACTAAAACTAGCCTATATTTGAAAGTTCACGGTTTTGATGGCCGAAAGGAATTAAAAAGCGGCAGTTGACGTGGTTGCATCTTTCCATGTCGGAATAATTAATTTCCAGAGTATCAATGAGCACGGGTTATAAATCGACTCATGCCGCTCCACCCTCCTCAACGTACAAACATTTTTACCTTTTCTCTTCTTCATAAAGATCAAAATTTCGTAAATAACGTTCTATTGAGAGCACCTTTACGAAGAAATATCGGATCGAATTTCGTCATCATTTACGAATGTATTTCAAGTACTTCAAAATTAGATGGTAAAAAACGAAATCGATGGATATCCATTTTTAACGCTTCGAAATTGTCGTCAATGAAAAGTATTTTCCCAAGGCTTTGATATAAAATACTGTTCGTACAATGCATTGTTTACATTGTCCGTCGATAAGTCTCTTGGTTAACTAATTAAAAGAAAGAACATTTACATGGAAATAGTTTGCGAAAGCTGCTGCTTCACTAGTTCAGAAGTAATATGTGGCCACGAACCTCGCTGCGATTCAATTCGCACAAATTCATTGCTATTGAAAGAATTTTTTTTTTCGACCCACGGGCCTGACTATTTTTAACCATAGTTAATTAGACTTTCTATTTATTTATTTATTTTGAGGCGTTTTTTTTTTGATCTAGCGTGTTAGTTACTAGCAGTGAAACTTTATCGTTGTTCAATTCTATCATATGCTTCGTGAAAAATCAATTTTAAAATTAAGAAATGTATATGTGATATTATAAGGTAGGTATAATCTAATCGCGATGCATAGTAAGTTCCACATGAATATTAAATTTGCACGTTAGGGCCACTTTGCCTATACAGGATAATTTAAGAACAAATATGTTATCAAATAATTTCAATATAAGTGAAGTACCTATACTAATTTAGGAAAACCTACAACAACGTCATAAACTTAAATTTCTACAATATGGAATATATAAAGTCATATACAAGCAATGAGGATTGCCCACTTAATCGCTATAAGAGTCTGGTGCGATTACCTGGGAATTCGGTGAGACAATAATACATTAATTTCAGAACCACGAGACGGAGTTTTTCGGTATTCTACGTATTTTCCCAGATGCTTCCAATGTGGAAAATGCTAGAATTTTTCAGTCTCAGTGTTTGGGCTTTTGATGTTAACTATATTCACATCTCAGTATCTTCTCTTCTGATTATCGGATTATTATGCCTCCTTGACTAAGTCACAGTTCCAAGCTTGTATCCAAATAAAGGGCGGTAGGCCGACACAAACCTTATCAAGAAATCTAAACCATACTGTCTGATTCAGAAGCCATTCTTTAATTTGTATTGGCGCGAGCATGTTGACGTAAGAATTTGTACCCAGTGGCGGATCTAGCACAGTGGTAGATCCAGCTAAGGGCGCGGAGGGCGCTCCCCATGAAGACAAAACAAAAGTTACAGTAGATATTCTGAATTTTTCTACTGCACTTTTTGTAAAAAACATAAAAATTTCTGGAAAGGTTCAATTTGAAGCAGAGCTTATTCGGGTAAAAGCGATGCTTTAATTGAAAACAGCTGCCAAAGTTTCGTTGATGAGTTTTCAATGTAAAAACGGATCGTTAGAATATTATCGGCGGTTCAATATTTAAAGAAACAATTACAACTCGTAATTGGAGAAATTAAATTAAACTACACAACGGCAAACAAATCATTGTATATTTTGTAGTGAGTTATTACATTTAAAGGAAGACATTTACTTTGGCAAAAAAGGTTTTATTATTTCGTAAAATGCAATCGTAAATATTTAGCTAAAACATTAAATAAATAAAAATCTAAATGCTGATTGGGAGATTCTCAATCAGTATGTTAGCGAAATAGAGTGGTCGGTCTGATTTTCTTCGACGGATGTTGATGAATGTACATTAAAACTTTGTTACCTTCTAAGTCTTGACATGCATGAATACATTTCTTATTCTTACAGCATGTCTTAGCAACAGTAAAAACGGTTTTGGTTTAACGATAAGCTCAACCAAGTAATAAAAACGAAAGACTTTGCTTTTCGCGCGTATTAATTGCATTCATGTCCAGAATTGAAACAAGTCTAAAAGACTACACAGAGAACCTGCAAGTGCATTATCCGGAAAGAAAAATTTCCTTTTAATCCGAATGTTAGACAAAGAATGTTGGCAAGCCGCATACGCAGCAAAGATTTCTGGTCTCTGGTCAAAACCATCAGGAACAACTTCAGCAGTTTCTCTATACCTTCACTACTTATTAATGGTGAAGTGGTTATTGGCTCCCTGGATCAAGCTAATATTTTTACTGGTAGATTTTCTTCACATTTTCTATATAAGAGCCAATACACATTCGTAAAGCGGTAAAGAAGTAGTCCTGATGGTTTCTCACCCCTGTTAATTTAAAACTCTGCCTAATCGTTGACCAATGATTGCCATTATGGCTTCCGGACTGGACGCTCATCTGGAGAGCTGCTCACTTTTCTTGCGGAACCGTAGTCTTCACAATTTTGGTGAATACAAAATTGTTGCTTTATATATTTAAAATGTCTTTAATAGAGTCTGGCTTCCAGACCTTTTTGTTAAACTTAATGTACTTGGTCTCTTCCCTCCTCTTCTATTATAGATTGAAAGTTTTTTACTTGATCGCGTAGCATCGGCTGTACTAGATGGGGTTTCGCCAGAACCTAACCCTATAATGCCGATATTGCGCAAGGGTATGTTGGCTTTCCATTTATCTTCTTAATTGTAATTAAAGATCTACTTCCCCTTACTTTTAATCCCATCCAATGTTTTGTCATAGACGATTTGATTTTGCTTACTCCTTTGTCACTCTTGGGGACTCCAGAGAGAATCTCAAATCTGTCAAACGAGATCGCATGATTAGATCAATGAATAATGACCTTCATAATATCCTTGCTTTGAATAAAGTGATTCGCATCGAGTTCAAGCCATCTAAGTCCCAAAGCTGTCCCATATCTTTGAAGCAAGATCATAACTTTTCACTCCCATTTCTTTTGATGGAGTACTAATTTACGATACACCATCATTACACATTTTTGGCATTAAAATTTCCAATAGGTTAAGCTGGACAGATCACGTCTTCTCTGTTGACAAAGAAGCATCGAAATGTCTTGGATTTCTGAAAAGGTGTAAATATTTCAGACCATCGAATTAAGCGTTCCTCTATAAGTCCTCCACTGGACCTAGAATTTAATACAATTTCCATATCTGAGTTGGGGCTGGTCGCATAGTCTTACCTTCATTGGATATTGTCAAATAAAGAGCTTCCAAGACGACTGGCGATGTGGCAATGACTTGTAATATCGACTCACTCGAACACCGCCGCAACGATGGATGCCTTTTATTCCTTAATCGCTACATACATCAATTTTCCGATTGAATATCTACTCTGATCGCTTGTAGAATGATTCCTACACACAGTACTCGCGCTACAAACCGCGCATCATTTTACCCTTCAAACCACTTTCGACCGTACAGTAAAATTCCGTGATGCATTTTTATCCGGAACTGTGCGAATATTGAACACTCTACCATCTTCTTTCTTTTTTCCGGCATACAATATACGAAAGTTTAACGGTGACATACATCAGCACCTCCACCACTCTTTCCACATTTCCTAATTCCTTTCCCTATCACCTTCCTGTCATGCTTTGCTCTGCATTATAAAGTATCCCCTAAACTTGCCTTAGTATTATGTAAAAAAAAATTAAACTTTCTTGACTTTAGTAGAGGTAAAGTATGTAGCGCTTTAATTCCTGTATTTTGCAACGTTACGATTTTTGATGAATTAGTCAATTTGAATTAATGTGTTTCCCTATTTTTCCTAACTAAAATGGATGATTTGGAAGTTTTACACTTTCATTATTTACCATCCAAAACAAAACAAATAATTTAACACCTGTTAGACTTTCACGACAATGTTGAGAAACTTTCTTCGGTTCGAGTGGTAGGCACTCAATTATCTGCTCCACAGGTTTCTTTTAAGTGATAAATTTTGTGCATTTGACATTTGCGAGTGGTAGCGAGTGTCTTCGAACGTTTGATCTTTGTTTTCAGCTTATACCGTTTTTAAACAAAAGTTGCCCCCCCCCCCCTCACATGAATCCTGGAACCGCCAATGATCATCTAGAATTGAAACTAGGGTTGCGAGGAGGGATTAAATTGAGCAATAAAAAAAAAACAAAAAAGTAGTTTAGTTTAGACACCGCAGTACTGTATTGAGGTACTAGGAAGGTTTCCGCATTAAGTGGTATGGACGATATGCCATATTTACATCGTATACCTTTCTTACAATAAGTCAATTTATAATAGAATAGTAGTTTAGGGTGGAAAACGCAGGAGTCATTCAAACAAAGCTTTTCTCAGTTTTACACACTCGCATATACAATATGGGCTGCTCTTATGCGTCATACTTCTTACGTCGGTACCAACATTGGAAAAACTATTGGCGGGAAGTTGAAAAGTGATTTGAATAAAACCTTTCGAATTTCTGTTGAGTATCTATGAATATATTGCCCTTGGTAAAACAGTTTTTATCACTAGTTAACCCAAATAATTAATTAAAAAACATTTACTTCGACGAACTCACTTATTTATTTCCCATAGAGCACAAAATTACCCAGGGATATCCCATTCTTGTCCCACAGATCCCATAGCTTTCCCGGGATAAACAGGAAGTATTCAGTATGTACTTAGGACCTTATTTCTAGGAGTTATTAAAAATTTCCCATAAGTTATTCCCTGGGATATCCCACAACTACTCTCTATGGGAACATTCTCAGTATTTTGCAGAAAAATACATACGGGATGTGCAGGACAATTTTGGGACAAACATGGGAAATTCGATTTGCCCCTTCCAGAATTTATTTCGGTTTATTTTCTGATTCTGATGGTTCGCGTGGCTCTCTGGTGAAAGCACTAATTTGTTGCTTGGTGTGTCGTTTTTGGTGTACAAAAATATGATAAAAAAGTATGTATTGAAAGAAGCCATTTGGAAACTGAGTTGTTGAAACTAGCTACATGCGTGAAGCTATACTAGAAATCTATTCGCTTCTGAAAATTTCTTCTTGTTTTGGAAAAGTTTTTTAGTTGTACATTTCAGAACTTGATTTTTTAGTAGTTTTGTCATAGAAATTCACTTTTCCTGGGCAAACATTATTGGATTTATGTTTTGTGCAAGTGCATCCACCTGTGGCATATACTTTCCACCCAGTATTTATTTTTATTTTTGTAAAAATTCCTACCCATAACAAAAATTTACAATCCCAGAAAATACTAATCAATATCCTCTGATATTCCCCCGTACATTTTGCTAGCTAATTAGGATTTCCGTAAGACATCATTGGTACTCTTGTAGCGGGAATCGTACATTATTGAATGTCTAAAGTGTTCCTAAGTACAACCACAGGAAATCCTGTGGGAAGGCCATGGGATATAGCAGCGACATCCCAACCCCAGACAATCGTCACTCCCAGGGATATCCTAAGTTAGTAACGGGGACCGGACGGGATTTCCCACGGACAATTTGTATATCTCAACAGGATTTCCCAGTAACATACCACGGACACTTTTGTTCTGTGTGGGTTGTTGTTTACAGTTCTCTCTCAGTTGGTACTTGGCGCTTAGATCAAAGGAGAACGCTATATACAAGTGAGCCCACTTTCTGCAGTGTAGTCAGTCCATATTATACATGTCAGTGATTTTACATAAGAATGCTGCAAATATTTTAGGATGTTTCACGGCTTGGAAAGTGTTTCTCGAGGGGTTTGGATCACCCATAGTTGAGGTCGTAAACTTAAATTCTGAGAAAAACCTATACACATACATCACATGCATACAATAATAGTCATTGAAATAAATTTTTATTTTTTCAAAGTTTTGGAATAAAAATATTTGGTATAATTTTTTGAAGTTGAATCATATAATTATAAAAAATATAAAATAAAAAATAATTTCTTCAAATAACTCAATTAATTAAATATTTTTTAATTCAAATTTAGGTGCGGGCTGTCATGACCCTGTAACCCCCCCCCCCCCCTCCCACCCCTAGATGCGCCAATGTTTGTACCTGAACAATATTTTCATAAGATACATGCAGATTACATTTTCGTATTTGAGTCGAAGGAGAAGAAATTTCTCTAGCTTAAAGTATAAGCGTGACTCTTTCCATTGCCATTAGTAGATTCTTTTTAAGATATTTAGATTAAGGATCCAGTTAGTGTTAACGTTTGGCTCCATTTAGTTTATAATTATTTAGGACTTCTTTTTCTATTCTAGTTTCTACCTTGAACTTTATGTGTGTCGTTTGGTCAATCTTGCGAACTCTTTTATGAATTTTCGAAATGATCTTAATAAAATGAAATGATTTATTTTGCTATTCTTTGTAGGGGGTAGTTTTTGTAAAAAGCACAGATTTTTAAGATGCACTTTCAAGAGTAGGTACTTTGAAAATTATATTAGAATTAGTTTATGAAATAAGAATACAGAAATAATATCGTATTATAAATATTGCTTAATTTATAAATTTTGCAATATAATTCTTTCATTTAATTGAGTATACGATAGAGGTTAGAACCCAACAGCTACCACATACTCAAAGGGAATTTCTCACCAATAAGCTTTCTGCTAAATCCATTATGATAAACACAAACAATTTTCAAACTAGACACAGAGAATTTGACTAAAATCAACGACTTCAGCTATTTGAATAAGATCCAAATAAATAGGTACTGTGTAGTATTGAAAACTGTGAAAACAATACTGAACTACTAATCTGATTCTGTTTCGATCAACTTAAGTAAATGCTACAAAATATAAAATAAAATATAACCAAAATAAGTACCTACATATGTGTACGTTAAATATGCAAACGGCTCCTCAATACATTTTTACTGGAATACATTTTTGAAAAAAAAGAAAAAAACGAGACTCCATCTAGGCAAACAACTTTTTAATATTTTCCGTCTCATTACCCTCCCTCAAAAGATTTGGGCTCATCATCAATAAACCTGCAAGAAGATAATGCTGCTGCGGAAAAGATACATACATATATACCCGTTCCCGTTCTTTTCCACAATCCTATCAATACATTAGCAATTTTATTAGCGCCTATGAAAGCCTACGAAGGAATATAAAACGAAACAAGTGGAACGAACGAGTGACGCCCAAAATATGTTCAATATTTTAGGAAAATTAAATGCAAACAGTATCCCGTAACACCTGGAAAATATGAAAAATTTTGGAAAATATGAACAGCGGGGAATAAAAATAAAGAAAAAAAAAATAAAAAGAAAATAAAGCAGCCCCTTTAGCGAAGAGGAAAAGAGCTTGCCGTGAGCATTGATAAGGCCACCGAAAAATCCCTCGTATAAATCAAGTTCCAAGGACAAAGTGAGGACTTTAAATTGTGTGGCATAGAAAAATTGAAGGAAAACAACAAAAAGTGAAAATGGCTAAAAGGAGATTTCAGGTAACAATGGAACAAAAAAGCTGTTGCCTTTAGAAAGAGGTTTCTCCCTTTGAATCGCCTCCAGCCATCTTCTGCGTTGGATTCTCTTACTCAACTTTTGAGTGGGTACTTGACTGTGACTTACGTAAATGGCCATTCTGGGCCAACCAAGTGGAACCTGTGGAAATTTTCAAAAAAACTTAATACAAAGGGCAATGTATTTGTCTTCAAATTTTTGCCTGCCACAAGAGCTTACCGAATTAAAATTTAGGGAAAGTGGATTTCCTTTTGCATTAAATATCCTGTGCTGTTTGTTCCGATTATAATATGAGGATGATTTTTACAAGACCCTCCACGGATGATGGTTGTACAATCATAAGCAGAGATTTAAGATAAAATCCGCACGGTAGTGTGAAAATCATTTCAAAGTTCACAAAATCATGGAGACTTTTGAGATTTTATATAATTATAAAACTACATATAAATTAAAGAAGCTTAATTAGCACGTTTTGCGCCATTCCGAGATTAAAACAAAAGAAATCGAAAGTCGCAAAAGCCACATGTTGATTAATACACAGAGCTTTATCAAACTTAGTTTTGCCACATGCTAATCAGGTATTGATTCGCAACGTTTTCCCGTACTTATCTGAAAAATGTACATTTGACTTTAAGGTATTCAATTAGATTATTAGCTTTGTTCAATTTTGATTATAACATTTACGTAGGGCATAAGAAAGTGTTCAAATTATATCTTTTGCTCACCCTCTCATAATTACTCGAGCAAAGTTGATTGCACTAAGCCTGCAGCGCAACCAATTCAAGTTCAATGTACTAAGTGCACCAATAATTATCATCGAAAATTTTACTGCATGCATGTAATTGTGCTAAGGTTGACAATATTGAATGCATGGTGTTTTCCACTTAGACCTGGAGGTGATAGCTCTCACCTAGCGAAAAAAAAAGTTGTAAAGCAGAATGCCGGGAGGGGGGGGGGGGTGGAGTGGGGATCGGGAGTGGGTGGAGTGCGGATCGGGGTGGTGATGAGGGGGGGGGGGTATCAATCGTTTCGGAGACACAGGCTGATTAAAGAAATATGCTAGTGTTTAATAAAACACCCTGTATCTTTAAATTTACGTAGTTTATGGTCACCATGTATGCGGATTCTAATGGCCTTTCAAACGACTATTCAATCCTCCCCATACCCGTCTCCGCTAAGCATTTATGGTGTTTTAAACTAAAACTTTTCGATTTTCCTTTCTTTAGTTCGATCTGTTTTTTTTACAAAAGGTGGTTAATATAGTTTTTTTTATATAAAAACACGATAAAAACTCGAAACTGTCCTCTTCCTTTATTTGATTACACCCTATCTGTAGCTGTTAAAGAGTGATTAGCTTTTAACTTATTCCAGTCATACCGAAATTAGAAGACATTTTTTTTAAATGACGTGTTTTCATTCACTTAGGGAACAAATTATCTTTGAGAGTTCGTTTGATAATAGCTTTAAGGATTGCCTGTAACTCCGAAACGTTTTATACGACCCCCCCCCCCCCACTACCCATTTAACCTCCTCCAGCTCGATGGACCACCTAGGTGGAAGACCGTGTATAAAAATTCAAAGAATATTGTAGGCGATTAAGTTTTATTAAAGAGCGTCAAGGCAAAGTACGCGTCTTAATTAATTTAAGCCTCCATCCATGGCAAACTCCAGGATATTGTAAATATTTTATTAATATACCTTTCTCAATAATATTTGAGCTCCACCAGGGGTAAGTGCAAACTTTGTTGAGAATTTAGGACAACTTCCATTCGAGCCATCCACAAGAGCTGAAGAGGTTCCAAAGAGACTCAAAGCTATGAGGTTAATGTTTATTATAATATAATAATATAATTCAAAACAATAAGTTCAGTTATCCTGATAACTTCGTAGATATTGAGAATTATTGTTACTCTTCTATGTACGAGTTTCTTGATAAAAAGCTCAGTAATAGGAAATTACTACCGCGGCCTTTTAACAGCTGATCGCTGTCATTTGTTAAGTGTCATCTGTAGAGCCCACCTATCAAAAGTTTTACTACTGTAAATTTCGCGTAAAGGGCATAATAACCCAAACACATAACACGATCATTCATTTTTCGTGTGTCACATAGGATTCACAATTATGGCTCGAAACCGAAAATCAGATTATAATGAAGTACACGAATAAAGTGGTTTTTTTTCCTCCATTAGAGCTCTAATGAGGTTAAACGTGCTAGAACTGAGTACATTTCTGGATATAATAAAAATCTGTAGGTGAATATTTTTTTGTCTGTTCCAATCACTTTCGCCTTCCACTCAATGATTCATAGATTGTTCAATATACCACTGGCCACAATATCATTTCATAAAGAACTAGACACTATCAAATTAATTGCTGTTAAAAACGGTTATAGTACAGTGATGATTGATAAACTTGTAAGGAACAAAAATAAGGAAATTATGTTAAAAAGCATCATAGCATTAACGCCTTAAGTAGCGACAATAGTGACAATAGTGACAATAGTTCTTATGAACTAGCCAAAAATTATAAAACTAAAACAGGGAAGTGAATATAGACTTTTATAATAAGAATATTGTGAAAAACAAATTAATGAATGCGAAAGAAAAGATCAATACTTTAGAAAATCAGGCGTATATGAGATAAAATGTAATAATTGTGATTCCATTTATATGGACCAAACTGGGAGGAATTTCAGTACTAGGTTTTAAGATCATATTCCTACATGTAAGAATCAAAAAACATATTCAACCATGGCAAAACATTTAACAGAAAATAGACGCAATTCTACTATAGATAATTTAAATATTCTAGACATTGAAAATAAAGGTAAAAGATTAGATCTCCTAGAAAACTTTGAAATTGTAAAAGCTAAAGCAGTTGGCAAAAATATTCTTAATGAGCAGATAGATTTTCCAGTATACCTCCAGTTTTAAAGTCATTGAATTAGGTTTGTCCAGCTTAGATAAAAAAAGCAAAAGAATATAGGTAGAATGCAAACGACATGTCTGTTGCAAAATCCGCAGTTTCGGCACTTTGAAAAGTATTAAGTTCAAAAAAAATTATATCTTGTATGCTAAGCTTAATTAAGGTAATTAAATCTCTGTAAATCATTGTAACCAATTAACAAATGAATTAAGTCAATGAAAAGAAAAATGTTGTTCTTTTGTGTTTTTACTGACGTTTTAATCCGGTCCCTCGAAGGAGCTGCCTGGAGGTATGTGGTGAAAATTCTAAAATCAATATGAGAAATTTGCACTCTTTAAACGCATTCTTTTCTCGCCCCCCTTTCCATTTACAATTGCACGTCCATTCATTTCATTGTGAAGTTCTATAAATAAACACCTATCCTCTCGAAAAATCAAATACAAATATAACAGGTATTTAGCCCATTTGGTTACTTAGTCGACAAATTATAGCGTTGATCATGGTAGCTTCTCGAATAACTATTGGGTTGACAAAGTCGTGGTTTTGCTTGCGCGTACAACCGTCAGTCAGGTAACACAAACGATTTGTTAGAACAATTCTCTCTTCACCGATGCGCAGAATTTGCCTAAATAATAGCGTATTTGGAGCCTTGACGTATAATTTTCAATTCCTTCGTATTAACTGTGCTAGTGCTAGTCGCAGCATTTGGGACTTATAAATATTGCTGACCAAGGAGGGTCTATCTTTCAGCGGCGTGTATTCCGTTGATATTTTATTAGGTACAATGAGGCACCTCAAGCTACCCACGGCCGTGTGGAGCACACTTTTGGGTTGGAAAACACCGCACTAGAAAAAATGTCTTCTGGTATATCGATAAATATGTATAAATTTGCGTTACGTACACGAGTATGCCAATCAACCAAATATTAGGTCAATGAGCATTGCTTCAACTTTATTTTTCTCGTTAGATTTATGTGGTAGCCGACGTCTGTATTTCCATCGTTTAATCACCAGCTAGATTTCTCGACTTTTCAGCGTCTCTGCGTGTGTGCCTTTCTGAAACAGATTTACTGTGCACTCTTATCTCCAGTTATCATTTATTCCTTGTGCACGGCAGATATTTTGTAAGTGGATCAATTTCTTCGAAAATGAATAAACTAACAAACTTTCTACGTCGTCCGGGTTAAAAAATAAACTTTGGATTTTTTTATCGCTCTACTTTTTGGCCTTGATTACTTCCGATTTGTTCCAGGCCGATCTTTTCGCAACTTGCTATTCAAAATCAATTACATCATCATGGCCTCCTCTTGTCCGCCAAAAAAACTTCTCCTTCCTTCTTTTTTTACTGTCACCAAACCTAGCTATATGGAAGCGGTCCTCTGTGTCAATTAGGTGGCGTTCGGTAAGTCTAATCAAGTCGCACCGTCCACGTAGGCAATAGCTTACATGTAGCAGGCTGTTGACAGCTTCAGTGTAGCATACTGTTGCATACAGTATGCTACGACCATAACGCACTACCCTATTAATAATCTGTTTATGACTTTCTTTTTCTTTTACTTTTACTTTTAAATTATATTTCTTTTAATTTGTATTTCTGGTGTTCCCGACAGCCTCGTAGCTAGGCGGGTGCTCATTTTGAACTACAGTTTGTACACCTATATGTAGGTGCAGGTCTTTTTTCTTTTTAAATTGGCCAAATCGGTAGTATCGGAAGCATCTAGTTGTTATTTTCAGGGTGCCCTTCATTTTTTCAGTGGATCGTAGTTAACAAAAATGCTCAGACATTTACTAGTTTTTTTCATATCCTCTTCTGATCAGTCTGAACTGAAAAAGGTACTTAATTTTTTCGAAACATCGGAATACAAAATTGGGAGATATTTATAATGTTAACGGCAGGTACCTACCTGAGCTTTTAAGGCTTGTGCTATTACTTCGTCATTAGTGTCACCACAGCCAGAGCAATTTGTTGGTCATTCATATCTACTTTTCTTGTCATTTCTAACTATTTTTTCACAAATCGAACAAATAGCTAAACAATGACTGTAAATTAGTTAGTATTAAAAAAAATTAAAAACAATATTAAAGTAACTATTTTCTAAATTCTAATTCGTGAATAAAACTTGACCACAAAATGTAGTCAAATTCAACTAGATATAGTATTTCTGGTATTATGGAAATTGCGAACACAACCAAAAAAACAAATGTAACTGTTTTGCTGTTTTTACTATATTGTGGTCATATCATGCGAGAATTGATTTGATATTTAAAGTCCGAGTTATTCACGTAAGAGTTTTCATCGCGACGAGATGTTCTTTCGTGAAAACTTATAGTAAAGTTCATAAATATTAA
>OZ005741.1:251186712-251378219 GCA_963930735.1 Dioctria linearis
AAGCACACATATTAAGCTACTTGGCTTATGCATTCATTGTCTAACTGTTCTTTACAAGCTTGTACAAACTAAGCATATAGAACCTGAGGTGAGTGAAGACGTATTTGATCATCAAACCGAACAACTTTTCAAAACTACACTACTGTATATGTGAGCGCATTTGCTCTATTGAAAGATAACTTCAGTAAATTTTACACGGAAGGCATTAAACATTGCAGAGAAAATCAGTCTGGGGATATCACAAAAAGCTCAGTCGGTTTATGGCATCCAGCTTATGAAGAGATCCATCATGTCTGCTTTTAACTTAGTGGCAAACAGAGAATGTACAAGTCCTTGATTGAATTTGCTCAACAAAGGATAATAATGGAATTCCACATATGTGCGTATGTACATATTGGACTCTGAGCTAGAATGATGACAATATAAATATATATGTTCTGTGTATGGTCAGCATACGTTCACTTTGATAATATTCCTTGTAATAACTCTTATATTTATGGGCTATTACCAGGCGAGTCTTTCAAATAAGGGCGGAGTGTGGGGGAGGGGGGGGGGGTGGTCATCTTACTGCAAATAAATTAAGCGAAAAAAATAACACAAATGAACATCGAATGGGGCACCAATTGTCCAACGCTGTAAGTCGCTTAGTTTAGCCACCGCAGTACGGTAGTTAGGTACTACGAAGGTTTTCGCATTAAGCGGTCTGGATGATGTGTCATTTTTTTAAAAAAGTAATTTTGTAATAGAATAGTAGTTTATGGTTCAAACTGCAGGAGTGATTCAAACCAAAACATTGAAATTTGGAGCTCATGTAATATAATGTGGAAATTCACATACACGGCACTGCATCTTTTAGGATAATTTCTACTGCACACTGCATCAGTTGACATATGATAAATAGCACACAATAGTAGGGGAGTAATGGAGAAAGCGTTGTTAAAACTGGGAGAAAAAATGGTAGAATTGGTGCGCGGAGAACTTTTCTCTACGATACAATTCATAAATTTTATTTTAAAAATGAAAAAACGGATAAAGCTTGGAAAGGAAATAAAAATTACAGGTAGGTAACCTAAATAATAAAATATATTTGTTGTCATTGCTGTCCTGATGAGATCGCCCTGTTACTGCTGATCGAAGCACATTACTCTCAAAAAAATTTCTTCACGGAATTTTTTGATCTTCATCTTTAGGCCAGAAACTGATAGTACCTCCCCAAGTAACAATTTTTCCAATTTTTGTTGACTGAAGGTGATGGGTAGTTTTATAAGGGGTATGTAATGGTTACTCGGTTATATAAGAATTTCAGTGGTTATATAAGAGTTTTATTTCCAATTGGTGACGTAGTTATATTAGAGTTTTTTAAGGTCACTAATGGTTATCGTCGAAGTAAGTTAATTAAGGTTTTATAAGTTGGTGATGAAAATATTTCCATCACCGGTCTATATAACTTAGAATAACCAATACTAGAAGGTACATAAGAAAGTTTTATAACTGTTTTCGTTACCACGTTATATAACTTATTGGTAATAAGTGTTTATTGCGGTATCCGTGGTTACCCTTATATAACTCGACAACATTCAGTAATTTAGGTGACTTTAATAAAAATTAGGAACTTTCGGTAATACATATACCCACTATAAAATATCGTAAAATTTTTTGGTGGGCCTTTAGTAACCACGGTGAACGTTATTTTTGGAGGGTCCTGCATTTTTTTGAAAGTATCTATAATGATATTCACAGTCAAAATTTAATTGCAGCTGAATTTCACCACGTACATACCGAAAAAATGTAATTCTAAAATTTAAAAATATTAAACCCTTACCCTTGTGGAAACGTTACCATCACCATTATAAACAAAGTTTATAAGGTAACCGAAACATAACTGCAACCACGGCTATGACCAAATTAATTAATCGAGAGCACCATGGGTTATATAAGGGTTATATAAGAAGTTATATTAAAGTAACCAGAATATTTTTGTCACGGTAACCTTTATATAATCCTCCATTTAAGCTCTATAAGGGGTTTATAGTGGTTACAAAGAGGTTTCGAGTACTAGTCTATATAACTCAAGTTATATAATTTGGTGATGGAAACCTCACCGTTACTACTATATAAAAAAAATTGTTTCTTGGGTCGGAGTTTGCCTTTTAATTTTTCTCTGCTCATATGCAGTAGGTTGAGAATCGCCAGTAGACTCGTTTATTGTACGGGTCTCTAAAGAGTAAAAAACTCATTGCAACTTTCCACTTATATTTGTTTTATTTTAATTAAAGTATCCATTTAGGTGACGCATCAAAAAGAAGATGGCGAACAATGAAAGACGGATCTATTCGTCTAAACGAGATGCAACATTTACCGTCTGGAAGTGGTGGTGACAGCATTAAATTAAAAAACTACAATTTTTTTGAAACGCTGTTATTTTTAAACACATGCAGTACTGTAAATGAAGAGTAATCAAGTAAACAATATGTACAATAAAATACAGAAATACAGTTTTAATATGTCCTAGAACACACTGTAGTTATGACAACAGTTTTGGGAGTTTTTAAGGAATTTCAAAACTTTTCAACGTGAAAAATATACATAGGCATTTTATTTTTCCTTGATTGCTTACTTATCTAATATTCTAAAGTTAAAGTAATTCTCTTCTCTCATCTCAGAACTCTGATGCATGCTAGCCGCGTGTACGCCTAGCCAAAGGAAGCCAGTCAAATATATCCCAAAAAATAATTTACAGAGTTTCAGTTTAGTTTCAGGCGTACCTTTTTTCTCCGTTTAAATACAAAGAATAAATAGAAGAATTCTCAACTTTTTTATTTTTGTATCATCACTACTGTTTAGCCAACGTGTCTGCAGTTTCTCAAAACCAATGATGGTATGAAGACCTTTAGATGGAAATGAAAAAATGAAGTCATTACAGAGTTAATATAATTTTTATTCAGAAACCGAGTTTTAATTGAGTGAATCTAACTTCTAAATTCAACTACGATCAGGAGGATAGCCGAGCATAGTCGATTTGATACAACAACGACTACGCTACCAAAGTGGCTGTGAACGCGTTCATGCTCAAGCAATGCTCTTCCCCCAAACTCAAGATGACAATAAGAAAAATGTGCACATTAACACTGAGTGTTCGTGCCAAAATAATAATAAGACGGAATAAACTCACTTTGATACTCGGATAATCACAACTGATATGATTTCCCAGAAGCGCTTTTCTACACAATGAAACAGGCATGCTTTGTTGCTTATGTGCGTAAGGAATAGGACCATTTTGAATTTAAGCTGCATTTTCAGAACCCATTTATAAGGAATTAGAACCATTTTGACGCTCTGCACATTTTAGTAAGTTGTACAAACCAACAGTAGCTGACAAAATCAATCATCAACTCAATTTTTTTTTTTTAAGTGGAGTAGACTCGACTTGAACTTAATAGACACAATTGACCATCGTATAATAAATCTGATCAGTTAACTCCTCTGTGAACAAATAATTGAAAAAATTATGTAACAGATAGCGGCAATAATCTTTCCAAAGTTCTTTATTTTAAAATCTGAAAACATGTAGTACAAAATATATGCAACATCATTCACTACATCATTCTGAATGGAGGAGTTGCAACGAGAAAACAGCAACATAAATAGAAAAACCCACAAGACCATGATTAAATATTTCCAGCTTTTCATTATTCTACACCAGAAATAAATTAGGAAATTGAAACAAATCCCGAATATTAAATGATTTCCATATGACTGAACACTCTCTGCAGATAATTTCAAAATTTCGGGCAAATTAATTTGGTGAGGGTTAATTTCATACTGCGTGAGAACACATGTCCTCCAAAAGCAATTATGAAAAGTCATTATAAATCCGAATTATTTTCCGCAAATCAATTAAAGTTTTTCGTTGCTTTTACTGTTCATTAAATGCATCGCGGTAATAAAAGCATTAAACGTATCTGCATTAATCGTGGAAATCCTGCAAATACACAGGAGCAGAATTCCTCAAATTAGCTGCAATCAGAACTAGCTGTAATGCAATTGCAGGATTATGAGACATGAAAATGCCAAGGTAAATACATACATATATCCGGAAGCAAATTAAATACGTGCAGTCGTGCATAGTGCACCATATTATGCTTGCATGCAGTTTTGGTTGGTATACACTTTCGGTACATACATACATAAATATATATACACACGTACGTATGGCTTATTTAATATCCTTAATATACGAAATCATGATGATCTAGGCAAACGGAAAGTTTTATAAGATAAGGGATAAGGATTCTTTAAATTCAATTGGTCGCGAGGAATTCCAAAACTACTTTAAAGTTGCCATCTTTTTACAAATAACAATTTTGCAAGAAATTATTAGGCGAAAAATATTTGAATATATTGCACATTCATGAAATTCGAAAATTATCGCATTTTTATACCCGAGATGAAATCTTTGGGTATAGAGCAAAATTGATTGGACACCCACTCATAATATTAAAAGTTATTTTGATGTTTGCATGTCCGTTTGTCTGTCCGTCTGTGCGCACGATAAGTCGAGAACGCGTACACTTAGAGATTTGAAATTTTGTACACGGACCTTAAAAAAAAAGTAAATTTAAGTTCGAAAATGAGACAAATTGGGCAGCTCCTTCGTTGGGTTGCCATACAAGAATTTCCTTTTCCACTATATATTTGGACACTGCCTGAGAACGCGTTGATGTAGAGAGCTGAAATTTGGTATATGGTGTTTTCATTAGCAAATAAAATTTCAAAAATGGCCTAAATCGGGAAACTCCTTCTTGGTTTTGACCATGAGGGACCGAAAATAACTGGTATTTTGAAAATTTCAAACAAAAAAAGCTGCAATAAATCATGATCGTGGAATTTAGTGGAATATACCAAAAGATGTCTCGTGAAACCAGTTTCGATTCCCGTAAAGCATTTGAAAACTTAACTTTTTATTAAAAAAAGCTAAAAAAACCAAGCTGGAAAAGCTTTTTATTTTACCTGGCAAAATTAAAAAGCCAGCTTGGCTTTTTATCTTTTCTGGCAAAAATAACAAGCAAGCTTGGCTTTTTATTTTTTCGACCTGGAAGTAACAGGTTTTGAAGCCGGAAGTATAAAAAGCCAAGCTGGCTTCTTATTTTCAGGAACCGAATCATTTATGAATTTTTACGAAAAAAAACTTTATTTACTTGTTATTCCTGGCCGGTAATAGTTTTGAAGCTAGAAAAGCAAGCGCAACGGGTTGAAACTTTTTTTTCGGTAAAAATATAAAAAGCGAGCCCAGCTTTTTATTTTTTCTAGTCAAGCTGGCTTTTTATTTTTGCCAGATAAAATAAAAAGCCTTTCCAGCTTGGTTTTTTTAGCTTCAAATTATTATCGGTCAGCAATAACAGGTAAAGTTGGATTTTTCGTAAAAAGTCATAACTGATTGGGTCCCTAGTTTTACCATATAAAAATTTACGGTTTTTACGTATACTGTGAAAACGATCAGTCCAAGACATTTTTATTGTACTAAAAACTTCTTCTGAATACGAAATCCTATAAAATTGGTTATAATAATTTTTTCTGTCCGACAAACCGTTCTAGAGATATATGCGAAAAACCACTTCAAAAATCAAAGTTGCACAGAAGGGTGACAATACGAAATTGCATAAGGGCATTCATCTAGGGTATCAGAGGTATTGGTCCTGGACCAATTCTAGCTTTTTACTTGTTTACTTGTTCGATCTGTTTTGCACAGCAGTAGTTATGACAACAAAAAAGTAAAAACGCCACATAACTGAAGTTGTTGGGTGAATTTTTTGATATACAGAGTAAAATCAGAGTAATATCAATGCGAGTTGCGAGCATGCGTATTTTGTGTTTGCATGTCATTCGGCTCAAGCATGAACAAATTAGTTTTGAAGATCGTTACAATAAATATAATCTCAACATAAAGATAACGATAAGATTTTTGTTTTCTCAGTATAAAGCCGAGTATTTTGCTGTATTTGCATATCTTCTATGCTAATAGTTAGGGTATAGATAAAGATATTTCTACACTAGTACCAGTTTACTAAACGTATACTTCCTTTCCTTGTATGCAAGTTATTAAATCTTCTATCAATAAAAATTACATAAATTTACACAAAGCGAAATTAATTTTACATGTCATGAAAAATACGTAAGGATACATTTTTTTGCCTACGAATATCGTAGCAAATTATAATTAAACAACCTTTCCTTACAGTGTTGGAAGGGAAGTACAGAGTAAAACTTTTTCCCCTAAAGTGAGTGGCAACAATTTGTGCCAAAATGCTTAGGTATTTTTCGATAAGATTAAGGAAAGCTCCACCTTGGCAAACGTAGATTAGGTTTTTATACCTAAAATGCAGGGAATTTTCAAATTTTTGGTTGTGTTTTTTTTTTCTCTAAAATGTAGGAAACATACCCTAAAATGTAGGGAATAGGTGATTGCACGAGTACCATACCTTTAAAAATATATTTATTAGCAAAAAAGAGCAAAGAATGAGCTGAATAGTTCATTTTTTATGTTCCATACTACTAAAAAGTGCGGTAGTTCTGGTGCGCTGGGCACGTTCAAACAAAATATTGTAAAACGATATATGACTTGTTTTCGAAAACAATGTGTGAACTATATCAACGAATATATAATTTGTAAGTACATGTTTCATAAAAAATGTAGAATAATTCCTAATTTATTGAATGTTCTCGTCCTTATATACTTGAAAACTTAAGATTTCGGGAGTTTTACGTACTATATAAGTTTTCTGGTGCCAAATACCTAAATTTGTTGAGTGTTCCATTGCTTTGGGGAAACTAAACTGATTTTCCCTTTCTATCAGAGAAAATTACATCTATTTTTAGGGGAAACGCGTCTTAAATTTAGGAAGTAGTCCTACCTTTTTTTAACGGGGTGGAGTGGAAGTAAATAGCTCTAAATGACGCAGCTTATTACGATTTCCATTGATATTTCAAGAAGAGTGCACGTAAATAAATGGAAAACGAAGCTTTTAACGCGACATGTCTTCCACCAGCAATAATACACAACCGACCAATGTAGAGCTTGAAATGCCCATAGTAAAATGATCAACTCAATTCCTTACATACCTATATCCAATAGTATATGAAATAAGACGACACGTTCGTAGAGTGGGCAACAAATTAAATATAACATTTAAACCCATCCACATACTCAACAACATTTACACCAGAACAAAAGACAAAATAAAAACTCCTGAAAAAGCAGACTAGCTTATAAAGTTAATTGTGACAAAAAAAAATTAAAAACCCGCCTTCACAATATACAAAATATATAGAGAAAACGACCCCGCCGCACTCAGCATTGGCAACGCATTCCCTTGAAACAGGACATATATTTAAGTTTTATGATGCCAATGGCCATGATCAGCCAATGAAAATAACAGAATTAAAAGAGAATCCAAGGAAGCCTGCCACATATACAGGGTGTCCCGTAAGTCGACGTCAAGAAGCAATCGGGTGATAGACCAAATCATAACAGCTACCAGAAAAATATAAAAAAAAATCTAAGTCATGTATTTTTCAAATTATAGACATTTCTTTTGTTTTCGAGAAAATGTACACCTTGTGATGGTTTTTTAGCTCCTATTGCTACAAATCTTGACTTTTTTTTCAATTTTTGCTTTTCTTGAGTAATCCCGAATAGTGCTTATGTAGCCTGGTGCTTTAAGTTCTAAGCCAACTGTTCCAGCTTGGAAGAAAATGTAAAAAATTAATATTTCACCCAACTTCAACTGACTGCCAGTTTGGCAAGTAACTTTAAAATATTGACGCATTTAATAAGGATTCTAAAGTGGTATAACACTAGCGCTACAATATTTCTTAGATTACGGAAAAAAATGTTTTCTTCAAGAAACCCAGTTTCGAAAAATTTCTTTTCACCTACTAAAAATGATTCTAGTATACCCAAAGCTTGCCGTAAGACCGTAACTTTAAGATTCTAGTTTGAGTGAGACGTGAGTGAGCAAGAGAGTGATGCTAGCTCCTCAAATCATTGAGTTTTCACAAATGTGCATCGTCTAATCTCCACAGAGAGCCGACTTCCAAACCAAGTACATGGTGAAGGAAGAGGTCCTTACCTTACGAGGACGTAGTACGTAGCAGTTGAAGAAGACCTAAGTACTTCGGTACGTGTGATCCAGGAAAGCACAGGAGTGCCTAAAAGCATGGCTCACCGAATTTTACCAAAACATGAGCTCCAGAATTACGAATTTGGTCTATCCCCCGATTCCAGCTAGAGGTCGACTTACAGGACACCCTGTATATAAAGAAACATAACCTAATCAACGTAAGACTAGACTCAGAAGCCATTCATAAAGAATTTTCCCAGATATTAAATTATATCAACACGCAGAATACCCACATTAACACCACACATACTCATAAATTTCTTCTTGGTAGCGAAAAACGAATGAATTTATAAAATAAAATAAGACAGTAGCACAATTTTTCAGGGGCGTAGCACAATTCAAAGGGTAGTGACACAATAGCCGTGTGTATAAAATATATAGTGATTGCGAAACGAAGTTCGATTTAGTTACTTGTTGTATTGTAGAGGCGCTCGCCTCGCTCCAATACAAAATCAACGAAGCGGAAGCATCAGCCTGATATAGGGAAGACCACAATTTTTTTTTAGAAATTTACTGAAAATTTTTTTCTTAGAATTTGTATGCATTATTGGAGGTCGACAACGGGTGCTTGGGCCAGTAACAATTTCTCCCAGCGTAGACACGTAAATGAGCAATAAGCTCATTACAGAAAATATTTCGGCCGACTGCAGTAATTAAATTTTCAGATACAATGCTTTCATGTGTGCCCTTGTCGGCCTCCCATAATTAATAAAAATTCTAAGAAAAAATTAAGGGCTTCCCTTCATCGGGTCAAGCTCGAGCCATCGCCGATTTTATATTCTATAGGTATATATGTATATATTCCATATGCTCTTACGGCTTATCCCTTGAAATTTGTTCAAAATGGTACAAGTGGCGACATCTGACGTTATAACTAGGAGGCATTTGCGCAATATATATATATATTTTTTATACACAAGGATATTAGTACAAACATACTGATTCATAGCACTTGTGGTCATCCTGCGCTTTACCCCTTAGTTCCGCTTGCAAAGTTTTCTATGCATTTTATTAGTTTCTCTAAGGAAACCACTGACTTATAACAACGGACAGGAAACCGCAGCAAGAATAAGGTAAAGACAGTGTTTACCATACTCCACCTATCTTGCCCATACGAAGGATTCAGGTAAAAATAACCTTTTGAATATTACAATCGGACTGAGTTTAATTCCTTATAAGCGATTAAAATATCACTTGGACTCACTGACATATATAATATGGACTGACTACGTTCATAGAAGTGTACTGCAAAAAGTGGGCTCACTTCTATATAGCATTCCCTTTCGGTCTATGCACCAAGTACCAACTGAGAGGCAACGGTAAACAAAAAATAAATAAAGGGATCTGTCGAAATAAATGTTTTTAAATTAATTATTTGGGTTAATTACTGATAAAAACTTTTTACCAAACGCAATATATTCAATAGATATGCAGCAGAAATTCGAAAGGTTTTATTATAATCGCTTTTCCAGCTGCACGCTAATTTTTTCAACTTCCCGCCAATGATTTTTTTAGAACTTTTTTTGACCTTAGCAACTGAGGCCACATGAAGTAGAAAGTTAATCAGTCCATATTATATATGTAAGTGCTTGCACTCGAGAAAACATAATTTTTTGATTGAATTTGATTTTCGGGTATAGTTTTACAATTTTTTATGTAGTAAACGTGGGATAAAAGTCAGTGTTGGAAACACAGAAAAAGAATCTGGAGATATATAACAGTCTAAAATCAATGTCCTGGTATCTATAGTGCATGAAATTCTGAAGAAAAAGTGTTCTGCAAATTACTAAGAAAAAGCTAATGTTTACTTACCCAGACCCAACTTGTTCGAATTGTACATTGAAAACAGTTTTACTGGACTGAGCACACGAATCAATCGAAATAATATTCATTTTGGTAAGTATCTATGATATATGTAGCCTAGATCAGTGACTGATCTAGGCTAAACATATCATGCGTACGAGCCAAAATGTATATTATCCTTGTGTATAGATTAAATTTATAGTAAATATATATAATAGACATTGCACCAATTCGCGTCCACTACCCAATTCGCGTCCACTTCGTTTTATAACATGCCATAAAACGACGTATTTTCCTTAAAATGCAGATATTTCTGTATGCTTATGTTCGTGTATGTGGCTACTACCCTTAAAGTGAGCAACGGGATCGTTGAGTTAAATATGAGTCATCAGAGTTCAGATCATTAGATGTCGGAATGTGAATACTGCGCAAGTGCAGTAAAGCGTAGTTTTTTTAGTGTAGTACTGTGAATTTAAAAGGTAAGCGAATGCGTTTTTATACCCTAGATGAAATCTAAAGGGGTATACTAAGTTTGTCATTCCGTTTGTAACACCTCGAAATAATGATGGTAGAGCAAAATGGATTGGACACCCACGCATAATATTAAAAGTTATTTTGATTTTTGCATGTCCGTCCGTCCGTCCGTCCGTCCGTCCGTCTGTCCGTCTGTGCGCACGATAACGCGAGAACGCGTACACTTAGAGAGCTAAAATTTTGTACACGGACTTTAAAAAAAAATAGTAAAATTAAGTTCGAAAATGAGACAAATCGGGCAACTCCTTCGTGGGGTTGCCATACAAAAATTTCGTTTTCCGTTATATATTTGAACACTTCCTGAGAACGAGTCGCCGTAGAGAGCTGAAATTTGGCACGTGGTGTTTTCATTGTACTAGCAAAGAAAATTTCAAAAATGGACTAAATCAGGCAACCCATTCTTGGTGTTGCCATATAAAAAATTAGGTTTTTTATGTGAAAACGATCACTCCAAGACATTTTTATTGTACTAAAAACTTCTTCAGAATATGAAATCCTATAAAATTGATTATAATCATTTTTTCTGTCCGGCGAACCGTTCTAGAAATATATGCGAAAAACCACTGCAAAAATCAAAATTGCTCAAATGGGTACCCATACGAAATTTCATACGGGCATTCATCTAGGGTATCATAAGAATTGGTCTTAGACCAATTCTAGCTTTTTCACTTGTTTTATTTCATTTTAATTTCGTGAAGAAGTTTTTAAGTAAATATATTTCAAATTAAGATAATTTGGGATAAAATTTATATTAATACGCGAAATAGCCAATAAATTTTAGTAGCCGCGAAATGGATACATGATTACTATCATGAGCCAGTTTGCGTATAATGGTGGCAGCGAATTAGTACTGAATTTTTTACCCTGATCTAAATTACGGCCTACGAACAGCACTTTATTAATTAGTGTGTTTAATGCATTACATGTAAGGAAACATGTAGGGATATACTGTTGCGACGATGAATGAAGCATTGTCGGACATTCGGCAAGGAAAATTATCTATGAGAGCAGCTGGCAGGAAATATAACATTCCAAGAACAACACTACAGGATAAATTGTCTGGAAGGCATCCCGAAAGTATAGAAAAACCTGGACCACAAAGTATCTTAACAGAAGCCGAAGAAAAAAAAAACTAGTTAAATTGTGTGAGTCGTTGGCCAAATGTTGGTTTCCGTTAAGTCCCGATAACCTTTTGAACACTGTCCAAAAAATTGTGCCAGACGATGGCAGGATTACTTCCTTTAAAAATGGGTGACCAGGACGAAAATGGTATAATCTTTTCCTGAAAAGAAATTCAGAGCTTTCTCATCGAATTCCCGAAGACCTAACTAAAGCTTTCTGAGGAAGTTATCCGACAATGGTTTGATGAGCTCCAGAACTACATAAAGGAGGTGAATGCAGAAGACATCTTCAAAGTTCCAAGACGAGTATAAAATGGAGATGAAACTAGTTTTTCTCTTTGCCCAAAAACTGGAAGAGTGTTGGCCCCAAAAGGATTCAAAAATGTATATAAATTTCAACCAGGAACTGAGAAAGAAACCATCACGGCTCTATTGGCATTTACTGCAAGTCGCGAAACAGTCGTGCCTATGGTTGTATTCCCTTACATACGAACACCTAGTAGTAAATAGCATACCAAAGGACTGGATTTTAGGTCGTTCCGAGTCAGGCTGCATGAGAAGTGATGTATTCTTTGAATATATCGCGAATGGGGTAAATACATGGCTAAATAATGAACGAATTCAAAAACCTGTGATAATTTTTGTTGATGGCCACAAGTCCCATTTAACGTTGGAGCTAAGCGAGTTTTGCTGCGCAAACGGGATAATTTTATACGCTCTTCCTCCCAATACTACTCATATGTTACAACCAGCAGATGTTAGTGTTTTCAAGCCGCTAAAAACAGAATGGAAAAGCACTGTTAGGGAATGGCAATGTAAAACAGAAAATATTAACAAAAACCTAACAAAGTCGACTTTTTGTCCATTACTTGAAAATGGTATACAAAATGGTTTCCGGAAATGTGGGCTTTATCCCTTAAACCCTGATGCAGTCGATTATACCAAATGCATGAGGTCTTGTCAGGGAGAGCGAGGATATTTCGAGCGAATCAAGACACAAAAATATTTACTACATCGCGGAGGAGGTTATAACAAAAATATAACCAAGATTGCTTAACCAGGGAATTGACAGCGATGTTATAATAAAAGAAATTCGAAATGTAAAGGATGGATTTGACGACATTTTTGTAGATGTATCAAAAACTTGTCTTGAATTGCTTGATGCTGGCAGTTATGTGTTAGAGGAAGATGGCTCACTTACAAAAGAGACCCAAATCATTGAAAAACCTACTCCAGCTATGGATCAGGATATTGGGGGTACAGACAACTCACCTAAACTGCAATACATGCTGAACGATATTTTGGACAACCCTTGTACTTCAAGCGACACTAACACAAGACTCGTGTACTCTACTATGTACCTCTACTCCGATTGTAAAACAATCTAGCTCTACATCATGTTCACCAGTAGTATCTAAACATCTAACTTTACCTATTCAGAAACATATTTACAGCAAACTCCGGAAAACCGAGGAAACAAAAGAAAAAGTTCCATGTGCAATATCTTCTCTTAAGTGATAGGAAATGGTCAAAGGAAAAGTCGAAGCTAAGAAGAGGAAAATCGAGGATATTGAAAAGAGGAAACGAGAACGTTTGGCACGAAAAAAGTAAAGGGAATCATTACTACCAAAGAGAAAGAAGGGCAATGAAAATGTTAAGAAAAAAACAGGAAAGGAAAGCTGTGCATGCTGTGCAGAAGAACTTGTCAGTGATGTCGAAGACGATGATTTGAAAAATGTTTGCTGTGATGAATGTCTCCGATGGTTTCATCTCAGATGTACCCATTTTAGCTCATACAATGAAGCAATAGGCTAAATTTTTAAATGTATATATTTTTCCTAAGGGTATTTTAATTATCAGTTGTTTAACCAAGTTTTTTAGTGGTTTTCAGTTTTAATCATAGTTAAAATCAAAATATATTTTGTTTGTTATAAAACTTTGAATTTCATTGCTTTTTTATAGATTATTTATTTAAATAAATAAGTAGGTAGCTATTATATAATTTTGATATCTACAAAACAAAGAAAAGACTGTAATATTATGAATTAAAAACTAAGTATGTTGAACTAAAATATAGTTTTAAGGCAAAAGTTTGAAGTTGAATGCCATTATGTTATATAATTAATTTTAAAAAACTTAAAAGATTCTGTTACTGTATTACTGTGAATTTTATCAGAAATTTTTATTTTTTAACGGTTTTTAAATTTGTAATAACGAAAAAATTAATAAAGTCGTATTTTTCAAAGCAACATTTACTTAACATCCCCTTTTAAAAGCAGTTTTCATAACTTTTTTTTACCCTGGACGCGAATTGGCCCCATGGTGGACGCAAACTGGCTTAGATTGGCCGCAAACTGGTGATTTCCGCATACATTAATATTTTCAATTATTCTGCAGACTAGATAAATGTTTTGAGTTTTTAATTTAAATTAAAGATAAATATTTAGCCTACTATTGTACTACAAAAGTTTTAACATCGAAATTAAGTAAATTCTACTAAAAAGCCTTCTTGTAAGAATGGAATTTCCTTAAACGGCCGCGAATTGGTGCGTTTACCTACATAGCTTAGATAGTTCTATACACAAGGATATTATTTCACTCACTGATCATCAGTGATCTATTGAATTTCGCTACGAGCTCTTCTCATACATCACTTTATTGGTACAGCCGTCGATATCTGGGTATTTTTTGTCTGTTGGAAAAGCTTGGCCCTAAAATGATCTATCACACTCTGTACCCAAAATGTAACGCTCTCTGAGTTTCTTGCACTTTTTTTTAAACATATCGAATCAAAAAGTTAAATGCCAAAAAGTAGGAAATTTTCTTTTGGAAATGAGCTTTTTAAGCCATTAGGGTCACATTTTGGGTACAGGTCCTTTAATAGTAATGCTTTTATCAAAAATTCTATAATACAAAGATTTTGCAAGCACATTCTGCAGTTTGGCCTCTGTGAAAAATATCGTGGAATCTCCGAGATGCCACCTCTGTTGAGAAATTATTAAAACTTCGCACTGTACACGGCCTCCACTAATCCTAAGCCGCACTGAACCTGATGTAGAAGAGGCATACATTTTTATACCCTAGATGAAATCTATAGCGGTATACTAAGTTTGTCATTCCGTTTGTAACAACTCGAAATAATGATGGTAGAGTAAAATGGATTGGACACCCATTCATAATATTAAAAGTTTTTTTGATTTTTGCATGTCCGTGCGTCCGTGCGCACGATAAGTCGAGAACGCGTATACTTAGAGAGTTGACATTTTGTACACGGACTTAAAAATAAAAAGTAAAATTAAGTTCGAAAATGAGACAAATCGGGCAACTCCTTCGTGGGGTTGCCATATAAAAATTTCGTTTTTCGCTATATATTTGGACACTGCCTGAAAACGCGTCGACGTAGAGAGCTGAAATTTCGTACATGACGTTTTTACTACAAATAAAATGATAAAAATGGACTAAATCGGGCAACTTCTTCTTGGTGTTGCCATATAAAAATTTAGGTTATTTACGCATACTTTGAAAACGAGCAGTCCAAGACATTTTTATTATACTAAAAACTTCTTCAAAATACGAAATCCTATAAAATTGGTAATAATCATTTTTTCTGTCCGACAAACTGTTCTAGAAATATATGCGAAAAACCACTTCAAAATCAAACTTGAATAGATCGGTAACCATACGAAATTTAATTCGGGCATTCTTCTAGGGTATCATAAGAATTGGTCCTGGACCAATTCTAGCTTTTTTACTTGTTTTCTTGAAAATTATTGGATATCTTTTCTTCAGAATTTGTATGGATTTGTTCGACAACAGGTGGAAAAAACCGAAAAAAAATTGTTTGTTATTCCGTCACATAACATTCGATTTTGGAAGGCAAATTTCAAGTTTTGGTTTTAATTCGAAATTGAGTGACTCGAAAAAAACTAAAGAAAAAGAAAAAAAAATTGAAAAATGAGAAAAATGTAAAAAAATTCTTTTAAAAAATTGGAAAAATCAAATTAATTCGAAGCGAATCGAACCTGTGTAAGCCCGCAGTGGGCAGCAATCTTATACTCTTCAGTACGGCTTCATTTCTGCCTGCCGTAGAAACTTGAAACAGATCAAATTTATCTCGTCTCAGAACAAATTCTGGGTGTGAATTATAGGAGGCAAACCTCCTATATTCCACCAAGGCGAAAGAGAGGAAGAAGAAATGCTGGCTTAATTAATATAATGAATGACTGTTTCGTAAGTTTTTCTTATTTGATTGAAATTTCAGGCGAATTACATCAGAATCTACTTATGTTAGTTTAAACATGATTTGAGTCCGATCAACCCAACCGCCAACAACTGCCCAAATTTTGAGCGGACTCAATGATTGAAGGGACTCACTGCTTGCGTTGAGTCAAAGTTTGAGTCTTTTACATCCCTGCAATTAAACCTTATATAAGTAAATTATAATCTTCAGAGTTCTTTTCGAGCAACAGGCCTTCATCTATTTCATCTGACACACATGAATCTGAAAGAGTCCTAGATGAAAATTTGTTTGAATTTTTTAGAGAGACAAGCAGACACAATCCAGGCAGAGTGTATCACAGACGAGGAAAGAAAGTTGCTTCTAAATCGAGGACACATATAAACCTTGGTCAGATTACATCAGAATTCAAAATTCTACATCACAGCAACTGCAAGGTTCCACCTTGAAGCTTCTGCAATCTCTGTTTTCAACTGCTTAACCCCAAAAGGTGAAAATAAACAAAATATTTGGCCCATCCGAGTATACATATGTTTAAATGGTTTTTTGTCATTTATCGGTCTATTATTTTCCGTTAGTATGAGTATGAGTATGATAGAGTTAACATTTAACAGGTTATAAAAGTACTTAACTCTTAGATGCCTGTTAAGATATCAAAGTAACCCAACAAATCTATTCTTCTGAGGAGATATATTTTAACATCCTTAAAAATCTCTAAACCTATGTCAAAGTCCCTGTTCCAGGAATTACCAAAAAATTTTCCGAAACAATATATTAAGCAAAACAGGATTAATTAATTAAGAGCTATAGCTAACATGGTCATTACGCTTTGCCAAAAATATTCTAATAAACTCGAAGTATTCACCGAAAATCTATTATTGATGACTTTTTTATTATTTTACGCCCCAATAATGGAACAATTTTCGAATATTAACTGAAGAAAATCCCTTTTTTCTTTCTTCTTTTTTCTTTTGTGAAATTAATTTTTTACCCTCACCTCACCTAATGTAGCAGTAAGTTCACTTTTAATTTATTTTCAACGACAGAATCCAATATAAGCCAAGGGAAATTACTTTCCAGTCCAACAATTATCAGGTGACACGATAATAAATTTTTAAAAGCAGAAAAGGTCTCTTGAGAGTGCACACCATCCACCACCCCCGACATCCATTGAACAATTTACATGCATGTTCGGAGCAGAGGTGAAACTTAAATTGTCCTGGAGGTGGTCCTGGGGCACGAGCATATCTATACAAGCGGAACGGAAAATTCAAATGATTTATGAGGTAGATATAAATGGATATTTTATGCGGAGGTACCTGAAAATCAAATACTATTTATGCATACATAACATGTGTGCAGCACTGCTCTGATTGTGCCACATTTAAGGAAAATTATTCCTGCATATGCATATATATGTGTAATTATATGTATATATGCGCACTGCTCATTTTTGCCAGTCTTTTGTTTATTCACATTTCAAGACATTTAAGGTTATGTGAATATTGATATGTATTGTGTCTATTATGTAAGCGCTGAGTCTTACAAAACGCGAGAGATGACTGTTCAGAAATCACGATTTCATTGGAATCTAGGAGTGATATTGATCAGCATTTTTCATTACGATTACACTGTGGTATGCTGAGCTCTTAATTAAAGATTGAATTTTTAAACTGACGTACAATCATGTTATATACATATTTGTGTATTTATATTGTATGCCACAGGAAAAGCTTCAGATAACCTGGCATATGTTCCAGATTCGCACATTTGTTATAAAAATCAGCCTTTAATTCTCTGTACGGCCGGCAATATTGTATTGGCTAAACAAGTAAAGTAGGCATAGTACGCTTATATGTCATATTTGATGGAATTTTTTTTAACAATTGATTCGTAGATACGCGAAAATTTTGTTTAAATTAGCTAGAAAGCAATTCTACGAACTTTCCCGCACAGAAGCTAATTCGATAATACTTTGCTATTGATAGAAGCTGTTCCGCTGAGTTTTTACAAGAATGCCTATACGAGGATATTAAGGGCGTAACTGCTGTCCTGATGAGATCGCCCTGCACTGCTGATCGAAACACACAGTATGCTCTCCAAATTTCTTTATGAAATGTTGATTTTCGGCTACAAAGCCACTAACTCACATAGTATCTCGGTACTTGTCATTCAAAAATTCACGCAGGAGGCGGAAAGTTGTCTGTAGTCTCCTATATTATACGGGTCTCGGAATACCAGTAAGTAACTAAGGGAGAGGCCCAGCATCAATAATCTTAATCAAAGATGCGTAAATTTATACGCACACTATAAAAATACGCACTGCCAGGCGGAAGGAAATGGAAGATAAAAATGGAAGTTTGGCGCGCGTTTTGAAAGTACCTATGAAGCAAAATTGTATACACAGCAGCAGCATATTGAGCGCTAGTAACACAAAAGAACCTTTTGAGGTTTCCGGTTCCGCAGTAAGCCTATTTTCATTTTCTGTCGAACAATAATTTAAAATTTCATTTTTCTTTAATCGATATTTCAAGAAAATATAATAAAAATTAAGCACTTTTATCAAAGTTACATGTAGTTATTTATTAGTATTTGACTTTCCAGTACATTATTAAAAAAGATACAAACACGCTATTACTAAATTTCCACATAACAGAATGAAAATATTTTTCTATTTAATCCCCTTCCAATTTTAAACTTACCTACGGCCTTTGTGCTAAGGTACATTTCCTTACAGGTCATAGATAAAGTGACATGTAGGGTACATGTAGAGAGAGATGTAGCCATATGTTAAAAAGCGAGAAAACATCACATTCGGCACTGAAAAATTGCATATTTATATGTATATACACGTAGTGTAGTTTCTTACTCGTGGGTCTCGAAATACTCAAACCCCATTCTTCTATTGAATCAAATTAGTTACAAACAATCAAAATCGTCTGTTAAAAGGACCTTTGTTTTAATTGTTCCAACTTACAGCACATCCTATAGGAACAGTGACATACGTCCGTAATTCTTTATTCATTATTTAGTTCTCTATATAGCCTAAAATACTAAATATGCTACTATTAGAAGGTGCAACTGTATCTTTGCTGAAAATATTTGTGTGTTTTATAACTTTAAGTTTATTAAAAATCGAAAATAAATTATTCAAGTGATTTATTACAAAAAAAAAAAGTGATAATGCTGTGTTTGTGGTTTGTTTGTGTTGAAAACGGACAACATCTGAACACAATTTTTTTTTAGCATGGGCCGTACAAAAGATATTGACCGTGAAAAATGACATGTGATTTTGGCCATTATTGAAAACTGAGATGTTTTCTCACCGGGATATAGCGAAGAGAAAAAAAATTCGGCATCCACAGTCGATAGAGTGGCAAGAGATTTTCTGTCAGAGGTCTCACGGCTAGGAAATAAGCGGGCAAATTACCGTAGAAATAGGAACACGACGGGAGAATGGATAGGTAAAATATCCATATAGCTGTACTAGAACGTAGAGCATCCGCTCGTGTTCTAATAAGGTATCTAAATCGGCAAGGAGTAGATATAACTGTCATGACATTGCGGCGAAGATTGTACGAGGCAAATTTAAAATGTAACGTCCCGCAAAAACCCTAAGCTGACGAAACGAATGAAGAAGAGGCGACTGTTATGGGCTCAACTTATCCGGCATCTTACAGTTGATGACTGGAAAAAGGTTAGATATTTGGTTTTCATTACACTTTATTTCCACGTAGTTTTCTTAAAACTTTTAGAAATAAACGAATTTTTTTAAACCCATAGGTGATATTCAGTGATGCCTGTCGCTTAGAGGCATCTTCCCAATTTGTGAGAAGAAAACGTGGAGAGAGATATAAAAATATCAGGATAAGAAAAACTGTCAAACATCCACCGGGGTTAATGATTTGGAGCTGCATTAGCGGAGATGGCCCTGGTCCAATATATTTTGTTGAAGGAACGATGCACCAGGACCTATATTAATTGCTCCTTCCCGATGTCCTACTTCCATATATCAATTCCCTACAATACACTAAATCGTACTACACTTTTATGCAAGATGGAGAACCCTGCGATACAGCAAAATCTATTGGAAACTTCGTCCTTGGCACGGCAATTCTCCTGACTTAAACCCAGTAGAAAATTGCTGGGCTTACCTCAAATCGAAAGTTTATAGTGTTCCCAATCCCACAGTAGATAATCTTGAAAAAGACATAGAAAACATTTAGAACAATTGCGACGATATAAAAAAAATGATAAATGCCTGTATTTGCAGTATCGCATCGAAAGTGTTATCAAATCTAAAGGAAATGTAACAAATTATTAGTCAAATCTGACAGTAATATGTGTAGAAGATATTAAATTAATAAAAAAAGAGTTAATTAAAAAAACCAATATCTTTTATAATAAATTTTCATATATATAAAACATTTTCTTAATATTGAAGGTGCGTCAAATTCATTGAACAGGTACTGTATATATTGGAAGTAGTCTAGTCATAGCTTGTTTTGTAGAAAACAAAAAGTAGTTTAACATACTATGAGTGTGAATATCATCTGTGTGCGCTTTTATTGTTTACGTGAACTGGTCGTGCTCACACTTGTTTTAATATTATATGCATTATAATTCCCAAAAACATTTTGTGACCGCAGTCAGTCCATAGAACGTCAATTAATGACTTCAAATTGACCCAAAAATTGAACGCCCTTCAGACGTCCTATGTACGACATATTAAGATCTTAATCTATCTTTTCGTAGTCTTATTTACTTTCATAAATTTTTGTTGTCATTGGACCATCTCTCGGTTCATTTTATGGACACTATGTTTAAATAATTAGGACATGTTGAGACCAAGTCGGTTTATAAAACGTCAATATATGACTTCAAATTGACTGCAACATGAAACGTCATTTCGGCGTATTATATAGGTCTTTCCAATATCTCATTCTACAATGGCGGTAAAAATGTAGTCAACTTCAGATGTACTACAAAATTCTCGTCATATTCACGTAATTTTTGTAGTGATTTAGATGCACAGAGAGACTTCTAACAATTTGACGTCGTTGGAACCTCTTTCGGAAAGTTTTTTGGGCGTTTTGTTTAAATATACATTTCGTCGAATCAGAGAGTATTTCGTGCATTGTGCCAGTCTTATTCAGAATTTTATATTGTGTAGATGTTGTTCAGACGCAATATTAAAAATTATTTATTTTTAATTAGAAAATTTTAAATAGTTTTGTGTGATGTGTTAAAAGTATTAGAGTAGAGTTAAGAAGAAATATAATTAACGAAAATTTCTAATATTTCTAAGAAGCGTTATAAAAAAAAAGTGTTGTTGTCTAAAGCAGTCAATTTCAAACGAACTACACACCTTTAAATTTCTGGTCAAATTCACGCAATTTTTGCCCAGATTTAGACACACAGATGCAATATTAACAATTTGTCGTCTTTGGAACAACATCTTTCGGAAAATTTTCCGTATGTTATGATAAATGTTGGAAATACACCTTGTACAACGAGCTGTTTCCAATGTGGCAGTTCAGAAAACTGTAAGAACTTAAATCGAAATCAACATCAAATTAATATGCGTTTGAAATTCTTGATTTTCAATCTAAAGCTTCAGCTATATTGCAAAGTATATTGGGAACTATTAAGTTTTTGAATGTGGGAGTCCAAGGCCTTTTTAATGAAATGAAATATCTCAAGCGTCAGTACAACAATAAGGACCAGCTAACTTTTGATTTGATTCGAACATTGCCATATATGAGCATATATGAGCTTGAATAGATTTGACTGAAAATGCATTTCTTAAACAACAGATGGTAATTTAAAATCAATTCGGACGTATCACTTGAAAATAATACAATATTTTATATCAGACTGAAAAATTTCGGCAAGTTGGGAGAAAAGGTATAGGATTATGACATAGCAAATGCTTGAAAACCCTCGATACTGATGAAGTTTTTTAAGTTTTCTTGGGCCGGAATCAAAAAGATATTAAAATTTTCTGAGTTCATTAATATCTTGAATACAATTTATGAATCCACTATAAAATATAATTCCGAAGCTACCATTAAAAGCTGGCTTATACACTCAAAAGAGCGAATTATTTGTAGAAGCAGAAGTGACACAGAAAATTTTATATTTAAAATATTACCTTTTTAATATTATGAAATTTAGTATTATAATATAAAAAAAACTATTAACTTTTTATGGATAACCGTTTTTTTTAATAATTTAAATTAAAGTTCAAAAATGTGTAACTACATATACTTAATAGTACAAATGAATACTTACAATTTTTTTATTTATTTTTTTATTTGGTTTGTATTGCAGAAATGATTTAATATACTCAGGATCTTTTGCAGGCGTTAACTGAAATATTTCTTGACATTGTGGATTTTCGGCTTCTTGCTGTAACCGAAAAAAACCATTTTTATTTCGCCATGGAAGTCTATATATGGGACATATCACCGTCTCACGTCTCTTTTTGATGTTTTTCACATGGAACATTGTCGTCATTAAAATGCCGACTTTTGGATGTCTTCTTGACTCTGACGTCTTTTCGCCCAATGTACAAATGACGGTTTATTGATCATCCTTTAGACCTTAATAACGACGTTTCATGTACGTCATAAAAGTCCATACATAGGACGTCTCACCGCCTTACATACCGACAACTTTTTTGACGGCTTTTAGATGGTTTTCAAGTGGAACATTGTCGTCGTTGACGTCTTTCCGCTGGATGCACTAATGACGGTTTATGGATGATCCATTTGATCTTAAAATGTTTTCTGGAATTATTTTCGTATTCGCAAACAGTAGGCTCCATTAGATGAACAGAGTAGCAAAACTTTCAGACAAGAAAGCTGCTACTGTGACATGTACCTCGTCCTGTTGGTCGTCACGATGCTAAATGTCGTAGTGGAAAAAGCAGTCATTTACCTTCAGTACTAAGGAAAAAGAGGTAGATCACACGACTTCCAATCATATTGCATTGCTGACACGAATGGAAAACTTATACCAAAGTTATTGGAGCTGTGGCGGATAATTCTCTGAATACTGCGCAATGCAATTCATTGGGTAGTGTTCCTGAAGCAGCCGAACTGACAGGAGCAGCTAATACCATTCCAATTATTGTCAATAAAGCATTAGCTGCAATAGAAAAGAACATGTAATAGAACAAGTAAAAAAGCTAGAATTGGTCTAAGACCAATACCTATGATACCCTAGATGAATGCACGTATAAAATTTCGTATGGTCACCGATCTATTCAAGTTTGATTTTTGAAGTTGTTTTTGGCATATATTTCTAGAACGGTTTGTCGCACAGAAAAAATGATTATAACCAATTTTATAAGATTTCGTATTCTGAAGAAGTTTTTCGTACAATAAAAATGTCTTGGATTGATCGTTTTCAAAGTATACGTAAAAAACCTAAATTTTTATATGGCATCACCAAGAAGGAGTTGCCCGATTTAGTCCATTTTTAACATTTTATTTGCTAATGTAGTACAAATACCACGAACAAAATTTCAGCTCTCTCCGTCGACGCGTTCTCAGGCAGTCTCCAAATATATAGCGGAAAACGAAATTTTTATATGGCAACCCCACGAAGGAGTTGCCCGATTTGTCTCAATTTCGAACTTAATTTTACTTTTTTTTTTAAAGTCTGTGTACAAAATTTCAGCCCTCTAAGTATACGCGTTCTCGAGTTATCGTGCGCACGGACGGACGAACGGACGGACGGATGGACGGACAGACGGACGGACGGACGGATGGACGGACAGACGTACGGACGGACATGCAAAAATCAAAATAACTTTTAATATTATGCGTGGGTGTTCAATCCATTTTGCTCTACCATCATTATTTCGAGGTGTTACAAACGGAATGACAAACTTAGTATACCCCTATAGATTTCATCTAGGGTATAAAAAGGAAGTAAGATATGTGGCGAAGTATTCTTTAATATCTAAGCAACAACAATTAGATTTATCGATAAAAACACCCTTGTAGAATTGTAAAACCGGAACTTTTTTTTTCTTTCTAGAAAGATAACTGAAATACAGAGATCCAATAACCAACGTTCTCTTTAATCGGATCACAACACCTAGCGATATTGCACAAAAGCTAGAAATCGTAGAACGAGAAATGCAAACAATTGAAAGAGTTATAAAACTCTTAACAACTACGTGAAATTGTTACAAGACTTTTCTGTGGCGACAATACATTTTCGGTATGCATGGTTATACCAGTAATATGTAAAATTTTGGAAAATCACTGATGAGTAACACGATTCCTATTATTATGAATCTTGCGCTTTTGCATAGATTTTTTTCTTTTTTTTAGGATTTTTCGATTGCAAGAGTTTTTTTCCACTCAATTCTCGAACTGCGGATTTGGCAACAAAAGTCAGTCAATTTCATATTGACTAAATTCGCTATATATTTATTTCATGGCAAAACTATCTATGAAATGCTAGTCCCACATAGGGCTAATCTTACTAGTCATTTAGTAAATACATTCTTTCGCCTCGTATATAATTCATTCTTAAAAATTATTTTAAGTACAGATATGAGGTCAACTTATCTGTACACTGTGGGGTATACGTCAGGCAGGAATCAAGCCGTACTGATGAGTAATACGATTCCTACTACAACGAAACACCCGCTTTTGCATGGAATTTTGTATTTTTTTTTTATTTTTCGATTGCAAGAATTTATTTTTCCAAATCACTACCAAACAAATAGCGAACACGATACTTTGATCGCTGCTTTCAAACGTTACAAATGAATTGAAGACGCGCTTTAATCTCTCAGCAAATTCCATAATGGGATATAAATTTGAAATGATCCTTCTATTCAATTCGAAGACTATCTATCATACTGACCCACAAATCAAATTAGATTTGGACCCATATAAATTGTGGAAATCAGGCGACAAGAAATATCCATATAAATCAATGCTGGCAAACTATTTGGCTATTTTGGCAACATCTACTAGCTTAGAGCATTGCTTATCTACGGCTGCAAATATTTTAACTTAAAAAAAAACTATCTATTGCCAGCATATATCGACATATTTGAATTTTGTTCCAAAACAAGTCAATGCTTAAATAATTACCTGAAATAAATTTCGAACTTTTATTTGGAATAAGCAGTATGTTTATTTTGCCCGACACTACACAGTGATACTGTGCTAAATTTTTAAATAAAATAAATAAATACACGTGTACTTAATTTCACGTACTTAAAACATGACTTTTCAAAATTCACGTATTCACGTGTACCATATCTTTTAGAGGCTTTTAACGTTGAAAACAGAAAGACTTTTGTGTTGATACCTTGTTTACGTAGCCATATGGGTTTGTATGCCGGGATATGTACCTACGTATATTCAGGAGCCTTATTATGGACGTCCCAGGACGATATTCATACGTCGAATAGGGAGTTAAGAAATAAACAAAAATGATGGTAAATGCTCATAAATATTGTCGTTTTCAGACTATAGGCTGAGCTCGATCGGGATGTAGAAATCATTTGTTGAGAATTTTATTAGGGTTCAAGATGTTTTACCTGCTTTTATTTCCTAGTTCCATATTTATGGCCACATAGATAGGTAAATACTAGCGCGCTGAAAGATTTTCTCAAATGGGCTGATTTACCTTCAACTCGTTGCGAGAAATCCGCCAGAGTATACGTACTTGTGTGAAAATCAACCCGGGTTCCATATATGTGTGCACAGATATTGCTAGTGCGGTTATTTCATTTGAGTTTTGAATCGTAAAGACATAATTGTTGTGTAAAAGAAATAAAAACAGTGAAGTTGAATTTTGCTAAATTCAATTTATAATTCAGACGGGAATTTGGAATTGATGAAGTCGATATGGTGCCAGGATCGTTATATTCTCGGTAAGTTGTCCTTTTTACACTTTTATATCATTAATTGAAAGTTTTTGCTGTGGATTGCGTTTTTACTAAATATAATAGGTCTGTTCGCGTAACTCTCGTGCAAAAACTTTCAGGGTAAAAACTTACTCGTGTGGTGGGGAAAAAACAAGAAGAAGAAGTGTGGAATAACATTTGTGAATTGAGAATTGTTTTATTTGTTTTAACTTGTTGCAGTCTTGCAAAGTCCCACGTCCCCGTAGATTATAGGAACGATGAAGATGATACTGATAAATAAGGTTTATGATCGAGATGAATCCGATGCAGTAACTAAAGGACGTCTGTTGAAATGGACAAAGAGGAAGAGGAAATTGAAGATTTGGACGAAGATGAAAGAGTACAGATGGTGAAAGAGAAACGTATTACGAGAACCCGATCAGTAGTAGCAGCGGAAACAGCAGCAGCTGCAGTTGCTCCTTCCACCGCCCGCATACGTTCTCGTTTCTTTTTACGTCAAACTGGAGGCTAAACCCATTTTTATGACTACACATGTTATTCAAAAACATATTCACGGATGAATTGTGTAATATCATAATAAGGGAGTGAAATCGGAAGATGAAAGAAAGTTTCGCAAAGGATAACAGTGAACGTCTAGATAACATGAAGAAATATGAACTAATAACAGCGATGGTGCGACTATTGGGAGCAGGACTATCTGAATGTGGCTCTGTGTATACAGCAGAATTATGACGGAAATGCCCGCTTCTAATTTTCCCTGCTACTATGTCGTTACGGTTGTGGACTACTAATCGTTTTGTGTGTTTCGGCAATCAACATCTTAGATCTCGCATCTTTAGCTTCTAATATAATAAAAAAGGAGATAATGGACTCAAAAGGAATTGCTTACAGTAAGTGTGACATTCGGCGTAAATTTCTACATCAATTAAGTGGCTGTTTTGTGGAGCTGCACTTATACACTGATAGAAAGGATTATTTTGAACAAGTATACATATTTATTTGAACCTGGCTTTTTCGATATAAATCTATCTCACTTCGAAGGAAGAACCTTTGAGTATTCGAAATATTTGAGCATATTTCGGTAAAATACAGAATTTATTTGACTGTAGCTTATTTTCTTTAAACAAGCATTTCCTTTCAATATATTTATTAGCCTTTTTTTTTAATATTATAAAACTCATTGTTTTGGTTGAAATTAACACATAATTATTTTCAAGAAAATGTGTCTTTGAGTGTAACAAAAATTTGTGTTTCTACAAATATGACTTATTTTTAAGATAAGTAATTTAATTTTAAACAGACATTGTTTGACTATAGAACTGCATTTCTTTTATATGCATAGAGTGATTAATTAGCTGCAGAGGTAATATCATGTTCTGAAATGTGGTTGATTTTTTCTTAGCAAAGTCAGATTTTTTTGTAAGAAATAAATCGTTGCCTGAATACTGTTTTGCCACATATGAAAAATCGTAGTTTTGAGATAAATGCAGTTAAAGTTGAGGCCTTTATTATAAAAATAACTGTTCGATACATTTCTTTTTTAAATTTGCATAAAAACTAAGTTGTTTTCCGTCTATTTATTTTTTGTATTATTTTTGTTTCAATAGAAGAAAATTTCCCATTAAAATTTGATTAATTTGAACCTATGGGGCAAAACTAGATTTCCAAACAATATATTTCTTGTATGATATGGAGCAAAACAATTTACTAATAAAGTTAAAAGAAATATTTTATTACATCAACATCATTATTTAGTTTTGAATATTTTCTAGTTTTTCTAATCAAAAATACATTTCTTCATTCGCAATGAATATAATTTTATTCCCGGATAAAACTTATATTTGCTCAAGTAGGTCTTTTTAGTATTCTTCGGTACAAAACGCAAAAAAAATGAATGTTTTTATTTATTCTATCACACAATCATTTGATTTACGGCGGCAAATTTTCAAGTCTTGGCTCGACTCATTAACATATCCCAAACAACAGAATTGAGTGACTCGAAAAAAATTTATTGAAAATCGGAGAATGCAAACAAAACACTTTATTGAAATTTTGCCGCCCTAAATAAAATAATTGTGCGATAAAATAAATAAAAACATCTCTCTTTTGCTTTTTGTTTGTACCGGAGAATCCCAAAAAGCCTACTTGGACAAATATTACTTCAATCAAGTTAATAAAAAAAAAAGGGAAAATTTAAAATAACAGAAACAAAATAAAATATGCAATAACTCAATAACAATCCTTATTTGAGAATTAAAACTGTTTGATAATAATTTCTATTTGCATCTGGAAGATAAACTAGAAGACATTTTATATCTTTTACCTTATATTTAAATCCAGCTTGGTTGATTTTAATCGATGCATTATTTTGATTTAAGGACAGAAAACAACCGACCACTTATCTCCGCTTCCATTACTTATCATCAGGTATAGCAAATTAGGGATCGCTGGTAAGACTGCATTACAAAAATGTGTGCACTTATAATTGCAGCCATTAATTGCAAAATTCTTGTGCATTAAAAATGGAAGTTAGCTAGAGGAATGACGAAAATTAATTCTTTCCACCCATATGGAAAATCCGAATATGTTTCAAAGAAGCTTACTAAAAAATTGAAAATTCCAAAGACCATTAAAAATATTCTCAGTAAATTGCGAGAATCTTATAGTGTTCAAAGTCACTCCGGGTCAGAAAGGAAGGTTCGATAGACCAAAAATTTGCCAAAGAAGTGGAAGACAACTTTAAACTAAATGCCAACATGTCATTGAGAGATATGGCTGATATGGCTGGAACGTCATATGCTACGGCCCATCAAATTAAAAGAAGAGAGAAGTTTCCATATTCAGAAAACAATGAACAGAACATCAGAAAAGAACCAAGTTGCAAAAACCAGAAATCGAATTTTGTATGCAGATTTCCTAACGAAATTCGGCTTAGGTGAAAACGAACTTCAATCAATGTCTTTAGAAGCGTTTTCTTTCAATCTTTGGAAGGCATAATGCACCAGCTTTGTTTTGCCCAGATTTAGCAACTTGAAACTATGGCCGAAAAACGGGAGATTTCTACGATGCCCAATGCATACCCGTAGTACCTAAGGAAGCGAACCCTCTAAATTGTCCAAAACTAGGACCAATCGACAAATATTGACAGAAAATTGAACCAAAAACAAAAAAAAATCAAGTCGATTGTGAATAATGTAGATAATTAAGCAAAAGTTCAATAAAAATTATTTGATTTTTTTTAAACAGTTCTTAAATTGTTCAGCGTTCCCAGTTTATTTCGCAGTTGTCATCAAAATTTACTTCGAAATAAATTGTGCCTGTGCTGTAGACATTTTATAATATAGGTATACCTTAAAGGCTATTTTTTTTTAATATAAGAATTCTATTTATATAAGGCAATATCGCTGTACTACATAGAGCAAACCAAGACTTTAGCAAAATTTATCTTGATTTACTCTACGTGGCAGTGTTCTTAGCTACATGGAGCAATCCAATTATAAATATAGTTTTAAATTTCAAATATCAAAACAATATTGAAAAAAATATTTTAAAGCATTTCATACATTTTATGCCCCATGTATGAAGAAATTTGATTTGGGGTAAACCAATAATAACTTTTGTTCAAAAATATGATATGGGGCAAACATGACATGGTTTATCTCGATACAGGCAAAAGCTGATTAAAGCATTTAATTCAACTTTAGTAATAATCTGAAAAACCGTACTTAACTCAAAATGTCAAATTTGGCGGATGGGGCAAACCAATATTCAGGCGACGAAATGAAAATATATTTCCCTGTTTCAGTACAAATGTTAAACGTTAAATACAGAGATTTCTTTCCGAGAATGGAATTTAACTACCTAGAAATAAAACTGGTTTCCCTTAAGTATAGTTTATTTCTCTCACACCAGAACAGATTTTGCATCACTCAGATTAATTCAGTACTCGAACAGTTTCTTTCTAATTGTGATGCGAAGTGGATCAGTTGTGGTGCTGGTAATGTGGCTTTTTTTTAAGTTTCTATTATGATTTTTAAAGGTAGGTACTTTGAATTAATATCAATTTGCCGAAGTTAGGATTGGGAAACGAAATGCTCATTTTGTTACTTGTCGCAAAGACATCGTGTATACGCTAGCTTTCAAGTATCAGCTAAAGCTCTGCTACAAAATTTGGCCTTCAAGTAGTTTAGAAACAATTACTGAAATAGAAAGACCGACAAATTTATCTGCTGAAGAACAATACGAATTAACCACAGTTTTCCATTTTTATAACTCAGACAGCATGGTTGTTGCTTCATATGTGAAAAACAATGGGATAAAATATAAAATGCGCTATCAAAGAGTCTTTGGCGCTATGTTATTTATACAAATTGGTAAGGATAGAAGAAATATAGTTTGGCGTTATAAAATATATTATATGTTATGAGAAAGTATTTATTTATTTTGATGTAACTGTATACGAAATTGTGTATTAGATATAAAGACTTTACAATATTTCAATCAATCGTCTTGTCTCTTCCCTACAAAAATCCATTTTCTTTCTGATGGAAATAGTGTAATTAGTATTTTTAATCAGTAATACGAAAAACGATTTTTTTTCATTAACAATATCTATTATATACGTATTAATTATATCATCAAATATTTGTTTATATATGCAACAATGCTGTTTTATATTTTTTTTTGTTTTTTATATGGTTATTAACAAAATCAAGTCCAAAAACATAAATTTGTAAAAAAGTACTTTATGTGTATCAAAAATGAATGAAAGTTTTTTTTTTTGAAAAATTATTGATTTCTAACAAGTAAGTGTAACATGTTAGGAACATTTCAATACTTCTCATTCTTTCCGATATATACATCTTCTAGCAGTTGAAATAAATATTCATTTCTTTTGGAAAGCCTTTTGTTCTTTATGAACAATTATTAATTTAACTAGCGTAAATATAATTTTTAAGCAAAAAATCAAAATTGTTTCTTCCTGTCAAACAAATCAACTCAAACAATTTCTTCACTTTTAACAACTTAATCTTTTTTCCCCATATTTAAAGCTATCATTTGTGTGGAGGAAGTTGAATTTCTTCCGGTTCACAAATCCACAAGTAATAAAGCAATTCAATTCAATACAATGGCGTCAATTTTCCAACTTTGGTTCCTGTGCCAGCATCTGCTACTACTACTACTACTGCTGCCACCACCTTTAGAAATGCATGCGGCCATTCTTATGTTTCATATGCAGCATGGAAAGAGGCCTAAACGAAAACACCAAGGAGTTGCTACATTTGTAAAAAAAAACAGTTTGTGTTCCTCATAGCGTAAAAAGGATATAATTTTCATGTTTGTGAATGTATAATTCAAGCACACTGTCAAGAAAAATAAAAAAATAAATGTACCTAAAGACTCTTATTCCTTTAATTTTTAAATAAAAAACAGTCAAATAAACATAAACACTCTTATATTTGTTTTATCTACCTTTTCTCCACCCTATTTCCCGTATTAAATTTTACACCACACGCCTATTAAATATCCTTTTGTTCTCAATAACAAGAACGTACATTTGTACGTTTGGTATATGAAACACAGCCTTAGGACATGGAGTATACTCTAGGGTTAATAAATGAAGTGGGTAGACGTATATTACGTAAATCTTTAGGACCTCAATTTTCTTTTTTTCTTTTTCATTAATTTAATTATGCAAATAAGAACAATACTAAGGACTATGGGCAAATATTTAAGACTTTCAGTTAAAAAGAACATTTGTGTTTGAAAAATTCATCAAACTGGTGTTCTAATAATTTTAATTAATTACTTCATTAATGAAGTAATGAACATATGTAGGTACAACCTATATACATTCCCAACACCAGTGAATTTTAACAGAGAGATGTCATTGGAAATTCGTGCATTACTCTTTCACACTTTAAGCTTCATTGAAGTGAAGGGGGGATGTGAAAATAAGGGTCAATCAAAGTATTACTAAGCCATCGAAAAGTTTTTTGACGGTAATTGTTGTACGGGTGAAAATAAAACTCAATTTGAGCATTACTAAGCTATCAATGAATTCTTTGAAATATACTTGTTCGAGTTGCCTAAATTTTATACGAAAACTAACAAGTAAAAAAGCTAAAATTCATTGTTGACGTGGTTTTTCGCCAATACTTCTAGAACAGTTCGTCGGACATTAAAACTGATTATGACCAATTTAATAGGATTTCATTTTCTAAAGAACTTTTCAGCACAAAAAAAAGTCTAAGATTGACCGTTTAAGCCCATTTCTAAAATTCTATTTACTATTTCTATGAAAACAGGATACAGGATAATAAAGCCTTACGTACTTTACTGCTACTAAAGTTAAAAAAGTTTGACTTTTTTTTATATTATTAAGCCAAGCTCAGAGGATCCCCTATGATGCAAAGCACAGCATGGAAGGAAGGTGATAGGGAATTCGGGAGCTTGATAGGTATATATTTTCCCATCTTCGCTGTTTGAAAGATAAATATATAACTGTTTCGAAATTTGTGGAGCAAATTCTCAAATAAATGAATAAAGTCTAACGTTTTGCATACGATCAAGTGTGCTAGATCATAGCAAACTTTCGTTTCGCGTAAATGCTCAGGTCTCAAGGTCTATCTCGGAACACGACAACTGACTAATGAGCTCTCTATGTTAACGTGTTCTCGGGTAGTGCCCAAATACATAATGAAAAACCAAATTTTTGTATGACAACCCTACGATGGGATTGGTTCTATTGTCAAGCTTAAATTTACTTTATTTTAACCGTTTGAGTGCTGAGCGAAGAGCGCGATTGCGCTCCTGTTTGTTAGTATAAATTTGGATTTGATAATATAACATTTAAAAATAATAGTTTTAAGTTAACTGTTTCAAAAAGCGGTTGGTAAAATGTCAAGTACAGTTTGAGTGCAGAAAAATTTTCTTCGACTTATGCTAAAAATGCGGAGTATACTTTCTATCTCTGATTTGGATGAAACTTTCGCAGTTTGTATGAAATGGAAAAATAGCTCAACCGTATTTATTTGTTATCGCGTACCACGCCCCAGACCCCCGCTAGGGTGATTACAAATTGTGTGATTTTCCGGTGTAACGACATTTTCAAAAAATTATATCTCGAGAACAGTGCAACCGATTTTTCTGATTCAAACGCCAAATGAAGCCTAACACTTTGCAGTTTTCATAAAAAAATATAGCAGCACCAAACGAAAAAAATGTTTGTTAATAATAGTATTTTTTTTCAAAACAATAAAACTACTGACTATTGAAGACCTTTAGCAGTTTTTTTTTTTGTATTTTATTTTGAAGCTAGAAATCTTGTCTGGTACGTGAAAACAAAAAAATACGGGTGAGCTATTTTTGCATTTCATATAAACTGCGAAAGTTTCATCCAAATCAGAGATATAAAGCACTCCGCATTTTTACAATAAGTCGAAGGAAATTGTTCAGCACTCAAACGGTTAAACCAATTCTCTGTGCAAACTTTAAGCACTGTAAGTGAACGCATTCGAGTTATAGTGAGGACGGACGGACGGACAGATATATGGACGGACAGAAAGATAGACAGACGGACAATCAATCAATTTTGCTCTACCATCATTACTTCTATGTGTTATAAATGGAATGACAAACTTAGCATAACTTATGATTTCATCTAGGGCATAAAAATACTTTTACACTACACACTTAAACCTGTCTTCGCTTATAGTTCAAGAAAATTAATAAAATCAGGGGAAATACTTCGTGTAATGTAAATTGGTACAGTTATACCTTTCGGTATCCAGATGAACATACTAAAAGTCCTCAAGGGTTGTCGGTGCACTGAGGGTGTAGAGGGGGGTTTAAGGTACCTTTGTTTAGGTTTTTGCTCATATCTGGAATATTTGTACGAATAGCATTATGTCTACTTCTGACAAAAGTTTCCACATAAAATTTCCTACAAATTTGGTCACATTTATTTTTGTTCTACGATCAATACTTTAGGAGCTACAGGGTGTGTAAGTTTTAACAGAGATATAAAAAATAGACGATTTAAGAAAACGCCGTCGTTTTTTCGTCATTGTTCATCATCACTTACAGTTTTAGTTTAGAATAAGCAAGCTTAGTCATCTGCTGACTCAATATAAAAAACTCCATGTCGTTCTTTTGAGGATTCTAAACAAAAAAGGCGATAATGTAAACAAGAGCCAAGCGTGCAAGATACCGTGAGTCCTTAGCTACGACAAGCGTCTGTGCGGTACGGACCGCCGCATACCACTACCACTAAGGTTGCACTAAAACCGTATTTTCTCGTTCTCACCGGCCGCTTCACCTTCCCGTCCCGCCACCCTCACCACCTCATTTAGTATGCTTGCAACGCTTACCTCGAATTCACGCTGTTATTGTGTGGTATGGTATCGTGCAGATTTTGTAATTTGATTGTTGCATCTATTCTAAAATAAAATATGACTGATAAATGTACAATTTGTGATAAAGACGTGATTAGTGACAGGGTAGAAGTATCAACATCGGAAGCCATAGCAAAAGTAGGAGAAACAATGTTTTTGACGATATATCGTGCGGCCACTACTCAGCTTGATCTTAGCAGCCATCGATACTAGCTTTTTGTTAAATCCAGCACCAAGTTCAAAGCTGATCTGTCCGCTCTCCCCCATACTAAAGGGTCTGCAAAATATCACGAATTACGAGTATTCCACCAAGTACAACAGTGGCTGGGGTAACGAAATGCCTCTTGAAATGTGGGGTTGGAAGCGAGGAGCTGATGTAGCCCTCGAGCCAATTACCACCACTGATCTTTCAGCTCCTAACACCGTGCTCATTTCAATTATTTGTAGCTGCAAAACTAGTTGCACTGGAAAACGCGGTCGTCGAAAAGCCCGTATTTCATGCGATTTAGTATGCTTCATGATATACTGCTGAATACCGCAAGGTATAACTGTACCAATTTACAAAACTACACGAATTATTTCCATTGATGGCCCATATTCGGCTTAATTTGATCGTACTATTAAGAAGATTCAATATTCAGCAAAAATTGCAATTCAGATACCAGCGAAATCTGTAGGCAATATAATTTACTATCCATACGTTTATGTCATATCTCTACAGAAATTGAGAAAAATCATATAAAATTATCGTAGACCTAGACTACAGACCTCGTTAGCGGCATCTAGCGTAAAAGACAGAAAGCCAAATTGCGACAAAACCATACGATTGCGCACGAGAAATGAATATTTGTAGTTCAGATAAATTGAAAACGAGCATTAACTCTCCTTAATGTGTTTTGCACATAATTGTTAAACATACTATTATTTTACTTTGTTTTTGAACAACTTTCGATGAAACATTACAATTTTTCGTCAGTGAAATATCGGGGGAAAACAAGCACTATTAGAATAGTCAAATAATTTAAAAAATCTCATTTTGAGAAGAAAAAACTCGACGTTATTTCCTAGATCTTTTTAAAATATTCACAATCTAAAGTAATGAGAATACATATTAATAGAAATTTGATTTAAAAAACTTAAATTTTTACCATTTTTTACAGATTTTCGAGCTAATATCTCCATTCCATTGATGTTTTATTTATCTTTTTATTTTCCTCGACGGTTTTCGCTAAATTTATTCGTTATCTTTGATTTAAGATATGAATTGATCTAATGTACCCGGCTCTCTCTCACACTCAGTCTCTTTTCAGAAAACAGATAGAAATGTATTTGTGAGTTTGTAATACGTACTCGCGGTGGGAGATGAACTCATACTAAAATTATTCAGAAACATACTAAAATTGTCGACGAGCGTGAATTGAGTGAATAATTCATGTGGACATTCCATGGTATCTATCAACAAGGATATGGTACAATCACCGAAATAAAAAAAATAAAAATAAGATCAATTATAACCAGACACGTGATATGCAGAGAATCGTTTACATTGCAAAGTAGTGAATCTAGTATCAAAAACACAAATAATAATAATTACTTTTCTGTTTAAATTTAATAATTAAATTCTGATAACCACAGACTCCGGCTTTAACAAATATATATGTAAGAGAAAAAAAAATAGTACAAAAATTTAACCGGATCGTATTGATGCATTGTTGTGTGGGTCATTTATGAAATCCTTTTCTCCCTTGTACCAAAATTTAGCTAAAAGTAAAATCATTTTTATAGCCCAGACATAATAGAATCCGAAAAATTTTTCGGAATTCCAAAATACTAGTAAAATTGTGAGCTATCATCTAGTAATCCTTTCCCAGCAAAAAGGGAGAAACGCAGAAGATTCACATTCTTATTACCTGGGCGATAAAATATCTTGTGGATGATAATCATATTCGTATTGCATTCTTAACTTCCAACGGTAGACACTGTTACCCCGAAGGCAAAATATCTTGAAGAAACGAATGCGTATCTTCTACGCGATACATTAAAGTAAGTTGCCAACATCCCTTCCTGACAAGTTATTTTCATATCATGTATAAGAAACATATTCGTTTCTCTAAGATGATTCGCTTTCTTATCGTCTAAGCAAATCGTTCAAGAATCGTCGAAATAAATCCTTTGGAATTTATAGTAATGGAATATAGAAGATATTTCTTTAAAGTAGGTATATATTTATTTAATTAATTCTTTCTTTTCAATATGCATTGATGGAACTAAAATCACTACTGAACTCACAAATTAATTACTGTCACGGAGTCTAATGACCCGTTCTTCCAAATGATTCGCGTATCATAGAGATGACAAATAATTGAAACCATTGTCTTCTTGCTTCTACGTCAAAATCAGAAAACAAAATTGTTTGTAATTTCAAAGACAAGTATTTGCTTTAAATTCGCGTGGAAGATACTTTGGCAATATCCTCCACATATCGCCCTGAAGATTTTTCATCCAAATGTTTGCTGGGTTATATAAAGTAATACGATCCTGGTGCTATGCTCCGTTTTCTGCACCAAATTCATTTTACTTCTGATTCTTTTTCATCTAATTACTTTGCACCTTAGACCAAATCCTCGATTGGTAATTTAAACATTTCTAAAGCAGCAATAATACTATTACATCACCTAATCAAGTAAAGGTTTAAATACAAAATACATTCATGCACTACGTGAACAGAAACACGGTATGGTAACACACGCTTATGGCACGGTGCTCTAACGGTACGAAGGTGTATGAATAGACCTGAAGACTTTTGTATATAGATATAACAAAGTTATAGAAAAGATAGTAAATTTTGATTCCTTTGATAATACAGGCAACCATTTAAATAAAAGCACTAATAATACAGGGTGATTTAGAATTTATGGTCATAAATGAAACAGGACAAGTGTTAGAAACAAAACAATGAATAAAGAGTATAAAAAGTGTCCTTTCGGATTTACGGATGAATTTGTGATTTTGGGTAATTAGTTGTTATACAACGTCTGAAGGTGATTTTCAGCTCAAATGATAATAAGCCGTCTAATAATTAACGATCTAATGAATAATTACTACTAATTATTCATTAAAATGCCGTATGTCACAAGTATTCATAATTATGGCTCGAAAATCCGATCATAATGAGGTACACGAATAAAGCGTTTTTTTTTCTTCATTAGAGCTTTATTAAGAAAAAATGTGTTAGAACTGAATGTATTTTGGCATATATCTGAAGCCCTACTGTAGATCTGCCCATTTGAAAAATAAAAAAAAGAAATGCAAACCAAGATGTATATTATCAAAATACATTTTAATATGCATAATTTTTTTTCATATCCAAATCGATAAAATAAATAAAAACCACATTTATAGCGTCTTCACAGTCAAAACTAGTTTGACAGTACAACTTAATTAAAGAAATTGCTGTGTGTCTGTAGTTGCAAAATGAATCATTATGGTCTAATGAGTCGTTAGTTAATTATTCATTAGGTGCGATGTGTGTCTAGGGCATAAGATTTCCAACGAATGTCGAACCATGACTTCAAGACGCATCAAGTCGCTAGTAATCGGTGTAAAAAAGTGGAAGAAATCCTGTTTTTTTTTTTTAATTTTAACGCTTTTCTCCGCCAAAATGGCTAATAACTGAACATTTTCGTGAAGATTTCGAAGCCTTAGAATGTTACCTTTCACTTGATCGTACCCTTGTACCTACCTTATATCGTTATGATGCACTATTTCGTTAATTTTTTACTGACGATAGAAGTCCCTCCTCATTTTATGCATTTATTAACAATGGGTTAATGTGCAGAACGAAGCTAGGTGAGACTGCTCGAAGTACATCGCGAGTTGAGCGAGACGAGATGAAGATACATACATCAAAGTATATATACAATACAAGGTATTCCCATTACGAACCACGTTCCGCCATTAGAGACGGAATATCGTGAAAATGCATATTAAAGCACGGTACAGAGAACACAATACTCTCTGCACTCTTTCTGTCTTTCCTATTGAAATGTATATACATTAGTCACGAAATTACGTCATAGAACATGTGCCAAAATTGTAAAGGGAATACCTTGTATTCTATATACCTTGAAGATACATCAGGAGGTGTAGCTTCGCACCAAGTCGATCAGTTTCGTGGTAAATCGTCAGATTGTGAAGAAGAAATCTTGTGTTTGTCAGGTAGTGTAACTACGTATATAGCACTTTTAAAAAGGTGTACTAGTTGCAGTTTTGTTGATGACTCCATAAATAATAAGCGATTAAAGCTTCGGGAATTTCATCATCAATGTGTATGGATTCTAAGGTATACGAATTGAATGCTCAGAGTGTTCCTTCTGATATTATCCATATATATATGCTCCGCACATGTTCTTACAGATAATTTCGCGATCGCGGAGCTCTATAGCGTCTAATTCAATCTGGAAAATGATTGGCGAGGAAGACTCCCAGTGCTTAAGCGAGTCGATAGTTCGGCCCATGTATGCCCACGACTGCTATACCTTCTGAAAATGAGTTCCTCTGATTAATTTCAGCTCCGAGAAATTAATCTGATCGATGATTATCTTGATGAATAGACTCTGCTTGATTTTGCACTAAATCAAGTTTGATGTTTATTTATTCATACAATATTTCACGAATATGTAATAGGTATATTTATCGAGCTCTTAGGACTTAAAAAGGTTTGTTCCCAGCACTTAGGGATTAAGAAAAAATAAATTTTCGATAAAACTTGCAAACACAACTTTATTTTTCAACTGCACTTCACAAACGCTTGAACTAGAAGAAAAATTGCCCTTCATCCAAAAAATCACCAGCTCTCTATCACTAGCTTTAACGGAGCGATTCTATTGTTCTAAAAGCATTGTCTATTCTATTGTTATATGAATACAATTAGATGCAATTTCGGCTGGTAAATGAGACAAGTATATATCAGAATTATTTTTGAATAGTGGAATACAAAATTGAATTACATGGACTTTATAAACATTTCAAATTCTATGAAATAACGAACAATTGATACAATTTTAACGTAAATCTAAACACCTTCCGTTTTGGAGACCATCTGTGTACCATAACGTAAACTGTTAAAATGCGTTGAAAGTATAAACATAAACTTCTCTTTTTTTGCAATGATTGTATTGTCGTTCAGCTTTTGATAAAAGATAATGAAAGAAGTGTTAATTTCTCCTTAACATAATTCTCATTTTGTACTTACTAAAGAATTGTAAAAGAACTCTTCGGATGACATTACCGCTGGGCTCCACAATCCCTGATGTAATTTTCATATTTAGCCAGCCTATTCCCCTGTGCCTGTCCTCTAACTTCACACAGTCACTTCTTCTCTTTCCTGCTGTTATAATTACAGAAGCATTGTGCACATCTACATTATCTGAATATATTGATTTATCTAAAACTAAAGTGCTTCTTATTTTCCACTTGGTTTGTGTGCAATTGAAATCGGCTTAATAACGTGCAGTCGGACAGTCGGAAGATAGAGCCGACTATCAATAATAATGATGACACAAGAATTCCTTTGCGGAGTAAATTGGATTTGTTCAGTTAAGAATTCCTATATATTGTGCAATAGTGATATCAGGAATTTCATCATTGATGTAGGTAAAGCCATAGCGCAAATCCGTGACTACAAACTGAATTATGAAATGTCTTCCCTTGAAATTGTCTGTCGAATGATTAACTTTGATATTATATCATCGAAGGACGCAAAGCACTACATGAAGACCTTTTATTAAAGCTGCCACAACTTTTTCAACTAAAAGACATTCCATTCGCATTCCCAGTACAATTGGCACACCTAAAAAACTGCCCAAGGTTATATTCTCATGATAATACGAAAGTCTAAAGTTTCTTGCCTTCCTCAATCATCTCAGTGTGGAAGGAGAAATTTAAAGGTCAGTATATCCATCGAAAAGTAAGTGTTGAACTTTTCTTCATTGAATTCTCTATCTGAAAGGATAATTGTTTTATTTCATGAAATATTTTATTTCTGATTATTTAACTGCAAGAATCTGTATAATCGTTTGATCTTCCTGGAAAAATTTTGGATTTGTTTTAAATTTTTTATAACTTGCTGCCTCGTGTTTATTGGCTCTTGCCGTTTGGCTTGATTTATTGTAATTTTATCCTCAATAAGAATTTTAAGATAAACTTGGGGATAAAAACTCCACACTCGAAATTTATTTTTGACTTTCAATTTAACTAAGAATCAAACATCGTGTATGAGTTCTCAAACCAAATATCAAATATTACCCAGTTAAATTACACCGATTTATGTTATGTTGTGTGCCAGTTAACTAGGTAATCTTTTGCTCACTATAAATCACCAGGAATTGATGGTAAAATTCCTGTCATGCTGCAGAAATTGCAAGAAATAGTAATTCCGGGGTTGATGGTGATCTATAGAAGCTGCCTACTTCACTCCTATGTCCCATGCATCTGGAAGCAGACCAAAGTGATCTTCATTCCTAAGGCAGGCCCTAGCGGACATGTAACTGCTAAGGACTTTAGGTTCATCAGCCTTACATCGTTTCTTCTGAAGACTTTTGAGAGGTTTTAGGAGGCGTCCATGGACAGCCTGTTTAGGGGAAGAGAGATTTCTAGATCACAGGATGCTTACTTGAAAGGTAAATCGGTTGAAACTGCGCTATATGACATAGTAAGAACCAAAAATCAATCGAGAAAAAAGAATACACCATAGGTGCATTCCTTGACATCGAGGGAGTCTTTAACAATGTTAGTTTACAGGCCATCCAGGATACCCTGACTGGCCTAGGAGTTCAATCCTATATATGTAGATGGATTTACTCAATGCTCAGTAGCCGCCTAATAATGGCAGAACTTTGTAACAGCAAGGTTAGCAGGAAGGTATTTAGAGGTACTCCACAAAGTGAAGTACTCTCACCCCGACAGTTGTTATTGGTGGTTAATGGTATTCTCATCTCTTTACAAAGGGAGCGTATAAAAGCAGTAGCATATGTTGGTGACGTGATCACTCTGGTCTCGGAAAAATTTCTACCGACGATCAGTGAGCTAACTCAAAGAGCATTGCAAAACCTTCTTAACTGGGCTATAAGTTGGGGTTAAGGGCTTAATCCCGCAAAGACCGAACTAGTCCTTTTTACACAGAGGAGAGTTATTCCGACTTTCGTACCGCCAAAACTGGGTAATATTACTCTTGATTTTAAAACTGAAGCCAAATATCTAGGAGTATTACTAGATTCCAAATTAAATTGGAAGATAAATGTGAATGAGCGTGTTATAAAGGTACCCACGATATACCTGGAAGAAAACTTTTGGCAAGCGATGGGGATTACACTCTCGTATCTTGCACTAGATGTACACCGCTATTGTAAGACCAATCCTTACATATGGGGTTCTGGTGTGGTGGAATGCTCTTGAAAGAGCGACGAACCTGAAAAGTCTTACTTAAATACAGAGAGCTGCCTGTTTAGGTTTTACAGGAGCTCTTCGAACAACAACAACATCAGTAATGGAGATTATGTTCCGGCTTCTTCCCCTTGACATCCATGGGAAATATATAGCTGGGCAGTTACTTCTTCGGCGAATTGGGGAAGCTAGCATACAGGCAGCTGGGGGACCTGGAAAGGTTCATAAAACTAAAACTGGTGGTATATCATTCCCAAACAGGTTCCCGTCAAGGTTGTATCACAATGGACCGCAATGGTCTAAGTGAGGATGATTGCCGAGATCCCCACGCGATGGCCACCACTCTAACTTAACCTAACCTAACCTAACTAGGTAATTTAATTACCCTGAAAGAAAGACTAAATAAAATTTACCTTATTTTCACCATAAATATATGTCAAACTCAATTTTCATCAATTTAATTTATTAAAGCATAGAGTTTCAGAATAAAATAGAATCCAATAGAACTTTGTTAGATTAAGTAAGTTTAAGCTAATGATCATTACTCACAAATCAGTCGTGTAAGCGTTTTTAATATTTAGTTAACATACGACCAGAAACAAAAAAACAGCCTGAATGAAAAAATTAAGTTGAAAGTCAAATCAAAATCAGATAATATTTAAATAGGCTTAACAATAGAGGACCGAATATTGAGCCCTGAGGGACATAAGAGTTAATATCAGCTCCATAAGCTCCATTGGAAAAAGTAACGCTTGAAGAGGAGGATGATAAAGGGACTTAAAGTACCTTAAAGTAGTTTGAATTGCGTTTATAATTTAACCAGTACTCACAGAGTTATATTCTGATAAAGTTGAATAGAATAAAGTTGCTGAAACTTGTTTGTATAAAATCTTCTTCTAGAACACTCAAGGATTGATGGCTCCAGAATAGTTTCCAGAAGAAAAGTTCACGTTTGCACGCCATTAGCTTGCATTGCTACCAGTTTAGGCTTTCTTCAAAGATGAGAACCATCTTATTTCTGCAAGTGAGGTTACGTATTCAAATATTGTGACACTAGTCTGGAATAATGCAGTTAGCTTCCCTCATAGTTAAGTTTACCGTTGCTCATGTGCATACATATCTTTCCAATTAAATATAAACTAGAGATAATTTAGACGTCATGATGATGGTAATTATATCTCTACCTTTGCGAGGATGTTTTAGATTATGGAGCCAATTCAATTTACCAGCCAAAAGCAAACATTAAATCCTCTGGCTTTTAGCATTTCATGCCTTACAACATTCTTTATTATTCCTCTTATGTATCTCATGTAGGCAAACTTAAAAGCAGCTATCCAGTTAAAAGGAAAATTGTAGGTAAAATGTAATTATTGCAAAGGAGTATACATTTCCTCTCAAGGGGACAAAAAGATCAACCATTTTTCATCAGTGACAATCCCAAAATGTTATAATTATCACGTAAATATCTCATGAAAACACTGCCTTGAATCTCGCTTTCTCTTGTCGCCATTAGAAAGTGTCAGAAATCGTCACTGTTAATAAAACTAAAAGCCCCAATCCCCATAAATATTAATTACAAATGCTATCCTTTTAGTTAATTTCATGTCACGTCCTAATTTAATTTGTCTGTCTCAGGGTACCTTGTTTACATTTTCCCAAGATGCGGCACCAGTTTCCTCCGCACTTTGTAAATATTTAATTATAAGATCTGTGTAATGACGACGTAGGATGAGCGAGCCACGACGTATAAAAAGGAATACAACGCCGTACACAATGAAGCCGTTAAGATAAGGCTTAATGGGTGGCTGGCTCTGGTTGGCGGGTGGCGCAATTCTTTTCAGAGGCGAGCAAAGCAAAATAAAGCGGTTCATGCTGACAGATATGACAAGTGAATTAGTATCCAGTGATTGATGACCGAATCCGTAATCTGTCAATGTTTATATCAGTGGTTGGCTGTATAGAGATGAAATCTCAAAAGAGAAAATATTATCTAACTCTGCCTGTCATTGTAACGAGAGTTAAGGGCTTATTTGAAAGCTGTACGAAAAGATAATCAAGTAAGCTCTAAATTTAATAAAGAGTTTTATAAATAGAAAAGCATGAATATGGCTTTAATTTACATTTTTATATATACGGGACGTGATGTACTTCACTAACATAAATTAAAATAATTCTATTTTCTTACAATCGGTCCAGTAAAAAAGAAATTCGCATTCGAATAAATTACAAAAAAAAAGAACTAATCTCAACATTTTAAACCTCTCGTTGAGAGTATCAATCAGGAAGATTTTGACACTAGTTGAAGTAAGGGCATACAATAGCACAAATAACAAGAAAAGTTTTCAATTTGGTACCATTGACAATTATATTTTCAAATAAATTAGTAAAATAAATTTGAAATTTTATTCAAGAAAAAGAAAGGTTTTGAAAGTGCTCTCGTTGAAGTCTGTATGGAAATTCGTTCAGCATTTGATGACAGAGATTTTAATATTATTACTCATCTGGACTTCTATAATCACAGCCGCATTCGTTTAATGCGCACACCTTGCAACAAGTACCTTTTTATTGCATTAAGGCCATACCTTTAATATTTACATGAAAATTCTTTAATACCTACTCATGAATATATATATAGACATTTATATTTTTTACCAGTAAGGTCCCACTTTTTTTCATTTTCTTTTCTTTTTATATACTTTGAAACATTGTTGTAAAAAAAAGTTCGGAAGTTCATAGCCGTGGGTGTGCCACCACTAGGCTGTTTATTTGGATTCAAAAAGTGTGTTTAGAAAGACTATGCCCTGGAGTTTGCCAATATTGAAGGAAACATAGTTCTGAGGGCCAGATTTGGAAACAAAAAAACCTGTTTTATTCCCAAATACCTCCTAGCGAATTGGCTGTAAGATTTGAATAACTTAAAGGCGCTTATACCGCATCTTAGCATCGATGAATACTTCATTCTCGGAAATCTTAAAGCTAGAGCTGCTACCCTGCAAAGTGTTGATAAACCTACTCTTCACAGGAATCAGAAGGTGACTTAGCTGTCCATGTGGCTTTGATGGAATGGTAGACATAGATGAAAAAGTTGAGGTAGTGAAGCATAGAATAATTAAGGCAACTAGTCGACGGCCATCCATAAGAAAATATGAGCCTAAGAGCGATTGGTTCGACGCCCAATGTTTTAGGGCGAAACCAAAAATGTTTCAATGTTTAAAGGTGTACCGTAGGCATAGAATTAATGTGTTACGTGTGAAATACATTGAAAGCGTGATACGATATAAAAACTTGTGTAGAGATAAAAAGTTTACGCATCAAAATGAAATAATACTCGCGGTAGATCATGTAAATAATACCAAAAGCTGATGGGCCTGAGTAAGCAACAAGATCAAACGCAAAAAAATTGTAACTAGTGCAGGTTTAGGCAGCTCAATTTGACCAGTATTGTCCAACTGAGTTTGAAAACGTATTCTTTTTCGTCGATTTTTGAGTCGCTTTTGTTTCAATAAATCGGAATGCTCTCTTTTATAAGCTTTCATCGATGGGAATGTCAACTAAAATGTTAAGAATATTAAAATCTATCTTCGGGCATACGCAGGCTGCGTTATTGGATAGTGTAGGTGTTTCCGATTTCCTCGAGGTATTACAGGGACTGAAGCAGGGTTTCCATTTTACAAGATATCCTTCCGGGGGGTATACATTGGGATGATTTGGTAGTCAAAGTTCTATTATATGCTAATAATATAGCTAGTCATTTTTTCAGAGATCAGATCATTTGGTCGATCTACACTGTAAAAAATGTACAGAACTGTTGCCACAAAGCATAAGCATTTTTCTCTAAAAAGTAGGGAAGAATACCTAAGCTTTGTGGCAACAATTATGCTCATTTATTACAGTGTATCGAAGTCAAAAGTATTGGTTTTTCGAAGTAGAGCAAGACTCCCAGAAGTGGAGGTTGATGGCTCGCTGATTAGATGAGGTAAATGTACACAAATATCTTGTCATAAACCTCACATACAATCTTTCAATCCTTCATTCACAAAGCACCTGAATGAGAAGTTAACTTTTGCAAAAAATAGAATGAAATTTACATGACTGCCGTTTATGAGAAATAAAAATATAAAGATATCAACCAAGCTTGAAATCTTTAGGTTGCCTCAAGAACTGTATTATCTTATGGTGCTCAGGTTTGGGGCTTCAAGCCTTACGAGCAAGTCGAGGAACTGCTGCGATTCTTTCTTAAAAGAGTGTTTTATATGCCATCCAATACTTCCAATTACATGCTACACTTGGAGAATGGTATCAGCAGATCTTTCATCTATAGTTTAACATTGCATTTCAATTATCTGCGGAGGATATTTAAATACTTCCGTCACAGGCTTCCTAGATTACTGACTGAGGAAACAATTTTATATAATACATCATGGACTAAAGAGTCGGGTGAAATTTTTACTAAGGTGGGGTTAGAATTGGACTTTTCTAAGCAAAACAATAATTGGAAAGGAGATTCATGTATGTTAACATCTTAGAAAAACTTGTGCAGACAGATGTGGATGAACACATGTGCAGGGAATGGATGACTCGATTCAATAACGAGTATTGTAAACTGAGCTACACCAATATACCCAAATATGGTGATGACAAATACTCATCGAACTGCATTAGCCTAATATTCAAGGCAGGAGGTGGTCTACTGGATATTAACGCAAGTGCTTTCAATGATATCACTGAAGGAATATGCACCGTATGTAACCTGGGCGAATATAAAAAATACGTTCCACTTTGTTGTCATTTGTCCAATTCTCAAACTAATAAGAAAGAGATACCTGGGTAAGGAACTGCTGTCCAAAGACAAGTTCTACGGTATTATAAACGGTCAAAACTATGAACTTTTCTGTAAATTTTTATCGACGGCCTTGAAATATAGAAAACTTATAATAAATTCTTTATATCTTATCTATCTATTAAAACCTCTATCAAAGAAAAGGAAAGGTAACCTATTATAAAAGCCCGCAAATATGTTTTATTTTCTAACAATATTCAATTGCAGATACGGAATCGGTCCTACCATTAATTCTCACATATCAAACCCAAGGGAATTTCACAAGCTCATCAACAAAACCTGCACTAACACCGATGCTAATTCCATGCGTTATATTCTCTCTTATCAAACTAAACTCCATATAAAAAATTTCAATTAATTAGGGTCATGAGAATAACTGTACCGAGAACTGTATGAATTCAGACTTAATGGATTTCATTTAATTCATTTACCCAATTGCACGTCCAGGAAATTCGTCGTTTCTTTACTGAAGGACTCACCAACAAATAACAATTTTCCCCAAATTAGCGGGCACTTAATCGTAATTGATTTTAATAGAACTGAATCGTCTGGAGAAGGAGGTTGGGTCTTAACATAATTTCCACTTTCCTTGTGATTATTGAAATGTTGGCCAACCACATTCTTACACGCTATGCCATTATTTGCGCAAACCTTCCTCTTTCCCCCACCAAGTTGAGGACGTGACCGAGATTAAAGCATGATCTATGATGTGACCTTATTATTAGTCATAACATTTGCATTATATGTATACAGTGCAAGCCCAAGCCACTACTTAAATATTGTGCTGAAATAAATGGGCCGCAAAAGCCGTCGCTTAGCACCTGGTCAAATCAAAGGTGACAACTACAATTACACATTATTACACCTAGGATGACCCATATACTATTTGACATGTCAGAATGAAATATCACTGCAGTCCCCCGAGGAATTAATTCAAATCCTCAGAAAAGGGATCCTATAAATAATTCAATTTCGGGGCTGCTCTGAGTGACAGATGCAGGTCTGTGTAGTGAAGTGAATTGGACGAATAGTGGCCAATGGCGTGTCCACCAGGGTGGTCGCGTGCAAGCTTTCGACGTTTTTGTGTTATTTTTTGTGCTTATATTCTCCAGAGATTTTATCATCGTATTGTAGCAACCTTGAGTTAATTTGATGGCTTATGAGTAAGCGTTGATAGGCTTCTCACATTCGAATTAAGATTAATAGAGATTCGTGCTTTTCCAGTTGAAAAGAAGAGCAGAATGGTGCTACTTATTCATAGGAAAATGTTCCTGTTAATAAGCACTGGCGAAGTGTTCAAATTGATGATTTTTGTATTTGGGAATTTCATGATTTCACGAGTAAGCTCACTTTTTCTGGAAACCTTTAATTAGTCAAGGTCAACGATGTGATAATTGCATACACTAATTTTACCTTCATAATAAATTGATACTAAATTATTCTCTAAACTTTGCCTTCCTTCTACTCCGGAAATCCATTTTCAAAACATTCTTTATTGAGAGAGCCTCAAAATGCGATGGAATTTGACTGGAGTTTTAGTCTAAGGAAGGCGTTGAATTAAACCATAAGACACGATAGTACAATGAAATATAAACAGAACAGAAACACCACCGAAAACATGATAATCTATTTTCCATGCGTGCGTATCACGGAAGTAGTAAAATTTTTAAAACATTTAAAAATTCAATTTTATTCAAAATATGAATCTAAATTAAAAAGTCTGTGGTGGTGACCAATCCATATCTCGCAAGGACGCGACACGTAAAGCGAAAAAACTTGAGTGTGGACACTTCGCTATATCTCCACTAACATGTGTCCGATTATTTCATTCTGAAAGATTTTGGCTCAAGAGCTAGCAACCAAAAAAAGCATGCATTTTTTGCGGAACGAACGGAAAAACGGGGGGAGTGAAAAGAGTTGTCGGACCATATGTTGAGCAATATTTGCGCACATGTTTTGCTGTCATGACGTACATCATTCACAAAATATTTTTTATGCACAGTAGTTTCAAGACTGCTGGCTGTACAGATATCTGAAATTTTTAAAGGATACATGTTTAAAAAAAAAATAATAATAATAAATAAATAAAAACTTATTGTTTGTAAAGCTTTTATTTACATACTTCAGTACAAAAACTAAACAAAATGTATCCTTCCAGGGTTGTAAATGAGCGGACTCATTTGTCATATCCACTGAATCGCTGAACTCGGAATTTGAGTCCGTCCAATCATTGAGTCCGCTCAACACTTGAGCGGTGATTTATCGCAAGAAATTTGAGCGGACTCAATACTTAAGTGGATTGAGCGGACTCATCATTTGAGTTGAGCCGACTCAAATCATATTGAACTAACATAATTTATCTTTTGCCAATTTTCTTAGCCAACATTTCTTCTCCCTCTCAATATAATGTTCAACAGTAGTTATTCAATAATGTGTGACAACTGTATGGTAATTTCCCATACTATAAATGATATGAATCAATTTATGGTTATTCTACTTGCAATTATCCGTAGAAATACTTGTGAAATACAAAGGGAAAGTAATATGCACCTGAGGTGTTCGATTTCCAGAGTAATTTGTAAATTTATGCTAATTAGGTTTTAATACAAGTTCCACTGATGCAAAAAAAAAGATAACAAAATAACCTGCTACGACGAGGAATCGAACTCTACTTTTTTGAACAACCACCACTAGTCTTGCCACTAAACTATACTTCTCATATCAGGAGTGGTGGTTGAAAATTAATAAGCACCTTTTAAATACACTTAAATTTATTTAAAAACAATTAATTGTACACATTCTGTTCAAAGTTGTTTCAACCATTTTTAAATAATTATGAAAGTCACAAATTCACTTTACGTAATTCAGTAAAAAAAAAAGGGAAAGCACTTCCGACGACAAAAATGATTTGATAAATATTTATGAAATGAGCGTTATAATGATTTCTCTACTTTCTTATAGATTTCAAACTATTTCCTAATTGATTTCAAATTTCCAATTGATTTCCAAATTTTCTGTTAACCGCGCAACAAGATTACTTGACCTCGCTATTGACCACTGATTTCAATGTGATCTCTTTTACCGTATTTTAAGAATGTAGAAATCATTTGAATTTTCCAGAAATTTGATCATTTAAGGTAACCGTCAAATATGTTTCCCCTCAAAATTTGTGTGTTTTTATATGCTATCCACTTCTTATCAAACTTCGCCTAAACTTGTCGATAGATATTGACCTGAAACTTCTGTATTGAAATGTTGAGAATGTTAAAATTCCCAGTCTATCGCAGCAATCAATGTACTGAAAAACGCTGTCAAACCAATAGGTAAGTAGATATTAAAATTTGTCTAAATTTATTTATGGTAATAAGCAGAGCTGAGCAAGTACTACAGAAAAAGTACTTAAGTACAAGTACCGAAGGCCTGAGTACTTCAACGTAAGTACAAAAGTAACTAAGTACTAAGTCTATAAAAAGCACTGAGTACTTTTTAAAGTATACTTTTTAAAGTACTTTTTTAGAATCTTTGTACGTTGGCAGTAATATAAAGAAATTTATCGAGTTCAGTTAATAGATATTAATAAATAAATACCTTTTGTGAACTATAATATATATATATATATAACCAGTGGCTACTATTTATATATAGTATAGTAAAACTTTCACCAGTCATTGCTACGCGCATAAAAACTATTAGAGGTGCGCACATTGTCCCATTGTCGCCTCCAACAATGCATAAAAATTCTAAGGAAAATATTTCAAGTAAATTTCTAAGAACAAATTGAGGCCTTCCCTACATCTGGTCGACGCATCATTGATTTTATATTGGACCGAACCATTGCTTGCTTATGCTTGGTTATGTCCACTGACGAATATAATATGGACACGTGGGCACAATTGCTTGTGTCAAAAAGAGTTCTTACGTCGGTGCCAACATTGAAAAAATCATTGGCGGGAAGTTGAAAAAGTGCGCACGCAGCTCGAAAAGTGATTTTAATAAAACATTTAGAATTTCTTCTGCGTATCTAATGAATACATTGTCTTTGGTAAAACAGTTTTTATCGCAGTAATATCCCTAAGTGATTAATTTAAAATCATCTATTTCGACGAATCCACTAATTTATTTGTTGTTTTCAGTTCTCTATCAGTTGGTACTTGGTGCTCAGGCCGAAAGTCAGCAATATAGAAGTGAGCCCACTTTCTGGCGTGTATTTCTATGAACGCAGTCAGTCCATATTATACATGTCAGTGGTCATGTCATCAAGTTGAGGCATCGTCGAGCGAGACATTACTGGTTTTCGTTCTACTTGCCCAGTCTTATTTGTATATTTATATATTGCGCTAGAGATTGTGTTTTCTTTTCTACAAAGAGTTAGATATTTGTAGGTACTTAATAGACTCAGAAATACTTAAGTAAAAATCTTGGTACTTAAGTACAAAACTAAGTCTTAAGTACAAGTAAATAGACACTAGTACTTATGTTCAAGTACTAAGTAGGGGCATTTCAAAAGTATTGAGTAATTAGTACTTAAGTAACGGCAATGTACTTAAGTCTTTTTTTACTTAAGTATTGCCCAGCTCTGGTAATAAAGAAACTTTGTGTTATTTATGTTTTGTGATGTTGAATCGTTTTTGACGTTGGTAAATCTTGCGTAATTTTTTTGTTTACATTTTAATTCATCAAAATTATTTTATGTATTTTTAGCTATTTAAAACTAGAGATAAATGCAAAATTGGACTACAGACAAAATCGAAATAATCAAAATTTTGGATAAGTATTGCAAGTGCTAAATTCTTGCGATATATAATTTTTGTTATAAGTTGATGATTATGCTGCAAGATGAGGAAACTTAGTTTTGTGAATTGTATTTAAATTTTACAGCCGAACATTTTTGTTAACTTCAGACTTTAAAAGTTTTTTTGTTATGACCATTATTATTGTCATTATCTGATTTTTATACCCTAGATAAAATCTATAGGGTCTGTCTACTAAGTTTGCCAATCCGTTCGTGATGCAGAGAAAAAAAATTCTTGTAGAGCAAAATGTATTGAACACCCGCGCATAAATAGTTGAGAAACTTATTATTTCCAGAATCAATGAAAGCCTGGACACAATCCCAAAATAACAATCAAGCTACGCCATTTTGGGATTCAGATTGTGAAGATGACCAAAATTCAATGGAGGATCAGAAATTGTTCTTGGAGTATAATTTTTCCACAGACAAAACCTCGAGCGTATTTGAAAAGAAACGGTTTTCGGTGATTAAAAGTTTTTTTTACCGAATACAACACAGCACTGCCTAGTAGTGCTACGGTAGAAAAATTATTTACCATAGGCAACCTAACAGGATCTCCTAATAGATGTCGTGTAAATGAAGAAAATGTTGAAATGCAAGTGATGCGACATAACAATGAAAAAAATATAAAGTAAGACGCTGATTCTATGGAAAAATGTAAGTACAATTTCCTTGAATTGAATTATAACATTTTTACGTATGGTATTATCCTTACAAGTTTTATAAGTTGTCGAATTTGTACATTATACTGAGAGGAAGAGAAATTTTTGCTAAAAAATTAGCAAAAGCTAAATTAACATAATATAATATAATGAATGATTTTTTCGTAAGCTTTTCTTATATGAGTGAAATTTCAGTTTCAGTTTCAATTTTAATTAAATAAGATTCTCCTTATGTTAGTTAAAATATGATTTGAGTCCGCTGAACTCAAATGATGAGTCCGCTTAAATAGTGAGTCTGCTCAAGACATGAGTCCGCTCAATTCCACTCAAGCAGTGAGTCCGCTTAAGATTGAGTCCGCTCAACCAGTGAATCCGCTCAAAATTCGACCGATAAACCACCGGTCAGCCGACTCAATCATTGACCGGACTCACTGTTTAAGTTGAGCGATGAATTGAGTAACAATTTGAGTACTTTACATCCCTGTATCCTTCAACAAATAAATAGAATAAAAATATTTGTCACAAAATTATTTGTACCTCTAATTTTCCTCACATTATTATTTGTGTACACATAAAAAACTACTCAGCGGGAAATATTTCAAGCAGCCCTCAGTGGAAGCGCTTCCACAACACAGCCAGAAAATATCTTTTCCGAAGCGCTGTTTTACCATAGCCAAAGGAATGTTTGCAGAAGAGGTCTCTTCCCTGAGTTTAGGCTTATTCGATTTTTGTTGAGAAAAGAAGACTCATATGCATCTGAAGAAGTGCAGCAGAACTTTCGTTCCTTGGTAGTCAGTTGAAGTGTGCTTATAATTCGTATAGATTGAAAATTAAACGGAACGTATTCAGGATAAAACCAAAATTTTAGTAAAGCCCTTATCTTGATTCCCTCTGTATTCCCTATAAGCGCTCCAAGAGTGCTACCATAGAAGCCCTCCAAGAGCGCTTCTCAAAAATCTACATCTGAACGCTTCCCTCTGTATGCTCACGTTAAAACGATATGAACATGGATACGGTGGGGAAGCGCTGCGAGAATGCACAGAAGCGCTCTTGCATTCGTATTTGAGTGCTTCCATTTCCCGCTGGGCTTACACAGCTTTATAAGTATGTTGAAATTCTACAGGGTGTTCATATGTGGTGTTACACCTGAAGGCAAATTATTGTATTGGTAGGTGGAAGGAAATCTGAACGGTTTTCGAGATAACGGGTCTATGTTTTTAGATTACCCTTAAACATCTGAACGTTACACCCTGTAATGATGATTTAAAATCTGCGGAAAAGTTCGATGTATGCCAGAAATCAGGCAATTATCACTTTAACTCTTTGAGGCACACGATTTTAAAGGAAATAAAACTCTAGTTGCACAGAATTGTTTTTAATATAAAAAAATGGAAAAAAAACATTCAAGTCGATTATTTAACGTAAAACATTACTCAAAATAAGAAAACAAATAATAATATTTCATTAAGTCCTTTTTTACAGGGTGGGACATATATAATCCCACCATGCAACTAATGCTTTAAATGATATTCTTTGAAATAGAACTTTTTACCAATACAAAGTGGAACTTTGCAGACAATACAGCACCAGGAAGTACGATTTTTTTTTTTTTTTTGTACTGCAAAACATATATCTCCGAGTGGTACGTTCTGGTAGATGTTTCGAGTCTTTCCTTGTATTTCCCATGAAACAGTGGGTTTCAATTTTTCTATCTTGAGTGGAAGTCTAGATGTTGATGGTTCATTTTTATCAATTAAAGTCTGGGCAACAAACCTTTCAGTACACTGGCCCTTAAAATATTTCAGCTCAATGTATTGACCGAATTGTCTAGAAACAATATATGAATTAACAACAGCTGCATCCAAAAATAATTATATAAGAGATATACTTCCCTATTATCAATCCATTTTTTGGCATTAATTCCTGTGTTACTAAAAAATGATATCTATTCTCCTCGTTTTTTGCTCTTGTGAGAAGCGAAGGATGTTAAAAATTTCCTTGTTTTATTTACAACCCCGCAAGCATTTATTTTGTTTTCCTTTAAATTTTCCATTAAAGTAACGCTGGTAAAGTAATTGTAAAAAACAATTTGTTTTGTTTCCGCCGACAAGATTTTTTGTTATTGTATTGTTAATTTTGCCTGTAGGTATATATATCGAATTTGTAGCAAAAGCTAGATTTATCAGCCATCATTCGTACCTTATATCCTCTTTTAATTGGGTTTTTTGGAAGAAATTGTATGATGCTGCTACGTCCTTTAAATTTTATCATACAGTCACCAATGGCTAAATTTTCACTAAGATTAAAGTTTTTGATGAAATTGTTTCCTATATTGTTCAGGAAAGGTCTAACTTTGTTGAGCTTGTCGTAATTAGGACTGTTTTTAGGTGGCAATAATACATTGTCATTTAGATGGACGTGGGACAGGAGCCATCCAAATCGGTTTACACTCGGAGTATAGATTTGTTTGAAATATAATCAAATCAATGATATAAATTGACAATAAATGTCATAAGGTGATGTATTTTGAAGATCACTTCGACGATTTGTTGAGCTGGTCCAGAATTAGAAGAAAATATTCCAGGTGATGTTGGTTTGCCATTTTTACTCTATTTATTATCTAATCATATGGCTTCGTTCAACTTCAACTACTTCCTTTTTGCATTCATCTTCTAAGCTAGAAATGATCCTCGTTCTCATACTCCGGGTTCTAATAAATAGCTCTTCATCGTCACTAAGATCAGTGTTTGATTCATCAACGCTTGATTCAGAATCTGAAGGTATTTCTTCAAAAATTTCTGTTTCGATAATGTCTTCAATATCATCTTTAGACAGCAATTTTCCCGTCTTCATGTTGAATCTAAAGGGCAAAGACTTTATATAAACAACAAATAATAAATTTATAAGCTTATAAATAAAAAAAAAATTAAAGAATTTTCAGTTTATTTTAATATTTTTAATAACTTGCATGGTGGGATACAAATAATCCCACCAGTTCACAGCTTGAAAATCAGTATAAAACATCAAATAACATGTTTTTTTACTATAAAGCAATTTATTCACTCATAATAAATTTTAAGAAAAGAAATAACGCATCCCGTTATGAACTACAAAAATTCAGTGCGTCACACAATGCGCCAACCTTAATCACAGCCGCACACACAACTTACTGATGCGTTTGGGTTCGCATAAATGTTTTCTTTTTGTTTACTTATTTACGCATTTACCGTTGGTGCATAGCATTGCCAGCTGAATGAAATACTTAATTAAAAATATTCAACTATATGACCAGGATTAGCTTCACCTTTTCCAGATGAGTCAAAATATATCCCACCATGCATAAAAAGCTAAGCAAAAGGCGGGATAGTTTTTAACCCACCTAGACCCAAAGAGTTAAACCATTTTCGATGAATATGTTCAAGTAAAAGTCCAAGATGTGCAGAATGGGCTACATTTTGGGTACAGAGAGTAATAGCTCAGTTTTAAAAGGAACCTTATGGACATCTTAAATCAAATATAAAAAATTACGGTTGATGATTTTTTGAGAATAATAGTAGTTAAATAAAAATTGCCGAATTAAAATCCAACATTTTAACTTTAACGGAGAGGAAAAGAGGACAATTTTACAGACCATTGTCAATCTACAGATTTTAAATCATCATCGTGGCCATGGGGTGTAACGCTCAGAAGTTACAAGGTAATCTAAAATATATACTCAAATATTTTTAAATCTCGTTACCTCGGAAACCGTTAGGATTTTATTCCTCCCACTCATTCAATTTTTTGCCTTCAGCTGTAACATCACTTATGGGACACCCTGTATAATATTAACATACTTGTAAAGCTGTGAAAGTAGTTTTTCATGTGTGCACAAACAATTCTGTGAAGAAAATTGGAGGCACAAATAATTTTGTAAGAAATATTTTTCTACTTATTTGTTGAAGGACCCTGTTTATTTTTTGTACTTAAGCATATAAATAAAAGCTAAACATAGGTCAGTTTTTTTTTTTGTATTTTTTGGAAAAAATATGTGCGTTACAAATTATAGTATCTGTACAGCAACAGTCTCATCCTGTGCACAATAATTTTGTGAATGATTGTATCTTGGAAAATTTTTGATTTTTTCTTTGAAATTGTGGATGGTTGTGCAAAGCGGATGAATTTTTTTTTCCTAAGAATTTTTTCTTTTTATTTCATTATCGATACCGATAGTGTTTGGAGTATTTGAGGGTTTCGGAAGAGGTCTCACTCTCCGACCACCGTTACATGCGCTTCGAATTAGATATGAAAGTTGAAAACGCAGTGACCTATAGAGGGCTTACCAGAACCAATTGGGAGGCTTTCAACCACGTGATCACTGAAGGGGTCATCAATATGTCTGTCGCTCAACTAACATCTACAGCGGATATAGATAGGGAAGCCGAAGAAATTATGACGAATGTTTAGTGTACCAGAATTGTTTGCGCCATTATAAAAATGAAATTCGGAAATCCAAAAGAAAGTCATAGCACTTCTTCTGCGAAAACGTAGACGGGGTAGATGAGATGTCAAGACTAAAGAAATTCCTATCCAAGATACCAATTCAACCCGAACTTCTTACAGTTAGTAATGGAGTTCGGGCCTCTCCTTTGGGGAATCGCTGAAAATTTTGCTAGATAACACTTCCCTGATGGTCCAGACGAGAGCCCCTCATCTCTGCGTACTGAAACGCTTCGTAATGAAACCGGTTCCGGGGACGGAGGAGTTGCCTTCATCATGGATGAATCGGTCAAATGGACAGTTGACTCCTTCACACCATTCAAAGCTCCGGGCAAGGACGGCATCTTCCCAGCCCTTCTTCAGTACTCGGGTGACCCTCTGATTAGCAACCTAACCCTCCTCTTTAGGGCATGCATCAAAATACACCGAAGTTATGGCAAGAACTCCATGTTGTGTTCATACAGAAGGCAGGTCGGGTAGATTACTCAACTGCCAAGGCGTATAGACCTATAAGCCTGACTTCTGTCTTACTCAGAACCTTAGAACCCACCTGTGAGTGGGAGCTGAGACGCTTCATTCCCAGAAGTAGACTATTACAGCATCAGCATGCATACTTAAAAGGAAAGTCTGTTCAGACGACCCTCCAAGAGGTGATTGACGCAATTGAAAAGGAGTTTCTCTTTAAACAATCTACGCTAGCTGTTTTCATCGATGTAGAAGGCGCCTTTAATAATGTTCTTCTGCATAAGTTAACAGAAATGCTAACAAAACATGGTGTGAATCCCTAAAATACACACATGTTGTATAATAGAACCATCTTTGCAGAGCTGGGCGGGATTACCAAAGTTAAAGAGTTCACAGGTCACCCCTCAAGGTATTATCCTATCACCTCTTTTATGGGTTCTCATCATGGACGACCTCTTGCTAAGACTCACCCGGATGGGGTACAAAGCAGTATGTTATGCGGACGATTTGACGATCTTAGTCACCGGGAGCTATGAACTTGTACTCTGTGGACTGGTGGAAAACGCGATCCGACTAATCATGCGATGGGCTACGGACTGCGGAATGAGCATCAATCGACTAAAAACTGATCTATGCCTCTTCACTTTGAAAAGGATTATTGCCAGTTTAAACCTGCCATCCATTGGCTCCACGCGTTAGGAGTTAAAGGATAGGGTATTATAGGTATTAGGTATTATACTAGACAAAAAGTTCAACTGAAAACTACACCTCGAAGATAGAGCGAACAAAGCTCATAGAGTTTTTGCAATGTGCCGCTGAGTGGTAGGGAAGAAGTGGGAACTCAAACCGCGGATGATCCAATGGATATACACTAGCGTCATTCGCGCTAAGACCCCATCTTAACCGTGGCTGGCTTCATGCGGGAACAAGAGTTCCACATGAATCCACTTATGAGTTTGTGCAGTCTATCGCACCTGGCATCGACACGGACAGCGACCACTTCCTCGAGATCATGTTGACAAGCCATTAATTTCATTTATTATCTTTTATTTTTACTTTGTTTCCCAAAAGTTCTATAATTTCATGTTGTATCTTAGGACTCAAATATTTTATTTTTCTAGTTTTGTCTGCTAAGAGCTCTTTTAGAACTAGATCATATTTTTCTAATTCATGTTCTTATTATTAAGACTTTCGTTATGTCCTCTAAATGATAATTTACTAATGGCTAAATTTAGAGTCATGTTAATTATTCTCTCGATCACTTTCGACCAGTAACTGTCGTTTGTGGTTAAGGGATCTCCGAAATTTCCCTACATCACGTCGAAGCATCGTTGATTTTATATTGGAGCAGCGAGGCATTGCTGTTTACGTCATCAACTCGACGCTACATCGAGGCATCTCTGTTATTAGTTATTTATTACATTAGGTTTATAGTAGGGTTAGTATGTCGAATTTTACATACCAGAATATCTAAGTAATTTGATGTTCTCACTCAAACATCAAATTTTAAATTTATTTAACCTATATGGTTTGCTAACTCTCTAAATAGTCTAAACCACCATATGGGAACAAACTGACTGAAAATCATCGCGGCTGCTAGATACACGTAACAAGTCCGCGGTCTCGGACAAGTTATTGCAAGAAAATGAGCATACAGAGTCCTGCAGGGACAAACGTGTCTGAGTGTCTGACTGTTCGATAGATGCTGCATAAAGAAACAATATAAGTAACATATAGAGTGCTTCATTGGCCATTTAACAAAATTGATCTTCGCTTATGAATTAATGAAAAATTAATTCAGAAGAAAGATCACTTTTCGTGAGATAATGGTGGGTTTGATTTAATCAAGTGCATTGATTGATTTGGATAATAAACCAATGACTTTCTTACTAAATGATTTTTCGATACGTGTGTTTTTCTGTGAACTCGAATTTCTTCTTCTCATGTAGCGTGTATTAGTGCTAACTGAAATTCTTGGAAAATGTAGTTGCATTTAAAAATGTGGGAAAGTACAGGGGGCCCAGAATGAATAATTGCAGACGAGCCCACGGAAACATAATTACGCTACTGCTTCGGCATATTTCGACCCATATTTTAAGTATTTTGCACCCAAAAAACAATTTTATAATTTTTATTTTCGAATTTTAATCTAAAAGTCATTTCCCGATTTTTATTCTTGATTTTTTTTAAAATAAAAATCAGTTTTTAATATTTAATTTTGCCTTTTAGAAAGAAAATCAGAAAATAATTTTCGCAAAGGATTTTTCTTAAAACATAACCGTTATGGTCTCTGCTTTTAACTTATTAAGGATTTGTGTTTTAGTTAAAAAAAAGAAACAACTGACAAAACAATAATCCATCAAGGAAGCTCAAGAAAGTTTCGTTTTTATTTTACTTCAATACATTTAAAAAAAAGCTTCATAACATACATGTTAGGGTTTGCATCGTTTAGCTATACCAACGTTTTATATCCTTAATAAAGTTTCTCCCAATTCTTGTTATATAACGGAAACTAGCACATATTTTATTCTAACGCTTAAAAAGGTAAATACTTTGAAAAACATAAGTGGTTAGGTGTTTCATACCCATCCCCACACTGAATAAAGAAAGAGCGAAAACTTTATACTGGCATCTACTTCTAGTGCTTATGATGTGCGGAATATACTTTTACAGAATAAATTTAATTATAATTTAGCTGATAAAGTTCACCATGCGAATTCCACTTGTCTGCATTGTCCATACAAGTGAAATCAGATACGCATCTTGTGTGCGAAGGTAATTTCAGTTGGGAAATAATACAAATTTCGTATACGACGACGGTGAAATTGGCGAGGGTAATTATGATATTTAATGCAGTTGTAGGTACTTGTTTCGTTTTATCTAGGTAAATAATTTTGTATTATAATTTACGATATATTGGCGAATAAAATGGTTAGTTGATTAGAATTATTGAATTAACTGCTACTACGAAGTTCTATTTGCCTTGCTCTAGTGTTAAGCCTATTAGAATAGCCAAACATTAAGAAGAGTTTTTCCAATCTACATTCAAGCGATAATTCTACCCTGGAGTTCTGGTGTAAAGAACGAGTAGCTCCCACAACAAGGTCCAGGTAAAAGAGCTTGTGACTATCAGTTTATCTACAAGGAGGAACGAAACAGTTTTTCTACACAACTCTTTGAATTTGCTATTTGTCCAAGTATTTATACGAAATGCTAAAGCTAGCGAAAATTGTTCGACCTTGTTTGTAAACAAATTTAAAGCGACAAAGCAGTTCCGTTTATATTTATATTTATTTCAGTGTGGCAACAGATTCTGTATCGTTGGCCAGTCTTTTGAGTGGAATTCACACGGTCATTGATTTAGTGAAATTCACTAGTCTACCAATGAAAGAGTTCAGTACTCTTAAATACATACCGCCATGAAATCACACGATTATTGAAACTATGTCTACTATAAACTATAAATTTTGATACTCCGTTAATTATCATGACGTCAAAGTAAAACTTTTGCTAAATGACTAGCCACATATGGTAATAAATTGCAAACTAAAATCATTTTAACGAATATTTAGAGATTACATCACATTTTATTTCTCTGCAATTGAATCACTCATAATTACGCGTTGAACCAAAAACTCTAAACCTCAGCAAATCAATTGAATGGAAACCACCAATAGATCAAACAAAGTGGAAGTCAAAAATCTGCGGAAGTAGAGTTGCAGTCTGTGTCAGGGATATTAAAAATATTCCATTTTCACGTAAATTATAGGTGATTTGATGTAAGGAAACATAACGAAGTACCCAACATGCAAATCTTTTCATTTATGAACCACACTTCACTAAAAGTGTTCATGTAGCTACAGCCTTTTGCTGGAATATCGAAAAGAAAATTCACGTGGAAATTTTTCCATTAAGAAAACGTGTGAACACAGCAATTTCAGCCCGAATTGTGGTGCCTCAACTGCATCATTTAAGCAGTTATATTAGGCACCGTTAGCACACCGAACTAGATAGCACCGGTAGTTCTAACATATAGGAAACTGGTCAAACTGATCGTCGTTGAAAATTATTTTCCTGTTAGATATCAGTCGTGCAGGGTCCAGCGTATATTCCTATATGGGCATTATAACGAAAAACTTTTCCAGGGTGTTTTCCTTTTTTGCATTCTAACTTTTTTCGCTTTGGTATCATGAAAAATGTGAGGAATTTGAAAACTAGCAAAAAATGAAAATAAATCATTGGGGTAAGTGGAAATTTAAAATCAATGGTGAAAGGGAGGCGCCATACTATAATATACGTACATATGTATAACCTCTTCCTCTTCTCACGGCAATAACTACTTCATGTGGCAATTTTAGGAGAAAATTTATTATAGAGCATTGAGGACATTTTTCCTAGAAAAGGAAACGAGATATGTATACTTAGGGTAGCTAGATCTATTCGTCATATATGCATATGCACAAATAGCCATTCGTTTGATTATAAGTGGTGGGGGCTGATATTGCGAAAATATTGTGGTGGAAACTTCATTGACAATATGTTTTGAAATATTCGCATTTTATCATGCTTCATAAAAACATTATTTCACGTATAAAAAATTGTGTGTTTTAATTAACAAAAATTTTGCTTCAGGAAATTTTGCAAGTTTTGGAAGTGACGGCATCAGAAAATATTTTAAATCAAACAGCATTTTTAAATAATTAATTTAACCCACAAAGCAATTTAAGATTATTTATAGCCATTTATATCGTAGGTAACGCTACGAATTCGAAATATCCAAAAGATGTCTAAGGAAAAAACTAGAATTGGTCTAAGTAAGACTTACTATAGGTACTATAGATGGATATTCGTATGTGATTTTCGTAGGGTCACCCCTTGCAAATTTAATTGTTAAAGTGGTTTTTCGCACGGTTAGTCGGACAGTAATAACCGGCCAAGTTCGAGTCGGACTCGCGCACGAAGGGTTCCGTACCATCGTAGAAATTTTGCACTATGTACTTCTTATTTATTTTTTCAAATGAGAGTAGGAGTCATGTGAAAAAATAATGCTGTAATTTGAAAAAAAAATGCGTACTTATGATAATAATGAATGAGAATAAAACGAGGAAAAAAGCGCCGAAAAAATCACGTTTCTTTTATGGGGGCCCGTTTAATTTTTAAGTTATTTTATTTTATTTTTATTATTTGCTATTATAGCGGCAATGGAAATACACACTGTGTGCAAATTTTAACTATCTACCTGTTACGGTTAAAGAGATACATCCCGGTGTATGGGGTTGTATGGGGCCCCCCTTTAATTTTTAATTTGACTATTTTTTTTATTATTTGTTGTCATATCGCCAATATAAAACCATAGTCCGTGAAAAGTTCAACTGTCTACCTATTACGGTTCATGAGATACAAACTGGTGACGGACGGACAGCAAAGTCTTAGTAATAGGGTTCCCGTTGTTACCTTTGTACGGAACCCAAAAAATAATTGTAACCAAATTCATTGAATTTCATTTTATATATGTAAACATGTAGGATTGTTGGTTTTCACATTAGATGTAAAAAACCTCAACTTTTGTATGCCAACACTATGAACGGGTTACCCAATTTAGTTCAAAACTTGAAATTTTTCGAACATTTTGAATATTTTTCGAAAATACTGTAAAACTTTCATGTCTCTACGTCAACGTATTTTCTATCAGTACCTATCCAAATATATAGAAAAAAAAGAAAGAGTTTCAATTTGGACTAAAAGCAATAATATTGTTACGAGCGTGGCTTTTGTTCGTTACTCAAAACACATTGCTTTAGGTATAACTCATAAGTTCTTTTTATTTCACTCCACTCTTCCTTGTATAAAAGTCACAAACAATTGTCAATCAGCTCTACTGTAATTATCGTTATTGCTGTACTTCAAATTAACGCAATTCAATTAAAACACTGTCGGCAGTTTATACTTTCACTTGTATTCACTGCACTGTCGAAGACCCAACTCACCCTGTCCTAGAACCTTACCGAAGATTCCCTTCCAGAAATAGCGACTCTCCTAACGGAAAATTGGGTACTGTCCGACCCAATAGATGTCGCTTGCCGTCTCCGAAACTAAAGTTTTTTTTTATCTGTACTTAATTTGTCATTTTACGTGTGAAGTATCCATTTCCAATAGGTGTTGCTTGTCCTCCTCTATCTCACGTAACAAGGAAAAAATCTGGAATTTGTATAATTGTAAGACAAATTTTTATGATACCCTAGAATAGATGAATGCCCGCCCTGAGTAATTTCATTTGGTCACCTCGCTGTGCAAGTTTGATTGTTGAATTGGTTTTTCGCATCTATTTCTAGAACGGTTTGGCGGAAAGTAAGGATGATTATTACAAATTTCATGGGATTTTATTTTCTGAAGAACTTTTTATTACAAAATAAACGTCTAGGACTGATCGCTGGTACATATACGGTATCACGGTATATATACGTAAAAAAACTCAAAACTTGTATGGAAAACACCAATTTAGTCCGTTCTTGAACTTATATTTACAATTTTTATAAGAACGGCGTGCGCAAAATTTCGACTCACTACGTCGACGTGTTCTAAAGCAATTTGCAAATGTATACAGGTTGTTAGGCAGGGTGAGGTCCACATCAACAATTTGGAGTTACAAGGTGATTAATAAAAAAAGGTAGTTTTTCATAAAGCACCCTGTATATGAGAAATTACGAATCTAAATTTAAAATTTCTCATGTTCTTACCATTTTTAACTTTGACCTCAATTTTTTTTTTTTGCAAAATGGTCGTTAACATAACTTTAAAAGGACTGTAAACTGTAAACACTCCTCTTTAATTTTGACATATTACACTCTATCCTAACTGTAGCCGCTAAAGAGTTACTAGCACTTACACTATTCTCAAAGGAATTCTCAAGCCTATTTGAATAGGTTATGACCTAATAATTGTTGAACGGCCACAGTTAGGACAAATTAAAGCAGATATTCTAGTGTTTTATAGTTTTTATAAAAAAAGAAGTTATGTTGATGACGTTTTTGCAAGAAAAATAGAAAAACAAGGTAAGAAAACCCGAAATTTTTACTTTTACACCCTGATAACTCCTGAGAGGAGCAGGATGCTGCGCTCGTTGAGCCGTCGAAAAAATGACCATGAAGTTCTGTATACAATGAGTCCTTACTTGTGACCGTACGCCATGTACTTTTCAAGATACAGGTGAAAAACGAGCTTTTTTTTTTAATCGCCCTGTAACTCCCAAACTTTCGATGGGGGTCCCCCTGCCATACACTTTTTTATTTGAATAAGTGATTACTATCACCCCCTGCTCTATGGAACATCCAGAAGGAAACACCCTGTATAGTAAAAAAACGAGAACTCTACGATGGAGTTACCTTATCTGGCCCATAGCTTTTTTTTTCAAAAACCGTATGCAAAATTTCAACTCTCGAAGTGAACCATCTCTCGAGTTATCGTAGAACAGTCAGACGGACAGACACACAGACGAGCAGTTGGACCGACAGACAGGCAGGTCAGGCAGACGGACGAACTAATTAAAATATTTTTTAATATTATTCGTGAGTGTTCAGTCCATTAAGTATTAAATATGTGTGTCTCGTTGAAAGAAATCCCTTTGAATGTCATTGGTTATACAACAGTGTGTGGCTTAAGGTCGATGCACACTTACCGGCACAACCCGAACCGGGACAGAGAGGACATAGATCGGCACCGGCATTTTTCGTGAACATATAACGACGTAAAACGGAAAGGAAACTGTCAACTAAGGCAAGTATCGCGAGAAAACTATAGAAAAGTGATTCCATGTTAACTTCGCAACTAGACCAGCAATCGACAAATGCCGGCCTGATTTCTAGCCACGTATCAGCAATGCAGTTTCCATTACGTGCCGGTTGATGCGAATTAGCTAACTTGGTTTCATATAAAAATATTTTGCCTGTCTGTGCCGGTTCTTGCCATGCCGGTAAGTGTGCATCGCTCTAAGTTGTTCCACATTTTCCGAATTTGCAAAAATATTTTCTATTTTCACGTACAAAAATTACCACGGTGCTAAAAATATTCACTACAGATTTTGATTTTGGTACAGTCGTACCTTAGTTGTAGCACAAGATCCAGTAGCAAATTTGTTATATTTTGAAATCAGTTCGTATGGCAAAAAGCTCACTTATTACTGATCCCTGTAATAAGATAATTAAAGCCTCTCATAGAACTTCCTATAGCCAAAAGTTTTTTTTTTTTAATAGCATCATCAGCGTAAAATAATTTCCGACATTGTCCGATTTCCGGGATTGTTATCAAAAGTTTTCTATTTTATGGAGCTACTTGAGCTATTCTTTTCTTATGCCCGGCAGCTTTGACAAAATTATTTTCTTCGGCTCCATTATCCCTACATCCACCTGATCATTTAAGTGTTTGCCTTCTTCATAAGTACTTCGGTCTCCGGCAACCCTTTGGTTCAAAGGGAACGAAACGGCTTGAAATAAGCTTTTCGTACCACTTAAACTCTTTCTGTGCTTCTGTCTTTATTTATTTTTTGCCTTGATTATGTGTTTCGAGACTCCGGAGGATTATATATTTATAAAGTTCTTCCATAGGAAGTTTTCCGTCTTGGTGGATCTCAATCAGTACTCAGCACTTAAAGGTAGATGCACGAGTTACAGGTTATATTCACTCCAGATCCGTCTCCCCTCCACTATACTTAGAGGGCTTTCAGTTCAGCCTATTTCTTCTAGCTTGACTCTTGGGAAATTTTATTTGTTTGTATCCCCTCTAGAGCACCCCCATACGCTGGTACGGTAGGAAGTGAATCCTCCTCTTAGAGAGCAAAGGTTTTGGCATGAATGAATAAATATAGAAATTTGCGGGAAGAATGAAAAGCAAACGAGAACGTAAAAAGTTTTCAATCGAACAAACTTCAATTGGTGTTTGTAAGAAATGTTCAACAATTTTCATGGGGAATTTATTATGAAGAAATTGTGTAAAAAATTGATAAAATTACACTACGTACCGAGGAAATGGTAGCAATAATTAGCATTTAACCTTAATTTCAAAAGCCGTGGCTACGGTCGATGATAATTTTTGAGTATGATTTTTGAGTACTGCTACGTGTGTAAGGACTGGAGGACTTTTTAGTACGATTGGATACTCTTAGAAGTAAAACTACAAATAATTCGTAAATGCAAAATTAATTAAAAATTTTTTAAAGTTATAAACGTATTTATTTGAAATTTTTCCTCTTCTCGAGAACATATACAACCTGTGTTTTGTTGCCAATTTCTGGAAATTCCATTTATAGAGCTCAACTACTATTTAGACTAGACAACTTACCTAGGGCAGTCTTGAATGTCACTCCATATTCTTTATGAAAACCATTTTTCACAGTCGTATTAATTCTCGAAAAAACGGAAAATCTTAAATTCGTTTATAGCTTTGAAACAGAGAAGACCAATTGTTGTGATATAATGAAATGGTGAAGGTGTTATTGCACCAAGACTTGAAATACATTTTTTTAAGCTCAACGAAATATTTATTTTAAATATTCCCATACATCATCCTGAACATATATCGTACAGCGGATTTAAAGGTCATGTTTGGCTTACTAAAATAATATACATCAAGCCGGCAAAAGGCCTTAGAGTCGTAAGTAATAAATAATAATAGTTAATAATAATATTAAAATATTTGGAATATAGGATAGACTGGAGCACTTTCGAGAGCTTAAAAATTTTCCTTTAAATGTCATTTAAAAAGTCTGGGAAATGTGTGCATTTGTACAAATAGCTAAGACTCTCAAATATTTTGTTCGCCTTGTCTCACTCCCACACATTCGTTCTGTTTGAAATGCCAAAATTTTCTGCGTTTACTATTTCTTCCCACACTACTCGTTTATTCGGCACAATTCTCTCCGCATTTATGCCTCTATGTTTTGCTCAGAATTTATTTGCACCTTTGTAGTTCGCCTACCAGATTGGAAAGTGCAGATGAAATAATAGCTAGTGCAGCTGCAGTTGCTATGCAATTTTGTACAAATGAAAAAACTAAGAAGAGGAAAGAGTCGGTGGTGAATGCTGCCCTTGAATAAGAACCGAAACTAGTATTTAAGTTCTTTTATTTTTATTTATTGCTAAATAGCACTAAAATATTATACAAAATAGATGTAACAGGAAGGACATGATAACAGATTTGCAACGAGAGCTATCGACAGAATTCGAAAATATCGGTAGAATGTGCACCGGATTTTGAAAATCTATTAAATAAAATTGGTCCAGTTATAAGAAAAGTAGACACCTACTAGAGGAAAGCAATTCCTATAAAAGAAAGATTACCTGTGATCCTCCGACATTAAGTTAACTTTGCCTCCGATATTTGGCTATGGAGACAGTCTTACGAGCCTGTCCTATCTCTTCGAATTTTGTAACCAATTAATAGGCCAGATAGTGAACTACGTATGTAGCGCATTGATCCACATATTTCTAGAGCAGTTAAGGTAAGAAAACATTTCGAAAAAATATACAGCGGAAATTGGTCTTTAATCTAGTTGTGTTGACAAAAAAAAGTTGATATTCTTCTCCACGCATCAGCCACAGAATTTCTACTTTTGTGTTGGGGATTTATTTTTTGCAGCCAATATAATAATCTCTAGGTCATAAAACCCTATAAATTCAAGAATCAATTAATTTGACCATTCCATATTAGTGAGCGCAATATAAACTATGCTGCCTGATAAGCCGCACCGCAAGGTGCAGAGACGACTGATCGTCTGTTTGCCATTTTCAGTGGGAAGCGCACACATTTTTGTGTCTTTTGTTTAGGCATTGGGACAGGAGACCCCATCCCAAGCACGGAAGCCATAGCGGCCCGTGTGCTGTCCTCCTAAAAGCCCATTCACCAAAACCTTCCTGCGCATCAGGTCTTGGTGGGGAAGGCTTTTCAACTCATCCACAGATAGAAGAACAGAACCTAGAGTATCCAGAATGTATGTTCCGGGCAAAGACCGGACACGCACACAAAAAGTATTCGGTCCTTGTTAGATGAGCGTGAAGTGAGCTGTGGTCGGTTTTGATGCCAACCACAGTTCTACATTCTTTCTTTCCGAGCCCCATGAGAAAATCTGAAATATTCCCATTGGGTCCATCAAGAAACAGTTTTGTACACCTGCAAGTACTCAGGTTCGCCCGTCTTTGCTGATGCTTTCTATGAACATCCGCATTGATGGGGGACCCGATACTCGAAGTGGTAACGCCTACGGTGGGTTTCGGTCCGAGGAACGGGAAATCAGAGCCAGCCTACCTAAAAGGCCAGCCCTTTCGTTCCCTATGATCCTCATGTGACAGAACCCCACAGAAACGACACCTTGTTGTGGATACACTACTTATCCATAGACGACATGCAATCCCCAAATAGATGTTAGATGTTATCCGAGGGTAACTCAGAGCCATCAAGGCTGCCTGACTATCCGCAAGGATAGCAATGTCCTTCCCCTTGATTTACATATCAAGGGTTAATTTCGCTGCCATTCATATGGCGAAGACTTCAGCCTGGAAAACAGTGGTGTGTCTTTCAAGTGAGTACTCCATCCCAATATCAGGCTCAGGAAAGTAGACACCCAACCCAGCTCCATCACTACTTAGAGAGACGTCGGTGAAAAGTTTTATAGCGGACCGGGAAAGGCTCGATAAGGCCTTTCCCTCAGTCCACGATTCCCTTACATGAAAACTCACAGAGCAACGATTCCCAAACCGAAGTTCAGGTACCTTCGCATCACGTGGCATACTGGGCAGACGGTTTACCAAGTCCAGCCCATATCCCAGAGAGCAATGAGAACAGCCATTCCAATCCTCCCCCAACATCCCCAAGAGAGCACCCTTCACACAGCCATTTTGGTCTAATGATCGCGGTGTCCACCCAGTGCACAACCCTCGGTCTTGTGCCCCATGTGCATTTAAAAGTTCTCCAGCATTGAGCGAAGACCCTCGTAGCCGCATCAACTTTTTTCTTTACGTGCAATCCCCATGTTAGCTTCGAGTTGAGGAAGACGCAAATTATAATAACAATCATTTAGCTCCCACATACCTCGGGGTAGGTTCGAAAAGTATGGCTAGGGTACTTTCGACGTATTGTCGAAACTGCTCCACACCTGGTAAAATCATTCCACATTTCAGTTGTAGCAGTCTGATACATATTTATATCATAGGCAACGCTCCGAATTCGAAATATCCAAAAGATGTCTAAGGAGAAAACTAGAATTGGTCTAAGTAAGACTTACTATACTACAGATGGATATCCGTATGTGATTTTCGTAGGATCACCCCATGCAAATTTAATTGTTAGAGTGGTTTTTCGCACGGTTCGTCGGACAGTAATAACCGGCCAAGTGCGAGTCGGACTCGCGTACGAAGGGTTCCGTACCATCGCACAAACATTTGCACTATATACTTATTTATTTTATTTTTATTTTTTCAAAAGAGAAGGCGTCATGTGAAAAATAATGCTGTAATTTGAAAAAAATGCGTACTAATGACAATAATAATGAATGAGAATAAAACGAGGATAAAAGCGCCGAAAAAATCTCGTTTCTTGTTTGGGGCCCCGTTTAATTTTTAATTTATTTTATTTTATTTTAGCGGCAATAGAAATACATACTCTATGAAAATTTCAACTATCTACCTTTTACGGTTAAAGGGATACAGCCCGGTGACAGACAGATAATAATAAGAATGAAAAATGGCGAAAAAATCACGTTTCTTGTATGAGGGCCCCCTTTAATTTTTAAGTTTATTTTATTTTTATTATTGTTATAGCAATAGAAATACACACTCTGTGAAAATTTCAACTGTCTACCTATTACGGTTCATGAGACCTGTTGACGGACGGACGGGCAGCGAAGTCTTAGTAGTAGGGTTCCCGTTGTTACCCTTTGGGTACGGAACCCTAAAAATGTGTAACAGCTTTCAGTTTTGGCAGCTTATGATATTATTACATATAGCTGTAGGTATATATTTTACAATTACAGAAATAGTTCGTAATTACTCTGTTTTCTCAGTTGAAGAAAAATGGAAACATTCATTTAAATTCCATCGATTAATTGCGCCGAAAAATCTAAATATAATGTGCAACAAATATTTACTATGGACCAAAAAAGAGAAATTGCTTCATAAAAAAACGAAGAAAAAAAACAGTGAAATGGGCTTCCGCGTAAAATTTATTTTTAATTTCACGGAAAGCAAAAAAATTAAACGAACTGCTTCTGAAATATAAATAAAATTGCATCATGCATCGAAATCAAGCTCTTTCCTTACGAAAAGCCGAAAATATAAGTCTGTTCAGATTCAGCCAGCAAACAGTCACAACATTCTTCAGACATTATACAAAAAACACAATTGTGGTCCTAGCAGTATTTTTAACCTAGACGAAACCGGTATTACAACAGTCCTGCCTCCACCAAAGGTAACGTAAATGTGCTATATAAATATAGGTAGGTAGGTTTATAGCTATTTCCATTTATTATCTTTTAGGTTATTGCTCCAAAATGACAGCGAACTGTTCTCCATGTGTTATTAGGAGAAAGAGATCTATACTGTGAACAGTATAACTAATGCGATTAGTAACCGGCTTTCTCCAGTTAATGTTTTTCCCAGAATGCGCTACAAAAATTATTTTGTAAATGGAGGCCCAGCTGGTTGTGAAGGATTAAATTCTAAAAGTGGTTAGATGACTGGCGAACTTTTTCTGACGTACTAAGCCATATAAAAGCATATACAAACTGTTATATTGATCATCTGCACCTTGCAGAATATTGTACATGCAATGGAAGAGAGCTGTTACCCCTTCCACCCCATATATCCGATAGGCTGCAACCATTAGATGTATGTATACGGGCCCATCTGAGAATATAAATGCACTAAAATCTCCTGAGATGATATATCACTTGTAAAAGAAAGTTTAAGGAAAACTAAGACTAAATAGCGAATTTACACAAATTCCGAGCAAAAATACCGTATTGCAGAAATGACGCAACAACGAGATATATCAAGCTTAAGAATCAAAAATGAAACTATTAATAAGAATCGAGAAGTTATCTTAGATCACTCGTCTGATAGTACAAACAGATAGCAGACAGTAGCGATTCTATCCCAATAAACATTTTTGCAGGAATTACATTTTTATTTTATAAGGGTTGTATAACGGCTACACGAAAACTAAAATATTTTATATAGGTAACGCTTTTTCCTATAAAATTGTTGTATAAGGATGCACTGAGTACTATTTCCGAACCTCTTATAAAACGGTTTTGCTCCGGAAACTAATTTATTCTTTAAGTATTTTATAATAGTAGGAAACAAATAATTTAAATGCCTTTTAAAACAATTTAACTTCCGGAGAAATTTAGTTGTCGAAGTAAAGATATTAGAAAATTAAAAAAAACGCTTCTAAAACCATTTGATTGGGACTTGAATTGAGCAACGGATTTCCCCTTTATAAAACTCGAAAGCTGTATTTTAGCTTTTCTTAGAATTTTGTAAATTTGTAATTTTCATTGGTATTAAATAATTTAATAAGAACTATTCTTTACAAATACCAATTAACCTGTCTAACAGAAAGTATTATATTGAGTATACTTTGACAATACCGATCCTGAAGATTTCACACGTATCTAAAATGTTTTGTTAGAGCTGTACAGTGAGGTGAAAAGATTCGGCCATTTTATTATAAAAAAAAGTGAAAAAATTGCAGACAACAACATTTTAGCATTTATTTTTTTCTTTTATTGAGGCGCAAATCTCTTATGCAAATAAAACAAACAAACAAAAATTTATGATCTCCATCTTAATTTTTAATTTATTTAAAAAAATTGGAACTTACCATTAAAAATATACTTAGTAATAAATATTTATTTAAGTTCATTTATTTTTAGAATTTAGAAGGCGCGTTGTATTTTTTTCGAGCGAGAAGTATAACTTTTACAAAAAAATTAAAGTTGCATGAAATTTTATACAAATATTAATCGAAAATTAATGTTTAAACATTACGGAATCATTACTGCAAACAAAATTTTGTTGGATGACAAAGTTTGATTTCATAAATTATTTTTCCTGCTCATACATTTCTGAAGTAAATTTATAATACACACATTTTTCATAAAGAAAGAATAAGACAATACACAAAACATAGAAGTTTTCACAAATAACTGCAGGAATGAAGTTTTCATAGCTACAATAAAATAGTTTTATAAGGTTTTCAAACACTCTCTCGCAGATTGCTAAAATGTTTTATTATTGCTTTATAAATCAGCGTCTACAACTCTTATAAAGTGCGCCCCCAATTAGCTCTATAAGGGTTTTTTTTTCACTCGCGCACAACATTTTTAACAACAATTTTATAAAGAGTTGTGAGAACATTCCCGTGGCCATAATAAAGTATAAATTGTTCATTGGGATCGACCGAGATTACGTCCTAGTGAAGTTCGACATAGAAAAAAGGCGTCATTGCAGCGGTTCTAATAAATTACCTATACCCTTCTCGACAGCTGTTTCTGAAAACCCCTGTGGCGACATATTAACTTCGCATCGAAAGCGATCATCGAAGCAAAGATTTCGTTCTGGCGGCATGATATAAGGTTGTCATTCGACAGGTGATTTTGCTTGTTTCGAAATTATTTCCTAATTCTTTCCCTAAGCACAAATGACATTTATAGATTATTTTTCGAGTTGTTGATAAATTTTAATAATAATAAAATTGGAAATTTTGAATTTTCAAACGCAGTGGCTTTATTTGTGGAATATAACGAAAATGATGAAGGAATAATTATTTACCGGGATAAAAGAAATTTTTTAAGGCAGCCGTGTAATGTTAACAAAAAGAAACTTTATTGAATTTTGAATTAAAAACACTATCTAAAAAGTTTTATAATCTTATTTATTTATACCTCCTCCGGTTTTACCCATTTCCGACTGGAATTTTCGGAAATTTTGAATTGTCATTTTTCAAGTCAGCTCTTACTTAAAGTTAAGAAATTTAACTTAATAAAAAGATAAAATCATTTATATTGGATAAATTTAAAAAAAATGTAATGATTTAAATCTAATTTCTTAAATTTTACATACATTTTATAATCTTCGGTTGTATATCATTCTCAACAAAACTAAGTGATGTTCTATCGAAATTATCGCCGTACAACATAACGACTATCGATAAATTATCGAAGGTCGAATCTTTCGAAGCTATAGCATCTTACCCCAGGAGTTGATTTTTTAAGAAAATAGACGCAATTGCAACAGTGAACAGCGTCGACCGTGCGAAGAGGAAGATTAAGCCACGAAACATATCATATGTGAGTATCCCGCGCATGCAACTTTAAGGCTGAAAATCATTGGAGAAACATCTCCACAATTAAGATGGTAGTTTTAACTTAACCACTCAAAGGGAGGACACAATACATCAACTCTGGTCGCGCTGTGCTCTCAGGGTCTTAGGGGATTAGTCTCCCCGCTCTTAACCTTAAGCACGATCGACGACTTGAGAGTAGGCATGAATTGCAGTTTTTAGTTCTTGGCTTTCAAATTAAAATAAAAGGATTTAAAAAAATGATCAGAGTCAAGTCAATCATAGCTGTAAACAATTTTGAAATTCTCGTTTTCTCGAAAACGAAGGCAATTATAAATGGTTTTCAGAATAATGAGAGATACTCAAGACAGCTCTAACGTACTGGGTAAGTTGTCTAGTAATAACAGCATTTGAGCTCTGGAAAATTCCAAATTCATATAACAGAGTGTATTGTGAAACAGAGAGTATTATTCGTCGCTTTCATGAACTGAAAAATTAATTTTTTGAGTTGTAGCAATTTTTAAAGTAAACGATTTTCCATTATTTGAGCTCATTCTTGAAAACGAAAACCGAGAATATCTTATACGTTCGTAAAGTAATATAGATTTGATTTTCCGTAGTTATATATGAGTCCGGTAAATTAAAATCGCCAAAAAAGCAGATTCGAGATTGTGGCATGAAGGCAACGAATGAAATTCTAAATAAGCTAAATTAAAATATCAATAATTGCTCATTTGATTATTTGCCTCCAACTGTACCTTTTCGTCATCAATCTCACACCATTTCTTCTCTAAAGCAATAATCACCCTTGAAATTGCCTCAAGAATCAACAATTTTCCCTCGCACGCGCGTCGTGTAAATAGTTGCCAGCCAACAAACAAAATGCTTCCTAACCGACCTACCTACATGAAATTAATGGAAGCACAATTAAAAACACCTCCAGTCGAAACAAACACAGCGTTAATTAATCTATCATAAGTAAAAGATATCCATATGTACGAAATTAACCTAATTCATGCTACCGGTATAGCAGCGTTAGTAGATCCCATTGAAGCATTTTTTCAATTGTATCCCTTAGGATTAGAACAATTTCTTATTGAGTATAGCTAGCGACATCCTAGGTAGATCCCAGAGGTGTTCGAATGACATACATTTTGTTGGATGTTGTTCGATTGTTTGATGGAAGCAAAAATAAAACCATCTCCTGCAGGCAGTGGTGTCGGTCGTCGTGGTATCATAGATCCAACTCAGACGTTTCGCTTCTCTTTAATAGTTTACAGTAAAGGACGAATAAAAAGCCTTAATGGTAAATATTTTGGAGAAATTTTTGTCGTAATTTTGGCTTGCTTTTATTTTTATTTGCTTTAATTAAATTAAATCGGAAAACGTAAGGGAACCAATGCCTCTCTTGGTTCCAAAGACGCCACGTAACTGATATTTACTAGTTTTTTTTAATACATACTTAGTACCTACATGCAGGTGGATCCCTAGGAGATAATATTGAAAATTATTAGTTTGAATTAGGATATTGTTTATGTGTAAAAAAAAATGAGATGACGAATCTTGCAAATACGCTTGGCGAAAGCTCTCCACTGTGGGGCACCTTCAACATTTGTTAACTTGTTTCAAGAGATATAAAAAAACTTATTGCAAAAAGTGCACTCCCAAAGATTTTCTATAGCGTACCTATTTCTTAACAGGTATATCTGGTTAAGTTAATATGAATTCAAGCGATACAATAGAAATATACAAAGGTTTTTAATGATTAATGTCCCACAGTGAACCCTATACACAATGTCTGTTATCTTTTATAATTGTATACTAAGTAGTGAACTATGGAAAATCAAAATAATAAAATTTACAAAGAAAATTAAAAATACATGAATCTGTGATAAGTAAAAATTTATGCAAAGGTAAAAGTTCAATTACAAATTATGTAGACAATTAACTAATTAGCATTATCCGCATGTTAAGAAGATTAATGTTCGCTGTAGTATAAAGTTCACGCTGTCATCGACCCATAAAACACGACCATAGTAAATATCCAGACTTTTAAATACTCAAGCACGTTTACTTAACAGTAACTTAAAGATCATCTTTATTAAAACAGAATTCAGTAAGACTATCATTAACTTTTTTTTTTTTTATTACTATACCTGTGCAAAGCAGAGATTGGTAGCAAGCAGACAGGGAAAGGATTTGGCAAAATAAGCAGATTGGACGATGAGCTTATATATAATACATAGGACTTGTACAGTGGCACTAGATTCAGACATTTCGATGCTGGTGGCAATAGAGAAAATGTAATCTGTCCATCCTAACTAACTGCTAATATTAATGCGAAGAATGCTTAGTGATGGTGTATCGGGAATAGTGCGGGAGTGGTAGTAAGTAAATAAATGTTTTAAAGAAATGAGACAGCTTTGGATTTTAAACGCATTGAATTTGACACGATCCACTCTATCACTGGTGAAAATCTCGTGAAGGTCGTTATTTAGTGATCTATAATCATGCAAATCTCTATTGATACATACGGCATTCCGTCTGGAGTCCACAAGTGTGTCAAAAGAATAAGCAAAATCAAGGGTAGGTACTATTATCAGGAAAATAACGGTTGGGATAGAAAGTAACAGAGCTCAGATCAGGTACTTTTGAATCTCGGTTGGTAAATTTGGTTCTCCCTGTCTAAAAGCTGAACATTTTCAAAAGTCTTGGAGAGATTGAGTAAAGTATAAATGAACTATCTCATGGAAATCAATATATTATTTATGAATATTTTCAAAAATAATGTATAAAAGAGCTTAAGTAAAAACCAGCCAAGTGCGAATCGGTCTCGCACACAAAGGGTTCCGTACCATCGTACAAGATTCTTCACTATGTAGTTTATGGATCGAGCAAAAACAAAAGTTTATTGTATGGGGACCCCCTTTAATTTTAATACCCCAGATGAAATCTAAACGGTATACTAAGTTTGTCCATTCTGTTTGTAACGCACAGAAATAGTGATGGTAGAGCAAAATGGATTGGACACCCACGCAAGTTATTTTGATTTTTACTTGTCCGTCTGTCCGTCCGTACGTACGTCCGTGCTCATTTCGTATTCCACTATATATTTGGACACTGCCTGAGAACGCATCAAAATAGATAGCTGAAATTTGGTACATGGTGTTTTTATAGTAATAACAAATAAAATATCAAAAATGGAATAAATAGGGCAACCCCTTCTTAGTGTTGCCATATAAAAATGAATTTAGGTTTTTTGCGTACACTGTGAAAACTATAGTTCTAGATGTTTTTATTGTACCAAAAACTTGTTTAGAATATGAAATTCTATAAAATTGGTTATAATAATTTTTTCTGTCTGACGAACCGTTCTTGAAATATTTGCGAAAAACACCTGCAAAAATCAAAATTACTCAAATGGGTGTCCATAAGAAATTTTATACGGGTATTCATCTAGCGTATCACAAGAACTGGTCTTAGACCAATTCTCGCTTTTTTACTTGTTAATATTATTATTTTTTTATTATTTATTGTTCTTGTGGCAGAAATACGTATTTAGTGAAAAAATTTCAACTGACTACCATGAGATATAGCCTGCTGACAGACCGTCAAACAGCGGATGCTTAGTAATAGAGTCCCGTTGTCACCCTTTAGGTACGGAATCCTTAAAAGTATTTTGAAAGACATATGTATATCAGACTAAAAACTAAACGGGCGTAAGGATGTTAAGATATAGTTTACGATACTCATCGAATCCATAACTACAGCAGATTTCAATCAAAAGTTGCTGCAGCAAGTTATTTCAGAAACATTTCCACGGTGTCGTTAGCGCAAAACAAAAGAAACAACATGAAAATGAAACAAACAATTTGTGTGCTGCATTCGTTATAATTTAGCCATAAGACCTGCCAGGCATTATTAACAATTTGCGATACGGTAATACCACCCGCAATGCATATTTCAATTCTTTTACGACCACTAGTTACTTCATTTTCACATTAGTCTGATATGAGATCTATACTCATTCCTTATTTAGCATTCTAGACTAATTTTTAAGAAGGTCTCAGAGATCATTTCATATAATTTCTGTATATACCTGTCAACGATAATCTTTTATCGTGATTTTTATATCCTATGTAGTACGACGATTTATATAGAAGTACTTTAAAATGAACAGATTTCGTTTGGAGAAAACTGCTGGAAATACTTAATTGTCTTAAATGTTTAATTGAAACAGCTTACGACAAAAACCAATATGTGACAAAAGACCTTTTCAATGATTATGGTGATTTTGATAATAAAACAAGTTCTACAAAATCAAATTGAAAATCAGAAAATCAAATTTATTCATCACATCCTTGGGTTAGGATATTCCTTCTGGACTTTCAATTTCTTTACACTTAAATGAACTCCGTCATTTCTTAAACTATTTAGATATGCACACCTAAGTAACACTGACTTGATATAAACTTTCACAGCCTTCATCACTCACTCAGATAAATTTTGGATTAAACTCGTTGAACGAATTTCAAAAGCATCATGATGACACTGGAAAACTGGTCGCTATGCGAATGTATCCCTTTTATCCTGAGTGCCCCATGAGGAGGGCCTTGACATCAGAGAGATGTACTGTTTTAGATAGAAGAGAAAATAAATCATTTTGTTTGTATATGTATTTTACGAAAAAAATATCATAAATCAAAATCCATTGACAAAATCGTTGAGTGGACTTGAACTTTAAAGGATGAGTGGTAACGCAGTTTTCTTTTTTATTAGTACAGGAGAATGTCGGAATTTGTTGGTCATCTTGCTGTAAGGGGGTAGGAAGCTTTGAGCTTCTTTCAGTGGTTTTTATATGATCAAAATGAAAAGAACTTGTATTTAACGAAAATGTATTATCATTTCAATAAAAAATTAATTAAAGTAAGTGTAGATGGTAGATCTTATTTCAGACAGACACTTGAGCACAGAGTTCTAAAATTAATCTTAGTTGCTCCTTATTTTGAGGATGATCTAATTTGAGAAAAATAGCAAAAGGTTAAATTCTTCTAAAGTGGTTTGAACGTATAATCTTCCTACAATTTTGGTTACTTAGGATTTTCGAAGTTACTGTTGCTATGCACAAATTAATGTTATTCTTAGTCCTATTTAAATCAATAATCATTTGAGTCTGAAGGCTTTTACTAAACTTCTCCAGTTTTTGTTTATACTTGCAGAAGATTTAAGGCAGAAAAAAGTTAAGGATAATCCCCTTTGAATCCCTGGAACAACTTTGCATTTTATAGACTTTGCTGTATATTGAAATATATTTTAACGAATTTGAGCAAAATGTGTAGAGGAATTTGTTAACGGAATTACCTCACCTTAAAAGTGTGACTATACCTAACATCTAGGAATTTCGAAAATCTATAAAAATCGCTTAAATATGAAAGAATGTATATGGGTACCTTATCTGTATCACATTTTGGAAAACTATTCATCGATAAATTATTGTTTTAAGTTTTTATATATCAACGTAAATAGCAACTTTTTTTTATTGTTGTAGGACTAACATTCGAAGGGCGGTAGCCTGATGAAAAACCTGATAACCGTAGTTAATTCGAGACCGTTTTTTTTTTAATTAGGATCATACCATTTTATATCTCAATTGAAAAGAAAGTTTCACTCATTTGCAATTATCTAAGCTAAAACAAAAACAAACTGCAACCTAAAGGTGGCAACGTATAATCAACAAGAGAAAATAATCGATTTATTTTATTTTATTATGCGATACCCTTATAATATTTCCCCTTTTGATTATTTCAATTCAATATCATGACTCATGTGATGACTTGTTTCTGCCCTGTAACCTTTGTATTTATATCCAAGGACAATCCACAGGATACCCACGCTAAGCTAAAGCCTGGTTGGGAACTGCAGGGACATTGAAACTAGGTTCAAAAATCATGTCAGTGCTAACGACAAACTAAAGAAGCTGAAATCCAATGATGAAGGCTTGAAGAAAGTTCTTATTTATTTTAGAACAAGATTAGTTAAGTAATGCGGCGTTCACAATACACCGGCAACGGCAAAGTGGAAATAAGTGAAAGCATAATATACATATTTCAATGCCAACTTGTAATTTTGAAATCAGCTGTAGGTCAAATTCAAAAATTATTTCTATAGGTTTGTGTTATTTTTAAAAATCGGCCAAGTGCGATTCGGACTCGTGCACGAAGAGCTCCGTACCATCGTACAAAATTTAACACTATGTACTTTTCATTTATTTTTTCCAATGAAGTCATTTGAAACAAAAATTTTAATCCTGTCATTTGAAAAAATGCCTACTTATGATAATAATATTAATTAATGAGAATAAAACGGGGTGAAAAAAGCCGAAAGAATCGCGTTTCTTGTATGGGGGCTCCCTTAATTTTTAATTTTATTTTATTTTTAATATTTATTTTTAGCGGCAATAGAAATACATGATACTCTGGAAAAATTTCAACTGTTTACCTCTTACGGTTCATGCGATACAGCCCGGTGACATGCAGACGGACGGACATCGGAGGCTTAATAATAGGGTTCCCGTTTTTACCCTTTGGGTATGAAACCCTAAAAATGGGATACGTTTCTAGTCAATAATTGCCATAATATTTTGGATTAGAAATTAAGCAGAATTAACAAGAAGTTCAAATTAAAAACTAAAATTTTGAGGAATGTTCCCTTAAGCTTAGTACGAAGTTCAAGTAAAACGAGACATTTCCATAAAAATTTTACCGCTGGTAAAATCTCAAGCAAAATTCTTATTAAGGTTTTTAATAGTCCAGAACGGAGTTCACTGGTAAAATGTACCACTTTCTCTATCATAAGTTAGATGGCTCTTTATACTGACCATTTTAAAGTACAATTTTAAATATTTTACAAAGCGGGATTCAAATTTAAATTTAAAATAGATTTCTTTACCAACCTCGTTATAAAAGGTACCTAAATAAACATTGGTTACAACAATTGAGCTAATAAGTACATTTCTGGAATGTAGTAAGTTTTATAATGGAAGCCTTTCTGGACATCGAGGGGGCTTTGAAAGGACCACCCCCAAGTCGCTATGTGAGGCAACTCGTCGAGATGGTGTTGATTGCACTGTAGTGCGATTGATCGACCAAATGGTAAGACGACGATACTTAGCTGTGAAGGTGGGGCGCCAAATCTCTCCCAGTGTGCTGGTGGAAGGAGGGTTGTGCACTGGATGTTAGAGATTTTAGATCGTTAGACCCATACTCACATATGTCTCCTGTGTATGGTGGTCGAGGACACTTGTAGGGAATACAATCCGAAAGCTGGCGGGCCTACAAAGTATTTCCTGCCTGGTACTTAGTGGCTCTATGCAATATACGTCTGCTGCTGTTCTTTAGGTCCTTTAGGTCCTACTTATTCTGCCACCCGTGGATCTTGTCATTCAGGCATATGCCAAAAGAGATGTGTGATGGAAGGACGGCTCGATTGGCTCTTCTCATTGCTCTTTGGCATGTGGGCTGGACCTGGAAAGCCCTCTGGCCAGCATGCCACGTCATACGATGGTACCAGAGCTTCGTTTTTGGCATCGCCTCGCTGTGAGTTTTCTGTATAGGAATCGTGGGCTGAGGGAACTGCCTTTTCGAGACTCCCCGGTCCGCTCGAGAAATGTTTACCGACGGCTCTTTCCCTAATGATGGAACCGGTGCAGGCGTTTACTTTCCTGAACCTGACATTGGGGTGGAGTACTCACTTATAAGACACACCAATATCTTCCAGGCTGAAGTCTTTGCCATCGAAATGTCAGAGAAGATATCCCTTGATATGCAAATCAAGAGTAAGGACATTTCTGTCCTTTCGGATAGTCAGGCAACTTTAATGGCTCTGAGTCGCCCTCAGATAACAATCTAAGTTACTTGGGGATTGCAGGTCGTCTATGGATAAGCTGTGTATCCACAACAGGGTATCCTTTCAGTGTGTTTCTGGTCACATGGAATTATGGGAAATGAAAGTACTTACTCTTTAGCTGGCCTGGCTCTGATTCTCCGTTCCTCGGACCGAAACCCGTAGGCGTTGCCACCCCTCTCATAAAAGCGGTTGTTCATAGGAAGCATCAGCAGAGTTGGGCCAACCTAAGAACTTGTAGGTGTATACAACTTTTTGCATTTTCTCACGTACGAATTTCAAACATCGTGAGAAAGCAATGAAAAAATTGAAAAGCTTCTTGAAGCTTTTAATGGGTACCTGGGGGCAGCTAGCCCGTTCCTCAAGGAGTTTGCTTAAGATCAGTCAAAAAGACAAGATCGGGGAGTTTTGTTTTGAATTGGGACTAGCTAATATAATTTTTATTGCGAAAGAAGGATAAACGTTATTATTATTTCTCCTACAAAATGGACATTTTTTACAAAAGGATTCTACTGCTATTGGTTAAATATATTAAATGTGGTGTTATTCATAAACTGATTTCCACTAGCAAAAAACAGTTCTAAGTAATTGCTCTCTATCTAAGGTTGTGTGCTCTTTATCCAGAGCACGGCACACAACAATACAACAGCGTTGCGACAGGTGACTGCTGTTCTATAGGCTAGAGGGGAGATTGTGGGATTCTTACTCACGGGCTGTTTGTTTAGTCAGGCTGTCCGCTCTTTCATTGCGAAAATGCCTACGTGGCCGGACATCATGCGATCCAGATTCTCTACTTTTGCATGGTGTCTCTGATATTGGCAGCCAGGGTGCTTTTATTGGTTAGATTCTGGATGGATTTGTATATAAGTATTGAATGTCAAATAGAGTAAAGATTTTATTTATTTGCTATATGGCAGAACTGAGTAGCTGGCTGGAAATATGTGCGCGATAAATGGGATAAAACAGGATATCTAAAGCGTGCATGGTTTACTGTGTATGTAGTGGTATATGTATATTATTTCTCAATAGTATACAACACTGGTCCAAATGCCCATAATTTTCTTCCAATAAGTATATCAGTGCGCACTATATAGCTTATGACCGATGACGAATCGAGAGCATTGTTAAAAAATGATGCAAGCTTTTTCATAATTCAAGACGGTTCACTACATGCAGACATCTTGATCCTCATGGTATTAGGAAAATGATCATTTTTTTGTTGTCATATTAACAAAGACGAAGCTATATATGTATGTGAGTCATCGCACAATCTCGCACGTTCGATACATATCATTAAGTGAGATAATTTCCTGAAACACATTATAGGATTTGAGGAAGCTGTTATGATTTATGATGTCTTTGTCCGTCATATAACTCTTCCATTATTTATTTTGTCTATTCTTAAGATGTTTTGGTATTTTGCTGGATCATGGTTCAAATGGTTTAGAAAGCCTCTGATGATCGCAAAGAAAATGAGAAAGATTTATATTTGGAAATGCTATAGTTAATTCTATCGGTAGACAATATTGTATTAAAGTGAGTCTATTAAAATGTTAGCCTTCCTTAAGTTGAATCATGACAACTTTTCCGCGATTTAAAGAAATATCTTATAGGTACATAGGAGATATTTGTCAAAGGTAGACTGATAACTGGGCTGAGTTCAACTAACGCACTACCCAAAATCAGAGCAAAATACCAAATCTAACTGCCAGCGTAATACACTCCTTATCTCGCTGATTTGGCTGAATTTGAAATAGTGTCTGTATATGCATTTAATGAGAGTTTGTATGTGTGGAATTTACTAATATCATCATTTATGTAATGATAGACGGTGAGACCCTTTTGGTCTCCGAAATGTTTATATGGCAAGAGACTTTTGTCTCTTGAAATTAAAAAAATTTGATCTCCGCAGACAGTAAATATGAGGCTACTCGGCGAGAGACTATGGTCTCCAGAGACCAATTTTTATAATAAAAAATACTAATAATATTGTTAGTAAATTATTAAAACCTCATTTCGGATATTAATGGGTTGAACACATATTTTTGTCTTCAATAGAGGTCTGGTTATTTAAGAACAAAAAAAAAAACAAATTTGTTGTGTTCCTTTATACCGTAAAACTTTTACACCAAAAACATATTCTTTTAGCTTTTTTACTTTTTTTCATAACATACAAATATTAGCAATTTTTGAGATAATTCTTTCTAACAATCTCTTGCTTTACAATTAAAAAAGGGTTCTGGAGATCTCTAGAGACCAAACATAATTTTCATGTATACACATCGGAGACGTGTCTCTAGAGACGTTTTTCTTAAGATAAAGACACACGGTCAGCGGCTTTTGATCTCCAGTCTCCGTCCCCGGTTTACAGCAACTCAAATCTCCGAGATATTTACGCGGAAAGAGACTTTTGTCTCTGGAGACCAAAATGTTAGGTCTCCGCTGACCATAATAAAAACGTCTCTAGAGACACGTCCTCCGAAATTTAAGGTTGGTCAGCCGAGAACTCCAGAGATGTTTTTTAATTATCCAGCAAGAGATTGTTAGATAGAATTATCTCAAAAGTTACTAATATTTTTATCTTATGGAAAAAATGAAAAAGGCTTACAAATGTGAGTGATTTTTTTTTTATACCAGTATTTTGATTTATAAAAAAAAATACATGCATTTTGAGATATTTAAGGATAAAGTATATTTTTATCATCCGTAATTTTGTTTTTCATATAAAAGGCATTGCGGTATATATTTTCCGTGAAATAATCCAAAATAGATGCATCTGTGATAATTAGATCCATAGTTATGATTTCTTTAATATTACTCAGTATTCCAAAAATCGAAAAATTTCATGGATCTCAATTCTTTTATTTCAGGCAGCATGCAACGCAGGACAAACATTTTAACTTTCAGCAAAAGAAGAACATTGGGAAAGTGTAAATTTTTTTCGATTTTTTAAGGAGTTATCCAAAAATAAAATATAAAAAAAAATTAATTATCAAAAAACTTTGTCGAACTCACTTCATAGTTAACTGCAGTCAGATGGAGCAGAATACAGAGAGTCTCCAGAGACTTGGAGTTGGAGACGAAAAATGAGCAAACTTCGCAGAGCGAAGACCGAATCTGGAAACCTGTTTGTTTTGAAATATACGACGGGGTCTCTGGAGGCCTACATATGATGTAGTGATTTAGTACGCGGTTAGTAAATGTTAAATTATACCTTCGTAATATTAAACTACAAAAAAAAAACTAAGCCCATCAAGGCCGTCTAAATATTTTTTTTTCGTCTGAAAAAATGACGGTGCTCCATTCTTCAGACCAGCAAATATGATCTTTGACAAAATACAGGCGAGCTTTTACACAAGGTTGTCTTGCCGGTATTTTAAAATTTGGAATTGCATGCAATACTTACTGTATACGCCGTTTAGTCAGTGGCAAGTCAAGTTCGCCTATTATTTGTGCCCCTGACAGGCAATTTTTTTAGTCGCTTCAATAATATTGCGGTTTTTTGTCATGATGTAGCTTTTGTATTACCTATACAATGCGCCGTTTTACCATTATTTCCCCTAGTATTTTTTTTAACTTCTTACAACTGCCGTTTATCGTCCATTACCTTGCTATTTCTCTACTACTTTCTCCTCTTCCAACAAAACTCGAATTTTTATTTGTTCCTCTCGAGTTAAGTACTTTCCTTTGTTGGTTGCTGGTTCAAACTTCAAATGACAAAAAAAAAAACAAAAAAAAACAATACTGGATAGCTTTGATACTAAAAATCTAAATATTCTATATTCACCTTTTCGATACTCCACAGAAAAACACTATAAAGGCTCAAAAACTGCACGTGCGGTTAAAATAGATTTCGCATTAAAAATGCAAATCAAAACTGGTTCTGCTACATAGTGTTTAAACATATGGTCGTGTCTGATATTACTGAATATTTAACTTAATTTCTCCTGCAAGTTAGAAAATTTTAAGTTTTTTTAAATTAATTTCGCTCACTGTATCTACAAGTTAGTTTTAATCCATCGCATAAATTTGAAAATCCTTCTGCTGGAAGTCTAACAACGTCTTATTTCAAGAATTCGATCATATTCAAGATTGGTCAATACGCTCACCACTAATGAATGAAAGTGTGCGCTTGCATTTCAATAATCTGCAACTAGCCTTTTTTTGATTTATGACCTTGAAGAAATAACAAAATCTTGGACAGACAGCCTTCCCAGTAAATTAAATAACGAAAGATACTCGGCCGTTTATGAAATGAGCAATTAATATGTATGGATGTATCCTTATCTATTAAAGATCGTCCTTTTTGAATGCGGCATTCAAATTTCTGTACTACATCATCTCTACCCGAGTTGGCAAATTGCTACCTCAGTCAGGTCGGATAGGTAGGTCGATAGAATACTTAGCTCTACGTGGCTGCCAGATATAGTATAAAACAAACCTACTGAAGGACGTTGAAGTGCGCCAAATATTGTCTGAATTCAGCCAAGCATTAATTGTCTGATATTTGGATGTGTATGGTTTCGTTTCTCATTATTGGAAAGTAATGCATAAGTAGACAAAATTAAAAAATAATAGCTAAGCATATTGGAATAGAACGAACTGTCTTCTATACATAAAATATTATTACTCCGCACTTTTCAAGAATTAGTACCAGATGATTTAACACCCAAAGCAAGTACCAACTACAGAAACTTAGTTAAAGAGAATCATCGAATTAAAGTTATTCACAAATGCCAGCCATCACCTGCAAATTTACCGGAAAACCTATTCACATATGGCTTTAAAACGGATAAAAACTGTGGTACTTGCTTATCTTAATTAACTTCAGACAGAGGTAATATCATTACCGCCCGTTTTTGCAACACTCTTGCAATTAGTTTTTTGGTTTTTTGTTCTTTCATCCATTAAGGGTAAACCCATTAACTTCCTGCACTTTTTGCGCTGTTCTTGCTTTTCTTTAATTACACCTGTCTATCGCTTTGCTTTGGTTGCTCAATGTTTTCCAACTTTTGCAGAAAATTGTACTGAGTGGGATTAAAGATATTTTTAGACAATATTCGTAGACTTGAGCATAGAGGAGAAAAAACAAACTTGCAAATTATTTTACCTTGGAAAATTTGGGTTGGGATCGTTGTTAATTTGTCATTTCGTCGGCCCAATAGGTCAGTTGTGAACTTTCATACCCTAGATGAAATCTCTTAGGGTGATACTATACTACGTTTGTATTTGTAACACATAGAAATAATGCTACTAGAGCAAAATGGATTGGACACTTATGGTGACCACACACTGCCGAGTCAATTGGTAGTCCAGTGAGCGACTGGTCTGTTGACTTGTCACCAACTGATTGACTTTTAATCGTTGCTGATTGACTATCGTTGCATGTGCGCATATTGCACCGCCTTCTGTCAGATTAGTAATCGAATCAAAGACGTTGATTTTGAGTGAACTTTCGATTTTCGTCAAAATTTCACAATGTTGTTAAACACTAGGTAACCGATTTAAAAATTGCAAAAAAAAAATCATATACCCTGTAGTAATTTACTGGTGGTTAAGAAGAAGGAGAAGAAGAAGAAAAATTTCAAGAAAAAGGATGTGAATGTATTTAAAATCTAATAAAATAAACCGAACTTTACATAAAAGTTGAAAATTTCATCAAAGCTGTAAGATTCCTAAATAGTTGACAGCTTCGAGGAAATTCACAAATAATACGAATTTTTTTCAATTATCAAGGTGTTCTTTTTAGAAAAGCAATAAGATCTCACCCCGTAAATATTACAAGTAAGTCCGTTTTTTAAAATGTTTATACAAATCTGTGGTTTAGTTAGGACAAACTTTATTAAGATTTAACAAAAGAAGAAACGTTACTTACGGCGCTGCGATCAACAAAAATCAGCTGGTTGATATTAAGGTTGCTGATCCAGACTGAGCACAACAGTCGATTCTATTCAGTCAGTTGCCAGTCGTCCAGGGGCGGCTCCTCATTGGAAGAGACCATTTTGCTTTAAAATATTCTTAGATTATTTAAAAAAATGTATAAAATTCAAAGAAGTTTACTCCTCTGGCATCACTAGATACAACCTGAAATATTTTATAAGTAACGCTCAATTTTGTCCTACAAACTAAGAGCATACCACCCAGCCCAATGTCATTATATCGCTACTAACATTCTGTATGGTACGCTGTCGAAAATGTAGCGTATGACCCACCCACCATCATTCCACCCAGCATCAGATCCACCCACGATTTGTCTTGTCAAGCAAGCTACATAATATTCGCGTGGTATGGATAGAACGGCATTAGAATCAAACACCGTTGCCACTGGCATCGCAGTGACGCTGAAATCCCTTCAGCGTATTTACAACAAGAAAGCCAATGTAAAAAGTTAAATACATTTAACTTTTTAGACTCATATTCACTCAAGAGTTTGCATGCGTACAGCTATGGTACGCTGGCCGCAGCGTAGCGTTTGGCAATTGATTTACACCCCGTGATAGTAACTTTCATTGATAAATTCAGAAGTATATGCTGGTGCGGGTGGGTGTCGGTCTTGCTCACGATTTATTTAAATGCTGCCAGATGTTAACAAATTCGTAGCTTTTTTTAAATAACTTTTATCCGAACTTCGTGACGACTATTGTGAAATTTTAGGAATAGTTTTAGAATAGTAAACGTGGATGGATTTACATGGGATTTTTTGTTTTAGAATTAGTCAGTGGGCTTAAATTTTCACGTTTTTGGGGGTTTTGGGGGGTGGATGGTAGCTACACTAATGGCGTTGTCCAAATTTTGGCCGTATGTAATACCAAATTTAAGCTTCTGATGAGATTTATTAAATGGCATATTTTCTTTTGCTCTGTAAGAAACTTTATAACCGACTTTTTTCACCCGAATATCTTTAAAATGCGTGATTTTCGAATTTGTGTACAAAGGAGGGTTTACGTTCTTGCGGGGGCTGATTTTTCTTTTAAACGCTTCCGCATAATGTTTGACATATCTCATGTGAACATTTAAATTTTATATGTTTAACCGATGGGTTTTGATGTGAAATAAATTTTCCAGTTTTTTTCGTGTAAAACGTTTTTACATCGAAGTACTTACATTAAAGTGCGATAATCTTCGAAGCTATACTTACCGCAGAGGTAAAAAATTACATCACAACATTCGCAAAAGAACGTAGATGCGAGTTAGATAGATTATCAGTACGTTTACATGAATACTTGAAGCAAACTTGAAGTATGCTTGAAGTAATCAAAATATCATGAAAATGCTCATTCAATCCGTAAATTTCAACTTAAGTAATTGGAAAATTAAATTCAAGAAAAATTCAACTCAAGTAATTGGAGTTAATTCAATCAACCGCCCTACCTGAGCTTCAAGTGGATTTCAAGCCAAGTATTTATGTAAACGTACTGTATGTCCTGTTTTATGAGTTCTTAGCAAAAATGTAATGATTAGAACATAAAATATATTAAAAAAAACTTTTTAAATAAATAACTTTCATAAATAAATTATAGGCTAAGTAAAAAATAATTTTTTTTTTCACCCAAGAAAAGTTTAATTAAAAACTTAATCTACCCAATAACAATATTTTAAAATTATATTATCTCGTTTGACTTTAAATGTTTGAATGTTTTTTATTATAAAATTTTTTTAAACATATTTTATTCATATTGTGCAAAAATAAGATATTGACTATCTATAAAATTACGTACGCTTCTGTTTAATTGCGAGAGAATGTAGAATTCTTGCTTTTATTTGAGTATTCCGGCGAACGAGTATACCTAAGTATAATAATAATGGTAATTGAATTGAAAAGAATGAATTAGATGATTAGATTTTTTGTGTACGTTGTGAAAGGGGATATTGAGTGAAATTTTTGTATTTGCTTAATTACGGGACAGGCAGTATTTGCTGTGAATGGATTAGATGAAAGATATGATTGCATCACTGATTTATTTAACGATGATAATGGCTTCCTTCTCTTTCAAGAGCAAGAATAAATATGTATATTTATATTGTGTATTATTGACATCATTGACTTTGATACATGTATAATTACTTATAGTAGCAATGAAATAGTCTGAAAAGCGGAGCTATAATTTACTTAAAATGTATTGCTTCCCTTCTTCTGAATCCCACGAACCGCCACTGCAGTCGTCAACTCCCTTCTGATTTTTTAGTTGCTGACTGACGTAAAATAGAGCAATTTGCCGTGCCGAGCAATTTGCGGTGCCGAGCGATGTTGCGTGTAATGGGCAAAGTCAGATGACTTTTTAGTCACCGACTACAGTCGGTGATTGTACCTTACGCATGATATTAAAAGTTATTTTGAATTTTGCATGTCCGTCCATCCGTCCTCACGATAGCTCGAGAACACGTTTACTTTTGCATAGATTTAATTTCAAAAATGGAACAAATCAGGATGTAGGATGGTCATACAAAAATCTCGTTTTTCACTATATACTTAGACACTGCCTGAAAATACGTCGACATAGAGAGCTCACATTTCCTACACGGCGTTTTCATATAACTAGAAAATATAATTTCAAAAATGGACTAAATTGAACAACGCATTCTTGGTATTTCCATAACAAAATTGAGTTTATTTTCTATGTATGCTGTGAAAACAATCAGTTCTAGACACTAAAAAGCTCTTCAGAATATAAAATCCTATAAAATTGGTTGTACCCCTTTTCACTGCCCGACGAACCGTTCACAGAAAAAGATGTCAAAAACCATTTTAATAAGATGTAATCATGAATGAAATTGTTATTCAATTTGCCCTATACTCCATATATACGACATTTTTAAGATATATTTTAATTTTATTATAATACTACTCGTATTTCGTATTGCGCGTTTAATTTATGTGGATAGTATGAAGAGTGACATTTTTGCAGAACATAGTCCAAATTTGAGTGGATATCTATATATGTATATCTAATGTCAGGAGTTTTTCGTCTTCTACATGCAGACTTAATGATTTATTTCCTAGACACACAGCGCTCCTAATGAATAATTAACTAACCACTCATTAGGCCATAATGATTCATTATTCAACTGCAGATACACAACCATTTCTTTAATTAAGTCTTACTGCCAAACTAGTTTTGACATACATATGACAGTGAAGAAGCGAAATGGATCGATTCGATGCTATAAACTTTGTTTTTGTTTATTTTATTTTTCAATTTAACGATTTGGCAATAAGAAAATATTATATAAAAAAGGATTTTGATAATACAGTTTGTGCTTTGCATTTCGTTTTCTTATTTTTCAAATGGGCAGATGCAAAGCGAAGCTTCAGATTTATATTATATGCCAAAATGCATTCAGGAGTTGAATATTTATCCTCTTTAGAGCCCTAATGAAGGAAAAAAACACTTCATTACGATCCGATTTTCGTGCCATAATTATGAATACTATATGACACATGGGATATTAATGAATAATTAGTACTAATTATTCATTAGATTACACAGCACAATCTAGGATATTAGTTATTTAGGAGCTTAATGATGAATAAAGGGTAACTTCTATAATGTTTTTTGTACATTAAAATGAAAGGCGAAGAGCAAAATATTTTGAAAAAATAAAGAGTAGGAATTATTTAAGCTGGAATGCTTAAACCTATGGTGCACCGCCTCTACTCGGTTAACGTGAACAGAGTGGAAAGAGCCCAGACAGGACAAGACTACTCTCAGATTGGTGAAACCGTCTTTTTTGCAAAGTCCAGAGTAGCACAATAGAGTGCATATGATCCTAGAAATAAAATCGCGGGCTCACAACTTCGCCTAATCTTTGGTTTTGTCAAGTCTAATTAATAATTTTCCATCAACTTAGTAATCGAAGTGCAATGGTCACTTCTTTAGAGAAATAGAATTGGTAGTTCACTTGATTGATTCCAAGGTAAATAGTTTTGTGAGCACCAAGTATGGAAAATATCTAATTCGGAATTTAAAGAACACAATCGCTTCCATCCGAACTAATACAAAACAATTTGGCGTCATCAGCCTAATAAATAATTAGTAAGAATTGAACCAGTATCGTTGGTGTAAATACTAAGAGTATAGGTGCAAGCTGACTATCCTGTGGGACACCAGATGTATTCTTTGTGGCATATACGAGTCAGTAATTAGTATACGTATCCAGTATATCTAATTCTAGATGTAGAACATTCGTATTTGCATGCTCTCTACCAATTAGTAGATCATATTTATTTTTCCCGCGGACGGGAATCGAACCTACACTTCTTAGAATCGGTCAATGATGGAGAAATAAGAATTTTAAGAACTTTTATTTTTAATGATTCTAAATCATATTTATAAATACAAGAAGAAAAAACAACCGCCTCGTCCGGAATCACCTCCTAAATATGAAGAAAAAAATATTTAATTAACTTAATTTTTTGCAAAAATATATTTATTATTTTATATTTTTTTATTTGGGTGATCCAAAACCCTCGAGAAAAACGTCGCAAGCCACGAAAAATTCTAAAATATTTGCAGCGTTCTTATGTAAAATCACTGACATGTATAATTTGGATTGACTACGTCGATAGTTATATACTGTGGAAAGTGGGCTCACTTCTACATAACGTTCTCTTTCCAACTTACAAACTGAGAGAGAACTGTAAACAACAAATGAATAAGTAGGTTCGTCGAAATAAATGTTTTTAAATTAATTATTTGGGTTAATTAGTGATAAAAAGTGTTTTACCAAAGGCATTATATTCATAGATAACTAACAAAATTTCGAAACGTTTTATTAAAATCACTTTTCAACTTCCCGCTAATGGTTTTTTTCAATGCTGCCATCGATGTAAGAACTAATTTTTGACACACAAATTTGTACCCACATGAAAAGCATATCGAGCACTTCATATTATATTTGCCAGTGTGTGAAACTGAGAAAAATTTATTTGGAATGAAACCTGCAGTTTGCACCCTAAACTACTATTCTAAAAAAAAATTACTGAGTATACTAAAAACTGACACATCAAACACACTGCCGTACTGTGGTGGCTAAACTAACCAAATTACGACGCTGGATGTTTTTGCTCAATTTAATTTGTACAATAACATCCCCCCCACCCCTTTCTAATTTCAATGCTATATCCGCGCCTGGATAAGACCAGTGTTAAATAGCAAAGAGATCTTCATTCAGCCGTAACACAACATCTTCAATTAGTCCCAATGGCCTGGCCTTTGTATATAAAGTTGTATTTCATCGGGATATACATATATGAATATGACAGTAATTTATGGACTTACAAACATGAAGTCATTCAATGAACCTTGAGGAAGCCCTGCCTAGACTAGTAGAAACGAAGAAGACTGGCCACCTACTTCTACTTTCTGAAATCTATCCGTTAAAGTAACTTGCGAAAATTCTCATCGCGGCATCTGAAAAATTGAAGTTACGAGGTTAATTCACAAAAAGTTGGTGATTGACGGAATCAGAAGCCTTGGAAAATCCAGAAGAGTCAACACACTCAGACCAGTGCTGCCGTTTTCCAAAACATAAGAGTAGTATTGCTGGCTTCCGAAAAGCAATAGTATTCATTTTTGAGCAGTGATAGACATAGTAACCTAAAATAGATTTGGGAATTGGTACCTGATAATACCTACATCTTATTAAATATTTAAAATTTCAACACTTAAATAAAATTACCGTGAACTGCAAATGTTATCTATTTGTTTAAATGTAAATTATAAAACAGTAAAAATAACTATTTAAATTCAAATTTAAAGTCAAAAAAGGATATTAATGTGTCTCAGATTAAGTACAGCGTTGGACATATTGTAATTTAAAGTGTTAAATAGTAGTCATATAAACAAAGTAGATGTAAAATTAGCATTTGAAGTAAATGCTGTGTGGAAACCATCGGGGCTGATATTCGAGAAGTTTCTGTAGCTCGTATACTCTTAAGGTTGGACCAAATTATTTTAGAAGGTATTACTCATTAGTACGGCTTTGTACCTGCCTGCCATATACGCCACAGTGCACAGCCAAGCTAACTTCATATATGCACTTAAAATAATTTTTAAGTATTATGTACGAGGCGAAATACTACGTATTTACTTGAATACCTAGTAAGATTAACCCTTTGCGGGACTAACAGAGAGTTTTGCCATGAAACAAATTCATAGCGAATTTAGTCAATATGAAATTGACTGAGTTTGCTGCCAAATTCGCAGCTCGAGTAATGAGTGAAAAAAAACTCTTGCAATTGTATACGGCAGGCAGCACGCAAGCCGTACTGATGAGTAATACGGTTCCTGCTATAACGAAACACCCGCTTTTGCATCGAAATTTCTTTTTTAAAAGATTTTTCGTTGCGAAGAGTTTTTATCCACTCAAATGTCGAGCTGCGGATTTGGCAGCAAGCTCAGTCAATTTCATATTGACTAAATTCGCTATGAATTTATTTCATGGCAAAACTCTCTAAGATTCTTTTGCTTTTCTTATCTTGTTGGTCACAATCCTTTCCACCATTGCTTATCTATGGAAATCTTGCGGATCTCTAGTAATTCTCTTGTTTCTGTATAGAAAATCACATTCTGTAATTAGAGTTTGTAACTCAGCACTAAACCAGGGTGAGTGTTCTCTAGGCCTTCTAGTTTTTAGTGGCAAGGTTAAACACACATTCGAGAGTTGATCAGTACTTATTCCTATGGTCCTGGTAAAACTTACGAAAAATATTATAATATTATTTTACCTGTAAATCATAAGTGATAAAAATTAAATAATGATCGGATAAACTATTGAGTGACATTTGGGTCCTATATGTATATGAAATTATAATATTTCGTCTTGACATATATATATATTTTGAATTGATTAGAGAGAAAATGCATTCAACATAGTATTCAATAGTATTCTATATTCATTTGAATAAGGCGAATCAATTTGTTTTCTTACATCCCGAAAATGTCTGCTAAGTTCAAAATCGCACATAACTGTCCTTGATACACATGGAACAGAGCTTATTTTCAGTGCTTATTCTCTAAATTAATATTGTCCTAATTATAACAGAAATCGCCAAAAACCAATTAAATAAGCTTTAGTTTAATATTTTTTCTGCAAATCGGCTCAATACCTTTTCAGCTGTATTATTTTTCAACAATGGCATACTTTGCGTTGAGCGAGCAGTAACATGCTTGACATGAGAGGGAATCGTTCTTAAAGCATTGTGCCTAAGCAACTTTTTTATCCACCTCATAGCAGAAAAACTTCTCTCACAGCCGGCGGAGTTCACTGGGAGTAATATTGCCGCTTTAGAAAGTTTATATTCTTCTTTAAAAATTTTTCTCAAATTTTCAGCATTTATCTCATAATTTTTTAATTTAAGCAGCTTCAGCTTCCAAGGCTGTATTAATTTTTAAGATTTTTTTATAATTATTGATGAATTTCAGAAATTTGTCATCATATTTACAAGAAAATTAAAAACTTTTGAAGAAAGTACCCTACCTCTGCTTCCAGTTATTAAAGCTGCTGTGAGGTTACGTTTTCAAATTACAGCAAGGACTGGGGTTTCTTTTATGCAAGAAGTTCATCAGCCTCGATTTAGACCTCTTTGTTGACAATTTGACTTTTTAAACTCAGAACTTAAGTTTTCTTATTACGTTTTTTATTTTTGACTTATTGTTTAGTTTTTTCTTAATTTTCCTTTTTGTTCTTTATTAGTGGAACAAGAGATCTTACCGTGGGTCGGAGTCTCTTGTTTCGTTTTGATTAAGTTTTAAAAACTACTGTTTAATCTTAAGTCGTTTTCATGCTTAATTAAATCAACAAAAACAATTCATCAATTCATTTGCATGCATTTCACAAATCATTGACCTTCTTTTAGAAAGCATAAAGGCATTCGTTGACAACACATAAATTGGCTTGTAACACGAAAATAAAAACGCGCAACAAGCACAGGTCATTCCCTTTAATAATTTGTAAATGCGTTAATTTTGTGTATGTCAGCAATGCGTTTACTGCTGCACTGATTATTGACCCTAGCTTTAAGTAACTCTAGTTTTTTGTAAAGCTTGTATAAATATCGTGCAAATTAAATTAAATATATCAGTTTTCATTATCATATACAAGGTGTTATTTTATCAGTGCTTTCGATTTGTGAGTCTCCATTAAGATTGTTTTGGTACAAGAACCGAAAACAATCAACAAGTAACTTACGATACAAGCATCGTAAGCATCATCATATCACCATCTTCATTGCGACGGACAATAAATTACTTACTGTGTCGATACAAGAACCGGACACAGCTCCAACAAATTCGTTCACGATACAGGTATCGTGAGCTCATCTACATTCCATCAGAGTAAAAGAACTTTGATTTACATTGGTGACCCCGACGTGATCATTTGATTTGATCATGAGTTTAGGAGACCGTATAACTTCGCAGAAGAAGATTGGAGGCGAAATACAAAAGATAATCGCCAACTATAAGACGGATCCCGCGGACAAGAAAACTTTAGATTATCTAAAGTCAAGATCGAATGCCCTAAATGCTTGCTGGAATGAATTTTCTTCAACGAACGCAGTCATTATGAAGCAACCGGGAGACATATCAGATCATCCATACCTCTCAACTGGTTATTATGAAGCGATAAAGAAGGTCTATGAGCAGATAATCCAAGATATGAATGAAAAGATTGAGGCAATTAAAAAATTCACTCAACCCTTAGAAGAGAAGCGTGAGCCAATCGATAAAGCGGATAAGGCATTGAAAGACACTAATAGTGAAGATAATCTAGCAACAACGCAATGCAACCATACAGAAAATAAGAATGAGAATTTTGGTGCAAGCATCTCCGGAATTTTACATAAACAACGATCTGTATTGCGTAAAACAGTAGCAGGATTAGCTACAATCAAGGAAGATTATACAGAGCAATTCTGCCAGCTTAAGATCAATACAATAGAACAATACTTACATGATGTTCAAAGGCTCCACTACAAAATCTGGGATAGTGCCGATGATCCCACAATAATAAGTTATGATGCAGAGGAATACTTCAGTTTAGTGGAAGAAGTTGAAAATACTTTGGCGCAACTATACAGTTATGTGGGTAGTAAGAGCAATGACCACAAAGCAGATGTGAGTACAAACTCTGTGATGAAACTGCCTAAGATTGTTCTGCAACGTTTTGATGGCGATTACTTGAAATGGCGGCAATTTCATGATCTTTTCACTGAAGTAGTGCACAAGCAGACAATGTCGGAGTGCCAGAAGATGTGGTATCTCAAAAGCAGCTTATCAGGCGAGGCCGAGAAATTAGTGCGACATCTTACTATTTCGGATACAAATTACTCTGCCGCGTGGAAGATTATCACCGAAAGGTACGAGAACCCTAGGTTATTGGTAACTGCACTACTAAATAGACTGCTGTCGCAGACCAGTATAACCAACGAAAGTTCTTCTGCCATAAAGGCCCTGCATGACACAATCCAGGAATGCCTACTCGGCTTAGAAAACTTGGGAATAACATCAACCATTGGGATCCACTGCTACATCATCTATTGATAAAGAGACTGGACCGCACTACACACACGCTTTACGAGCAATTTTTGCCCCAGCCCAGAGCACTGCAATCTATGAAGAGCTTCTTAGTGTTTTTAGAAACGCGCTTCCAATCATTGGAAACCCTAGGAAACAAAGGTAAACCCACTGAAGATTATAACCGTAGAATAGGTGTCTCAAGGGCTTTTGCTTCAACAGTGACCAACGGATCAGTTTGCACCATGTGCAAAGGTAATCATCAGCTGTTTGCATGTCGGAGATTTCAAGAATTAACTCCACTCAAGCGCATTGCTCATGTGAAAGGAGTCAATGTGTGCTTCAATTGTCTCAATGCAGGTCACCGGGTCGATACTTGTACAGCCCGAGCATGTACCAAGTGTTCAAAAAGACATAATACTTTATTGCATACTGATAACGCCTTTTCCAAATCCGGATCATCATATACGCAAAGCAAAAATCTTCAGAGTCAAGTTACTGCTGCACACCCAGCAAGCAACAAATTATCATCAACACATTTCAATCAGGCACACGATCAATCAATATCGTTGACAACGAAAACAGCTCAGTCATTGAAGGGCTATGTTCTCCTTAGCACAGCAGTCGTTAATCTAATTAACAACAGAGGTAAAAAAGTGGAATGTAGAGCCATCTTAGACTCAGGCTCTCAGTTGAACTTCATGACCGAGAAGATGGCGAAACAATTAGAATTAAGAGAAATTCCAGAGCAATTACACATTGAGGGCATTGGTCAGCGGAGACAACAATCCCATAGTCGAGTGAACGTACTGCTGCAATCTAGAATAAATAATTTTACTACAAGACTCGAAGCCCATGTGCTATCAAAAATCATTTCATTTCAACCCACTAAGTCAATAGATACTTCAGCTTGGCCGCTACCTCAAAACATCGCGTTAGCTGATCCAACCTTCGATCGACCTGGGTCTATTGATCTGTTGATTGGTGCAGAGATTTACTATTCACTCTTGTCAATTGGCCAGATAAAGTTGGGTGAAATGTTACCAACACTTCAAAACACTGTTTTTGGTTGGACTGTGGCAGGGAAGATCAATAATATGCCTCAAGCTGACGCAATCTGTGGAATATGCAGCGAAGATGAAAGATTAGACCAGCAAATTGAGCGTTTTTGGAAGCTGGAAGAGACTGAAGGGTCTTCCACGAATTTTACCACGGCAGAGAAACGGTGTGAGATACACTTCAATCAAAACACAAGAAGAAGTTTAAGTGGACGTTTTATCGTAAGTCTCAGATTTCTAGTTCAGCCTACTAGATTAGGGGAATCGAAAGACATTGCTTTGCAAAGATTTAGATCATTGGAACGAAAGTTAGCCAATAATGAGATGGTTAAAACACAATATGTGGAATTTATGGAGGAGTATCTTCGCTTGGGTCATATGCGGGAAGTCAACATCAACATCATTAAGGCACCATACTATTCCTTGCCTCATCATTGTGTCATGAAGCCGGATAGCAGCACCACAAAACTTAGAGTGGTATTCGACGCTTCAGCAAAAACATCGAAGAACATATCTTTAAATGACATACTATGCACGGGTCCAACTATACAGGATGACGTCTTTTCCATTCTTTTACGTTTTCGATTACCACGATTCGTATTTACTGCAGATATCGAGAAAATGTATCGGCAAATAGAAGTTGAAGAATCCGATAGTAAATATCAACTAATTTGGTGGAGGCCTGATCCAAGTGAATCGCTTAAGGTCTACCAGCTATCAACGGTAACATATGGAACGACGTGTGCGCCATACCTAGCCACTAAATGTCTGCAAAGATTGGCAGAGGATCAAGCTCAGACTTATCCTGTGGGGTCGGAAGTACTCAAACGTGACTTCTACATGGATGATGTTCTCACCGGTGCAGACACCTTATCAGCAGCTATTGACATCCAAACTCAGCTCCAATCGATACTTAGCACATCTGGCTTTAAATTAAGAAAATGGTGTGCAAATCACCAGCGCATGCTGCAGGGCATACCTCCAACAGATCAAGAGCTCCAACTAGATTTCAACAATAAATTGGACGAGCATATTAAAACGGTCGGTCTGATCTGGCTTCCTAAGACTGACTCTTTCCGTATAAAGACTGCACAAATTGAATCATGTAAGGTGACAAAGCGAACAACGTATTCGGATATTGCTCACCTATACGACCCATTAGGTATTATGGCTCCAGTTGTGGTGAATGCTAAATTATTTCTTCAAAGGCTGTGGACACTCAAACTTGATTGGGATGCAGCGTTACCCCAAGAATTACATACGTCATGGATTAAATTTCGATCAGGTCTAAAGTTATTGAGCAACATAAATTTTCCAAGGCATGTATTTTCTCATAGAATCCCCAAAGTAGTGCAAATTCATGTCTTCGCAGATGTTTCAGAGAAAGCATACGGTGCAGCTGCATATATAAGATCCATAGATAAGGACAACATTATTGTAGTGCGCCTATTATGCGCTAAATCTAGGATAGCTCCAATGAAACAAACCACATTACCTCGACTAGAGCTTTGTGCAGCTAAATTGACAGCAGAACTGGCTAATCGCATCCAAAGGGACTTACGAATGAGGAAAGAGCTTGTATTTCTATGGTCTGATTCCGAAATAGTCCTAGCATGGCTAAATTCTTCATCATCACACTTTCATGCTTTCGTTGCAAATAGAGTCTCAAGTATCCAGGACGTAAGAGTTCCCACGCAATGGCGCCACGTGGGTTCTAAGGACAACCCTGCTGACATTCTTTCCCGAGGAATCGAGCCCGAAAAACTCGAAGGTTCCATACTTTGGTTTTACGGCCCCACCTTTCTACATGGCACTGAAGACCTTTGGCCACCACCATACTTGAAAACAGAAGAATGCAAGTTAGAGAAAAAGGGGTTCACGTTATCAGCCTCAGCAGCCGAAGATTCAACATCCATAATCGATAAAATCGATCATGGAAATTCGTTCAGGAAGTTATGTAATACGCTCGCTTATATTGCACGCTTTATAAATATCATGACACATCGCAATCAACAACACGGAAGTAGTACGGGTAAATCACTCTCCATACACGAAATCAAAGAAGCTCAAGTAGCTATAATAAGGCACATTCAAGAGCAAGAGTTCAAAGATGATCTCGACCATCTAAAACGCTTTGCAGAAGTTAACAAAAACAGCTCTCTTAGCAGTCTCACCCCATTCATAGACACTCGAGGACTCATCAGAGTTGGAGGCCGACTTGAAGCCTCAAACCTTTCATATGACGCCAAACATCAAATATTGTTGCCATACACACATCCTTTCACAAAATTACTGCTAAGCGAGCTACATAAAGATAGCTATCATGTGGGACCTCAGGCGCTGTTGTCAATCGCGAGACAAAAATTTTGGCCAATAAAAGGCAAAACTCTGGTGCGATCCATAGTAAAGAATTGTGTACGATGTGCAAAGGCAGAGCCCAAACTACTTTCACAGTTAATGGGCAATTTGCCTGCAGATAGAGTTCAGCCAGCAAGACCGTTCGTCACTTCAGGAGTACATTTTTGCGGACCAGTATGGACCCACTACAAGATCAGAGGAAAAAGGCCACAGAAGTCTTACATAGCAGTATTCTGTTGTTTTGCTACCAAGGCAACTCATCTTGAACTAGTCACCGATTTAACAACACAAGGCTTCCTTGGGGCACTTAAACGCTTTATGGGTAGACGAGGTCACTGCGCAAACATTTACTGTGATAATGCGACAAACTTTGTGGGTGCCAAAAACCAGTTAGAAGAAGTAAAGGACATAATTGGATCTGAAACTGCAATAGAAAAGATAACAAGAATATGTACTACGAAGAACATCGATTTTCACTTTATTCCTCCTCGAGAACCGCATTTTGGAGGGCTCTGGGAAGCTGCGGTAAAGTCAGCTAAACATCTTCTCCAACGCACGTTAGCAGCCGCTTCACTAACATATGAAGAACTCGAAACAGCTATTGTCGAAATTGAGGCAGTCTTAAATTCCAGACCAATCACACCAATGTCCTCTGACCCTAACGATCTCAACGCCTTGACTCCAGGACACTTCCTCATCGGAGAACCCCTTGTTGGTATGATAGATGCCGACACCAAACCACTTAATGTAAACCTTATTACACGATGGAAACTCGTTACACATATCAAAAATGAGTTCTGGAGAAGGTGGCCTGGCGAATATTTGAATCAGTTGCAACATCGATATAAATGGAAGGAGCGCTGCCAAAATGTTCAACCTGGCACTATGGCACTTATAAAAGAAGACAATATACCGGCATTAAAATGGCCGTTGGGTAGAATAATTAAAATCCACCATGGAAATGATGGCCTGGTTCGAGTAGCTGATATTAGAACCTCCAGTGGAGTGTTACGTCGTCCCATACATAAGCTTGCGCCATTACCAATCGAAAGGGACTACGATTTAGACGAAGCCACAGAACTGTTGTCCAACGTCAAAAACCAGCACAGTACTAAATTGAAGAATCTAGATCACTACAAATTGACAAGTACCCATAAACGACAACAACAAACTATATCTACTGCGAAGCATACCGATGGCAATTATCAGTCACCAGACACATACTCGTCCCCGAAGAAAAAGGCTCGCCGGTCACCAGGCTCAGCGGTAGTCACATTACTACTAACGTGCCTTTTATTACCACTGACACATGGTAGTCCCGTTGAATTGAGCCCATTCCACTCACAGCCGGGAATATACTTTGAAAATTTGGGTGTTACAAACATTATCTCAAGTGAGTGGAATGTAATTGCTTACTACGACACCCAGCACTATTGGAATGAGTTCGAGATACTTGCAAATTCAACACAGACATTAAATTACATCAGTCATTTGATGACAGACAGGGACAGCTGTTTACGTACAGTCGACCACTTTCGAAACCTCATCGAAGATATATCAAAGACCAATGAGCTACTTCAGCCCAAAGGTAATGCCACCACCAGAGTAAAAAGAGGAGCCTTGAATTTTGTGGGCAACATCGCAAGTGCACTTTTCCGAGTATTGGATTCGAACTACGCAGATAAAATGTCCGATACCATTGAAGATATAGAGCAAAATGAAGGGCACCTGACAGCTTTGATTAGGAACCAAACATCGCTGATAGATACCACATTAAATGTGATGAAAAAAAACCAGGACATAATAGATAAGCACTTTCAAGACTTAGGGGGGCATATCACTAGTCTCGCAAGAAAGGTCAACGGTCTAACAAAGGAACTTAAAGAAGAAAGGCTGTCATAAGCATTCATATCTTTGACAATGCAGGCTACCTTATCCGCCATACGATTCCAGCAAATCCAAGCCTCGATTGTAGATGTACTCGTCGGCACTCACCATGGAAAAATCAGTCCACAGCTCATCTCACCACCTCAATTAAGACGAGAGCTGACAACTATTAAGGAACACATGTCATCGTCGTTACGGCTTCCAGTAACCCAGGATGAAGTATTAAAATTCTACAACTTGATGACAATCGAAGCAAGAATAGCAACAAGGCACTTGATATTCCGCCTCAGAATACCATTACTGACCCTTGAAGACTTTGAATTATTCAAACTTGTCTCTGTACCAGTATTGGTCAACAACACCTTCTTCACCATTCATCCATCAACCCCATATTTGGTAATAAATATGCATCGGGATCAATATTATCCGATTACGGAATACGAACTTCAATCTTGCCCCATCATAGCTGAAGGCCCGCACCTCTGCCAACAAAAACACCCAATATATCGAAGAGGGTCAAACATCAGTTCCTGTGAAGTCGATCTAATTAACCACCTGCCGCAATCACCCTCCTGTCAAGTCTCAAGGGTTGGAGACGGACCCCACTGGATACAGTTGAATCATCCAAATGAATGGATCTATGCTCTTAAATCCAAAACCATACTTAACGTAGTTTGTGGTAATAACATCACGCAAACAATTCTGGAGAAAACAGGAATTTTGAAAATTCAAGGCGATTGCATGATCAAACTAGAACTGATAACAATACAGGGACATAGCATTTACCCATCAGTTTCAAGACTCTCCTATACGCCCACTGGAAATTTATCGGATGTTATAGCCACCCAACATTTGCTATCAGAAGATAACGAGACATATCACTATCATAGACATTGGGCAGGACTAGATGCCATACAGGAAAAGATTAAACAACTATACAACGAATTACCACCTAAGACCCATCTTCAAGCACATGATGTTCATCAATACACTATAGCATATGCCACTTTGCTGCTCGTGGCTGCTTTAAGCACCATCATCATTTGGAAATTCAGAGCGACTATCTGCCAACGAATCAAAAACCCACCAAAGCCATCACCAAGAAAATCAATCAGACGATTCGAGAACGAGCCTAAAACAAATCATCCTGAGTTTAGCGTAACCTTCGATGCCTAACATTAGAATAGTATATATAATATTGAACTCAATGTTCAAGGCGGTGGAGGATGTTTAATCTTAAGTCGTTTTCATGCTTAATTAAAACAACAAAAACAATTCATCAATTCATTTGCATGCATTTCACAAATCATTGACCTTCTTTTAGAAAGCATAAAGGCATTCGTTGACAACACATAAATTGGCTTGTAACACGAAAATAAAAACGCGCAACAAGCACAGGTCATTCGCTTTAATAATTTGCTTTAATAATAAGCTTTAAGTAACTCTAGTTTTTTGTAAAGCTTGTATAAATATCGTGCAAATTAAATTAAATATATCAGTTTTCATTATCATATACAAGGTGTTGTTTTATCAGTGCTTTCGCTTTGTGAGTCTCAATTAAGATTGTTTTGGTACAAGAACCGAAAACAATCAACAAGTAACTTACGATACAAGCATCGTAAGCATCATCATATCACCATCTTCATTGCGACGGACAATAAATTACTTACTGTGTCGGTACAAGAACCGGACACAGCTCCAACAAATTCGTTCACGATACAGGTATCGTGAGCTCATCTACATTCCATCAGAGTAAAAGAACTTTGATTTACAACTACTGCCTAAGTTACAGCGACACACCGGCTTTTTACTTAGGATCATCGATCGATTTTTTTCGATAATTGGTGATCCAGTAAGATTTAGTAAAGGGGCGAATATTTATAAATTAACGTAAGTGTAAAATTTTGCGTACGTCTTCCGATTTATATATTAATTGAATATTGGAAATAGTCTATTTCGCTTTTACAAGCAAAATGGAACATTTTCCCCTACGCAGAAGAAAATTAAACGCAGGCTATTGGCTAGCATGACCAATAACCAAAACGATCATGTAGTGCCAGTATGTGGGTCAAGCATCATAAACAGTGCGCATAGTATTTTCTATAGATGAGCAAAGCGAGCGAAAATAGGAAAGAACGAAAAACAATAGGGGTTTGTTTCTACGTAAACAGTGTAGTGCGTTGTCGCATTATGCTAAAGCCTTGGTTTTCAAGAGAATGAGGCGCAATTGCAATTGCGCCGCCCGCATTCTGTTGCAAACCAAGGCTTTAGAATGGAAAAATGTTGAGTTGACATTAGTTCTGATGGATTTGTTATCAGTCGGTCGAAATGGAGACAGTCATATCAATGTTAAGTTGAGTTTACACTTAGATATAAGTGGATTTGTATCGGCACTTGTATAGTTACGTTTTTGACTTGTATATACAATTAGTCACAAAAGTATCCGCCCATCTGATCTTCCCGACAAACTGCATGTGATTTATAAGATTGTTCATTTGCTAATAATTTAAAAAATATGCATTTATAAACTTCAACATGTGTATTATGTCTTCTCACATTCAAAAACAATATATAATAAGTAAATTCGAGAGAAAAACTAACAACGATGAATCAACTCACAAAACAAAGGTACAAAAGTATCCGCCCATGAAGTGATCATATACAAAATAGGGTAAATTTCTAAGAAATTTAGATAAATATGTGTATGAAGGGTATCGTCTCAGCATAATGATTAGTTTGTCGTATTTTTCGTTAAAGTAAATTTTCTTTTAAATATTTATATTTCCAAAATGCCAAAAAAGCGTGAAACAAGTTCACCAGAGAGAAAATTGGTTATTTCTTTTTCTGAAAAAGGGTATTCGCAACGAAAAATTTCAAAGCAGATGGGAATATCGCGAAGTACAGTAAAAGACATTATTAACAAGTATAAAAGTGACGGTATATTTATAAATAAACCGCGTACGGGGCGAGCAAGGATACTAAATGACAGAGAAGAAAGAAAAATTTTGAAGCTATCGAAAGTGAATCCTCATATTAGTGCTAAAGATATATGCGCAGAAATTCGCGAAAGTACTGGGAAAAATATAAGTGTTGAAACAGTGAGTTGAACGATAAGAAAAAGCGGATACGGTAGACGGATTGCTAGAAAAAAACCGTGGATATAAAACAAAATAGGAAAAAGAGAATCGAGTTCGCTAAAAAATTTGTTCGTGTGGCTCAAAGCTTTTTGGATACTGTCATTATTAGCGATGAGTGTAAATTTGAAGCCAGGAACTGAGTTCAACAAAGAAAACCTGCAATCAAGTTAAACTTGGGGGTGGTGTGGTGCTATCATGGTTTGGAGTTGGAAGTCTTCATTTTATTGAAGGAATGATGGATCAATATGCTTATATTAATACTTTAAAGCGTAATTTAAAACTCACTGCAGAATAGTTATAATTAGGAAATAATTTTGTCTTCCAACAAGACAATGCCTAACAGACTGAAAAGTGTATTAAAATCTAACGGTTATCCAACCAAATATTAAAAATGAATTTATCGTGTTGTTCAATTCCGGATATTTTTGTGTGCTTTATTTTATGTATATAATTGGAAATGCTTATTTTTTTTTTAATTTTTAAATTGTTCTTTTTTTTATATCATATTATACAGTACAAATAAATCTAATAAATATGATTGCTTAAAATCTTTTCTAAGCTGTAAATTTGTTATTCTGCCTAAAGTTTCTGGGGAGGGCGCCGGTGCCGTTTCGGGTTCACTGGGGTGGGCGGTGCCCACCCGTGCCCCTACCTGGCTACGCGCATGATGACGTCTTATTTGTACACTGTAAGATTACTGGTGCTTATGAATTATCAGAAATTCTGTGAACTGCACGCAATAGGACCTATTACTACAAATATGCATACAAGTATATTCATATCTACTGATTTTACTCGATATATTTTTAATATTGATGTTAACTTCTTGGTGTGAATTTCGTAAGTACCTACGTAAGTTTTCAGATTATCGCCACATTTATTAGAAATAAATCTTGCGGTATAATTTAAGCAAGTTAACACTACCGTACGTTAACGTACCATACGTATACCGACTGTTATCAATCGATGCGAATATTTTTACAACGGACAACAGAAAATTTTCAAATGCATTGCTCGAATTTTGATAGCTTTAATATCTTGAAATAAAATTCCTAAATCCATTTTTATCAATGATTGCACCCTAATAAATGGAAATCATTTCTCTTTCGCAAACTGAAAAATATTTGAACAAGGCGCGCTCTATCCTTGTGGGTTTTCTGTTCCAACATTTTTCTGTGGTATTCACCCTGACAAATATTTTCCCATTTTCGCATAAAAATAATTTCAAATATCTCGTAAAGCGACAGGCACGTTCTTAGTTATAGACTAGCGAAGGCTTTGCAAAAAATCCCCCTATTTAAAGGAGGACAAATTCAATTTTATAGGATACATCACACAACGGTAAATGTCAATCATTTAAAATGGAATAAATTCGGCGCGATTCCCATCGGCTTACTTTATTGACATGTTGATCGAAAACGCGATGATGGCATAATACAATTGAATTTTTGGGGGTCGCGTAGTCGCAGCTGTCCCACCCGTGCTAAGTACCCACAATTTAATTTAAACGCAGATTGCATAGGGTTGGAGTTGAGGTGGAGTATTTTGTTATAATATGCCTGGGTAGGGGGCATCAGTGGAATTTATAAAATGAGAATAATATCAATTTTTGGCTTATTATCTTACAGAGAATAGCAGCAGAATGTCATTGGTTTGTTTAGTTAATGGAAAATAATTTGCAGGGGATTTATAATGCAAATTAACTACATTAAACGTTGTCGAAATTTAATATTTTTGCGTTTTCATAGGACCAGAGCAAATTTAATCGTGGGACGGCAATATGGCTTATATTTTGAATTAGGCCAGGTAAACCATGATTACTGCAGCTATCGTTTAGCCATTTAGCTCTCTGGAAGTGAAATGATTTTGATTATGCAAATAAGTAAATCGTATTTTTCCACTAATTTTTGCAATTGTAGGTAATCTATTTTGTTAAGCGATCTCCATCGGTTTTATATTTAAAAAATTATTCAACTGGTGTTACAATCCAATTGTGACTGGAAATATGAGTAAAAATGCACAGCAGCACATGTAATTATGTGAGTGTTATTGAAATTTACATTAAATTTTTTAGGGTCACGTATTGTTTATAAAAACAAAAATATAAGTTGCAGCACCCATCATATTGTCTATTCATTGATATTTCTTTAATATATGTCCTTTCTACATAGGAGTCAATGGTAATGTAAACCATAGAACATCAAAATCCTATGCCAGTTTATTTTTATTTCCAATACAGATCCTTATTGGAAACCTAAACAAATCATATACATACTTAGAATCTTATTGATATTGAAGCCCAGAAAATCTGGCAAACATAGTGGATGATTTGTTATTTTTATGTGCTAATTGTTTTTGACTGAATTACTGGGCAAAGCAGTGGGATTTTCGCCAAAACAGGATTAAGAAATTATGCTAGGTTGTTTTTGTAATGGTATGAAATAGAATGGGGACCGTGATTTGGAAATTGAAAAGAACGAAAGAATGTAAAGACAACAATGATTTACCTTGGCTTGCTTCCTCATATTGACCAAAACTTAGATTAAGTAATATAGACGTTTTAGATAATATTATATAACATGACATAATGATCAATAAAATTTACTCATAATTTGTACTTGATAGCAATTTCGATGTTTGATAATCCTAAAACAAATCATTTAAATTGATAAATACAAGAAATATAAAAAACTGCGCCCACTGGTTCTTCTGAATGCGGGAGCAGCTCAAAATCTTTTAAATACAAGATATCACAATACTAGAAAAGCTTTTTATAAACTCACACTATAAGAAAATTATACAGTTTTCATTTGAAACTCAAGTGTTCTGCTTCCGCATTATTATGCGACCACGGGAAGCTTTCGAGACAAAATTTCCTCATCACCAATTAACGAATATTCTGGCTTATATATGGAATTTCTAAGGCTGTCTCTTTACTATTTTTTTTCTTCTAACCAACGCAACTAAACTTATTATTATGTAAACACTAAACAGAGGCTTCGTTTGGTGATACAGATGCCAAAATTTCAAATTTCCATATCCAGCCACTAATCACCCACTTTGCATTTTTGGAAGATTATTTGCCGAAAATGCAACAATCCGCCCTTAAACAGGGAAAATGCCATCGGCCTGATTCAATCACATTTTAAAAACAGAAATTATTGTTTTTTTTTTATATATATGTATATTGGTATAATTAAATTTTACACTTCTGACCACACTTTGGTAAGTTAAATAATGGGAGAAAAGCAATTGTCAGATTATAATTAATATACATTGTATATAGTTCCCCTATAACAAAGCGGAGATTTTCCGGTATACTAATACCTACATATTGGAAATATTATAATGTTTTTATATGTTAATAACATTAGCGTATGTACGACGAACTTTTATTATTTGAGCCTTTTAAAATAATAGATAAATTCATGAGTCACTGACCTTATTAATAATAGAATCCCTCATAATTGGAAATGGGTCACAATCTACTTAGATCCAGTTATAAGTTTCACGTACCAATTTTTCATAGACCAAGGACTCACGTGAATGATGCGTAGAATCTTTTGCAATTTCATGCATGTCATGCATTTTACGAGTCACCACATAACTTTACATGACAAACTTTTTGTGTGGTGTAAACCCAATTAAAAGTTTGTTTGTTTTTCTATTCAAGTGAAATCCATTAATAAATAATTTATCTTTATTAGAAATGGCATCGAAGTATTCATAGCTCTTGCTTGTGGATTTCATTAATTCTCTTATATTAAATATTTTGTATTAAAAAAAAATTCTTTTCAATTCCGTGAAAGCTTTTGGTCAGGTCGGCACTCTAGCACCTCCACTACTTTCGAAGAGTGTGGGGTGGGTGTTCTATGTAACATAAGCAACAAGAAAATTAGGGGCTCTTAAATTAAGCCCAGGTACACATTCAGTCCTTAAGGGACCATGCCACTTTCCTTTGAAGATATAAGGAGGATCTGATAATGGTAATTTTCAGCGTGTCGTTCCCCAACATCACATTGCACCAGTCGACACAGTATTCTGATGCCCCTATAAACCTGAAACTATAAGAGGAGCGGACTTAGTCAATGAGTTGGGCTCCAGGAGGAAGAAAGAGAGGGAAGAAAATGTGTATAGCTTCCTCACAAATATATTAATAGCACTTTAGTGGTTCTATACTTAATCTTGTCAATCTAAGGTTGACTTAAAGAATTCAAGAAAGAAAAACAAATTTTCAAAAAACCAAAAGAATCAATAAAATCGACTGTGACATTGACACCTTTTCTTTAATCACTGTGGAACATGAAAAGTTAATGGCGAAACCTAGCAATTGTCGGAATAAAAATTTTATACTTATTTGCTTTTTGGTGTACTGAGTTAATTGGTAATAATTTATAATTGTCTATTTTTCATTTACTTTGTTATTTGTATATTAAATTCACTAATACGTATTGCAATAATCTTCGGTAATACAGGAAAGCTGCGAACATTTCACTGTGACTTTGGGTAATTCGTTGATAGACCCAGACAATCTTGTTTCTTAAAAAAAAATTCAAAATCCAAAGATTGTCTTTCGCCAAATGTTGAACTAATATATTTTATTAAACTGTATATAAAAATAGTACGTGAGAATATTTATTTACAAGATTTCCGGTATTACCCTGGAGGCAGGTATGTTGGCGTTCGTAATAATTGTATTTAGTTAGTTTATTAAAATAAAAGAAAATTGATCAATATTTGGATTTTTGTTAATTGATTTTTTTTATCTTGCTTTAATTGACCTTCTAATTCAACGAGCTTTCGAGTTATCATGAGGATGGACAGTACCGAGCCAGATCAGAGTCCGTTAGACGGACAGATAAACGGACTTGCAAAAAATCAATATAACTTTTAATACTATGCGGTGGTATCCAATCTATTTTGCTCTACCATCATTATTTTGAGGTGTTACAAATGAAATGACCAGCTTAGTATACACCATACAGACTTTGTCTACGGTGCACATAAAAAAAGAAATTATTCCAAATATTATTTAAAACAATTGCCAGATGTTAATACTGGGAGCATTAAACCAACGCCTTCTATTAAAAGATAAAGACAAAAAAACTTACTATGTTCCCTTTCATGCCACCAAATTATAAAGAATTTTGACTATCAGAACCAGGTTAACACAAGCTCGCTACATGGACACGTTTAATAAATAAACGATCAACAATCATCCATATGTTTTCATCACTTAGTCGGGATTAGTATTAGTATGTTACCCTAAACATAGACCAAACACCAGATGAAATGTCATGCAATTCGTCATAGAGCAAAAACATAAAAAACTAAATTAAATTTAACAAAAGATTATATATTATTTAGACGTTTTTTTAAGACATGCTTAGAGTCGTCAACAACAAAATACTCTGCCAAATTATAAACAATAATACACATGCGATTAATAGGTTCATACATGCCAAAGTTAGACCTTGAGGAGTTGACATGCAACAGAGGTAGCCTGGTCAAATTGTACCTATTATCACGGAAAGAGATTTTGTCAAATAATAACGGGGAATCAACATTCGCGTTTAAGAGTTGGTGAACAAAAGTTACGTCGGCAACCATACGACGTTTCCCAAGCGAGTGCATATTCAAGAGCTGCAAGCGATCCTCATAGGGTGGAAGAATCAATGAGTTATTCCAGGGTAGGTCCCTAAGAGCAAAGCGCAGGAAGTTTCGCTGAACAGACACGATACGGACGATGTGTGTACCGTAAAAAGGAGACCAGATCTGATTAGCATATTCAAGAAGTGGTCTCTATAGCAAGTGTACAAACACAGTGTAATGGTGGGATTCGAGAGCTCTCGAGACCAATGTTTTATAAAGCCCAGCATAGAAATACTCTTTAATACCATGAAGTTTATATGGGAGATAAAATTCAATCTGTGGGTAACATTTGACACTCAAGTTACAGTCAGAGTCCATACGGCGAAGCGAGGAATCCGAGAACTCATAATCATAAGTGATTGGTGTCTGATTCCTAAGGAAAGACATAACCTCACATTTGTCGATATTGAGTACCAAATTATTGCGCTTCCACAAATTGTAAAATGTTTGAAGATCACCCTGTAAAGCTTAACATCATCAGATAGAGCAAGACCGTGCAGCACCTCACAACGGATACAGAGTCCTCACTAGACATAATGTCGGGCAACGGGCTCAGTTGACACCCTTGAGGTTCGCCAGCCAAAGCCTACAAGACTCTAGAAATAGAATGGCGGAATAAGATTTGGTATGTTCTGTTATCTAAATAAGACTCTGTCCATTTTAAAACTGTTGGGGGAAACCCATACTTCTCCATTTTCAAGAGTGTCACGGAGTGCGATAACTTCTCGAAGGCTTTACGAAAATTTGTATAAATACAATAAGTCTCATAATTTTTTGCCAACCCGCCAATGGTATCCGAGAGGAATTCCAACAAGTTAGTTGATGTAGACCTTCCCGAAATAAACCCATGTTGATTTGATGAGAGCAAATTTTTACAGGAACCTGATAATTGAGAGTGAATGATAGATTCCAATAATTTACGTATGCAAGATAATTTTGAAAAAGTTAGAAATTTCAATTTTACTACCTTTTTGTGGATAGGTATGATCAATTCTTCCACAGCTGTGGAAAACAACCCTTATCGAGCGATTTTTGGAAAATAATTCTCATCGAGGTTATCAGGGAGAGGCAACATAACTTAAAGAAGGCTGGAGGAATCCCAACTGGCCCAGTTGTGAAGTCATTTGGAAGCCCATTAATATGATCGAGTACATCCTCTTCTGAAATTGAAGGAATAGTGGATGAAACGTTGTGGGAGTCGTTCATCTGTCTGAAGTTGATATTTTGAGGTTGAAAATTTGACGAGGCAAAGGCGTTGTCAAAAAAGAAGCAAATATACCGTAAATTTTAAACGACTCATCACTAGCAGAATCCTTTTACCTCATGGTATTGGGGTAATTGTCCGTTCTTTTCTTCATATTAATAAACTTAAAAAAGATGCGTGTGTCACTAAGTAATTTCGTACGCATACTTTGAACATACTCATCACAAAGTTTAGAGGAAAGTTCTTTGAATCATTATATGATGTGAGAAAGTTGTTCTGACTTATAATGTCTTTGACCCTCATATAAGTTATCTACAATTTATTCTTTCTATTTTTAAGACGCGTGAGTTCTTTATTGAACAATAGCGGAGATTTTTTAGAGATCCGCGGACGGTCACGGGGAACATGAGAAGAATTATGTAAAACTTAGAAACATCTTCATCAGCACAAGACAGCAGTGTAATGAAATCAATGGATGCAAGACTATTAGAAAGTTCCTAGAAGTTAGCCTTTCTAAAATTGAAAAAGTATTGTGCTTCATCACAATTTGTTAAGTTTTCGGTTTCATAGCAATATATAATTAGTAGAGAGTGGTGATATTTGTCAAGAGTAGACATTCTCTCTGCGCTAGGTTCATCTATGTATGTTACCCACGTCAGTAGAAAATACCAGGTCTAACTTCTTACCCATGTCATTCTTAACATTACTGATTTATCTGAGATCAAGAGATGAAATAGTGTCAATGAAAAGTGATTCCCTTGTTGTCAAGATATTAAGTAGAATATAGTCATCGTCAAGTTCATTTAGTACCCATTGAATATTGGGTAAGTAAAAGTCACCAATTAGTAGTACTTCGTCAAGAAGATCCATCTCACCATGGATAAAATTAGATGTTTAAATGAGTAGGTCGTAAATATTCTGACCTTTTTCATCAACAATATTTATGGAGTCTGGAAGATGATAGCAACAAATAATGTATAATTCAGACTTAAAAGAAAATAACTTAAGAGCAATAAGTTCGATGCCAAGAGTATTGTTGAAAGTTTTAGAGGCGAAGAGTACGCCACCACCTCGACCTACAGACTCAGTATGTATATCTCTTTTAAAAATTTGATTGGAATTGTTAAAGATTTCAGCATCGCGAAACCCATGATACAGCCAAGTTTCAGTAAAAGCAAGTATATCGAAACAAGTCGCAGTAAAGAATTTAAAGATTTGTACAGTTTTGTACGAATCCCCTTTATGTTTTGATACAAAAGGCAGAGCTTTTTTAGTTGTTTGGAATATCGTTACTTATTTTAGATGCATATCTAGGTTGGTGCCCCGATGGTAGAAACAATTTAGAAAACGTGCCAGAGGACCAAAACGTGGGATCCAATAACTTGTCCCGCACATCGTCTGAGACGGTTAAAATTAAGGATACAATCGGTTTAGAACTTTTAATAATCTTACGACAAGAACTACCATCAGCTGCGTTATTTTTAGACTTCAGATACTTAAATATGTCCGCACACAACTTTTCTGGGGAGAAACGGGTGACGAAAATGCTCAAAGCTTTTGGTTCTGTTCTCAAGGGGTAAACAATACCATTAAGTAGAGTCGAAACAGATTAAGTATCGTTCAATTCCGTGGAAACAGATTCAGGTCTTAGAATGATGTTATCAGAGCACTGCGTTACCTAAGGCCACAACAGCTGAGGTACTCGCACTAGGAGTACCAGTGGGCAGGTGCAAATTAGATTGCTTCCTCCGTCGCTGCTGCTGCTTGCGACGAGCCTTTACGAGGCAACATTTAAGAAAAAAAAATAATAAAACATGATAAGTTAAAAAATATTACGAGTGAGTGTCTTCTGAGTTAAAACAAACATGTACAACTAGCAAAATTTGTCCGTTCTTAGACTCAGTCTTAAGTTTTCTATTATAATTGTAAATTTTTTCTATAATTTTTTTTTTTATTTTTTTAAATATTTTTTCATAAAAAAAAAGTGTTCTGGAATTCGAATCCGTTACAGACAATATAGTTTGAGCTTTTTTAAGTTTAATAATATAAATACTAAAAAGTACTTTAGTATAGAGTATTTTATTGAATTAAGAGGTATTTTTACTTCTTAATAACGTATGATAAATAATTTTATTTTCCTATTATTGTTTGAATAAAACTGATTTACTAATATATAGGGAATTCCAAAAAAATCGACCAATTTTTCTAAATCCATCTGTCTAATTTTTCTGATATTATTTTGCTAATGTCAATATTAAAAAATTCTGGTGAAATTTTTGATTTTGATCAGTTACTTTTAGAATTAAGATTTTTTAAAAAATTTAAGAAAACTGTATCTCCATAGTAAGCATACAAATAGCAAACATCATTCAATTTAGTCATTTCGTATACTTATAACAAAAAAAAAGTCATATCATACTAAGGAGGAAGAACCCCTAGAGTCATTCGTCATTTAATTTCTTAAAAAATAACCGTCCAAGTGCGAGTCGGACCCCCGCACGAAGGGCTCCGTACCATTGTATAAAATTTAATTTAGTACTTTTTATTTATTTTTTCAAATGATAGTTGCCGTCGCGTGAAAAAATAATGCTGTCATTTGAAAAAAAAAATGCCTGCTTATGATAGTAATAATGAATGAGAATAAATCGAGGAAAAATACGCCGAAAAAATCACGTTTCTTGTATGGGGGCCCCCTTTAATTTTTAATTTTGGGATCAGAATGTGTTCATTGTTAAAATCTGTTGGAAAAATTCATTACTTAGTGATTATCAATAAACAGCTGCTTAAAACGTACAGTTTAGGTTTTAATAAATTTTCAACATTAACTTAAAATTTGTGATATATATATGGAAAACTTCTTTTCTTAGAAAACTTGTTGCAAAGCTAACTTTTAAGACTAGTGATCTCAGACCTATGCTATTGTGGATAGCTCTGAAATTTCTATTCTTGAATTTGGGTCAAAGAATTCGTTCAATATGTCCGTAATATGTTATCCCGTATCCAATATATCCACGCATTTGTGACGAACATCAAAATAAAATGCAAGACAGTTCCAAGGAATTCACAATACAATTGCTAAATGCTTTGGAACCCATGTGGAAGAATTAGTCGATTTTTAATTGAATGACCCTAATTGAAATGTGAAAAATATTGTATTTGGGTGAATATTTCAAAAGGATGATGTTCTGTCTTCAGGCAATTTTAACATATTCAGAATAAAAAAAATAATAATTTTCCTATTGAACTTGTTAGTTGAATATTTGTTTTAATTAACACCAAGTAGAATATTAAAATATTTTCGCAGATTTAAAGAGAAAATATATCTTAAATACTAAAATGTCATTACCATGTCGTATCTACATGCGGACCTACCTATAGATAATTACGATTATTTCAAAAAGAAAAAACAAATCCATATATCTATGGATACAGTACTATATAGGAAGGTTGTTCCAATATTTGGCATATATTAAATTTAAAAAATAAAATAAATAGTGCATATTTTATTTGCGTCACCAAAATGAGAAAATAAAAAAAAAATTATGGGAATCGAAACTTGATCCATCGTGTTTACCGTTGCAATGGAATTTTAAAATTTTCCATGACGGTTTGCTCTAATTGGAAAAAAGACTTTGTCTTACGAAATATTTCGAAGTGAATACGAGCAGAAAAGGAAAAAGAACGTCGTAGAAAAATTAAAGAAGATCCTGTTAGAAATGCTCAACAAAAACTAAAGGAAAAGAAGCGATATATAAAATAGAAAGAAAACAAGGTAGTAAAACGTGTCAAAGATATGACAAAAACTGGAGCAACGTATACAAAGGAAAAGGTGGAAAATTAATGTGAGGAATCTCAGGAAAAATAAAGCAGAAGCAAAAAAATATGAAGAAGCTGAAAATCGGTTCATACAAAATAATACTCCACCATCATCACCATTAAATCAAGAATTTTTCGTTCCTAACGCTGTAGATGTCGTAATTCCAATTGATCGGGCCGATTTTGATCCCAGTTCGTGCAACATTAGATCGAACTAGCAATACAAAAGTAGATTTATTATCCAATATTAATAAGTTAAAAAAAAATACGTATACTGAAAAATATGAGTGAATAAAAAAATTAAAAAAACAAAAAAGATGATGCTATAAAAAAACTGAAAAAAAATATTATCTATAAGGAAACAGATAAAACGTACTAACTTGCAAATCAAAAATTTGGAATATCCTTCTCGAAATACTCGAGTGCAATTAATGTGTGCAGAAAACCCATGTTCGTCCAGCCCGAAAGTTTTCAAAAAACTTCTTTTTTCTGAAGCTTTGCAGGATCAATTGAAAGATAGTTATATTAAGGTAACTAAATATAGAAAAAAAAAGATGCTTCAAAACTTACTAGCAGTAAAGATAATAAAAAAATACAAGCAATTAACAAACAGTCGTTGTATAATAAACAATTGGAGTTACAAAAATACCAAATATGATCGTGCGAAATTATTGAATTATCAAAAGAAAAAGCAGGAAATCAAACAATTTTTCGAGTAGGACATAAATAGCCGAATATGTGCAGTTAAAAAAGAATATGTTACAAAATTTAAAGAAACTCAACAAAAAAGATTCTTGACGAACACACTCAAAAAATTTACATAAATCTTTTATAATTGAACATGCTTATTCACCAGTTAGCTATTAATTTTTTTGTAAGAATCGTTCCTTCTGGATAAAAGAAATGAAAGTTTCAGAAAGAGATAAGTGCAAATGTGTAAAACACGCAAACATTGAATTACTTATTAATTCATTGCACAAATTTAAAATTATTGAACAACCAACAACCAGTAGTGTTTTGAAAACAATTTATTGCTCTGATTTATCAGAAAGCTGTCATTTCCGTACTTGTAACAAGTGCAGCAATAATCATATAATTTTTCATAATTTTGATGATTCAAAAAAATGGTGAATATTATAAATGGCAGCTTATTAAAAGCAATTATATTGATTTTAAAACGAAAAATCAAAAAAATTTTAAATCATCTGGGAAGAGTTGTACATTAGCACCGTCAAATTGAAAAATTAAAAGAAAATTACCAACGAAATGAAGCATTAATTCATATGGGTTTCAGTGAAAATTAAAGCTTAAAATATGCTGAAGAAAGACAATCGTTTCATTTTGGTGGGTCTAGGCAGCAAATATCACTGCATACAGTTGTTGCTTATACAAAAGTTGATGAAATAATTAATAAAAAATGTTACTGTACCTTGTCGAAATGTTTAACACTTGGACCGTCAGCCATTTGGTGCTACGTTCTACCAATACTGGAAAATTTACCAGATGTAGTCAATGCAATCCCTGTTTTAAGTGATGATCCTGCAACCCAATATAGGAATAAAACAATGTTTTATATTCTTTGGGGTTTCTTGGGGTTCAGCTCTCATTGTTATTCGTAAAATTGAATAGATTTACATGGAATTACCTTGAAGATGATCATGGTAAAGGAGCTGCAGATGGTGTTGGAGCAGTATGCAAGAGAACTGCAGATCGATATGTTGCATAAGCGAAAGAAATTTGTCCAAAAATAAATATCTACAAAATTTTTCAAAATGATATTGAAAAATTTGATAAAAAAAATTGATCTCGCCAATACCAAACCATTTATCGGTACTATGAAGGTTCATCAGGTAAATATACAGGGTGTCCCAGAAATCAACGTTAAGCCGGAATTGTGCAATAGACCAAGTCGTAACAGTTATCAGAAAAATATAAATTAAAATCTAAGTCATGTATTTTTAAAATTATAGACATTTCTTTTCTTTTCGAGATAATGTACATCCTGTGATGGTTTTTTAGTTCCTGTTGCTACAAATCTTTCCTTTTTTCAATTTTATTTTTCTTATGCAATCCCGAATAGTGCTTATGTAACCTGTTGCTTTAAATTCTAAGACAAGTGCTCCAACTTGGAAGAAAATGTCACATTTTGCCGAACCAAGAATAGAAAATTAATATTTAGCCCAACTTTAACTCACTGTAATGAAAAAAAAATATACTACGCCAGTTTGGCAAGTAACTATAAAAGTTGACGCATTTAATAAGGATTCTAAAATGGTATAACACTTGCGACATTATTTTTTAAATTACGGAAAAAAACAATTTTCTTCAAGAAACCCGCTTTCGTAAAATTTTTTTTCACCTACTAAAAATGATTCTAGTGTACCCAAAGCTTGCCGTAAAACTGTAATTTTAAGATTCTAGTTTGAATAAGACGGAGAGTTTTCAAGTTAGAAATCCTAACTTTTTGTTGAATTTAAGACAAATTTTCCTCAAGTTTAAATTTAAACACCAATTATTTGGATGCTAAGATTTATTATTTACAAAAGATGTTCAAACTGCCTTCCTTCAACTGCTATACAAGCTCGACATCTTCTTAAGAAGGATCATGTTATCAGATGGGCAAATCTTCCATTGTTGACAAATTCAACGAACCGAAGTACTTGGGTCTTCTTCAATTGCTACGTACTACGTACTCGTAAGGTAAGGAACTCATCCTTCACCATGTACTTGGTTGGGAAGTCGGCCCTCTGTGGAGCGTAGACGATGCACATTTGTAAAAACTCAATGATTGGACTAGCTAGTGTCACTATCTTGATCACTCACATTTTATGCAATGTCTCTCTGTCTCACTCAATTTATAATCTTAAAGTTACGGTCTTACGGCAAACTTTGGGTGCACTAAAATCATTTTTAGTAGGTGAAAAGCAATTTTTCGAAACTGGGTTTCTTGAATAAAAAGATTTTTTTCCGTAATCTAAAAAATATTGTAGGAAGTGTTATACCATTTTAGAATCCTTATTGAACGCGCCGTCTTTTAATGTTACTTGCTAAAATAGTGTAGTACATTTTTTTTACAGTACAGTCGGTTAAAGTTGGGTAATGTAATTATTATGAATGCAATGGAATTTTAGATTTTAATAAAATATGTGATCTGAATTCGTCCGCAAGTAGTTCAAGTTCAAGTGATATTTCGCCTTTAATTTCGGCAAACCAAAAAGATCGGCTAAATTTTAGTAATGTATTTAGTTCAGATAAAAATTTCACTGAACAAGAATTATCAGAAAAAGATATAATACCACGAACATAAAGCCTGGGATATATATAATTGTTTCAATTGATGGTCAAACAGCAAAAAAAAGGTATGATAAGTAAATAACGATACGCCGCTATTTGTCAAGCAGACCTGGAAGATGACGACGTTAAAACAATGTATTTTAAAAAATGTAATAAAAAAAAGAGAACCAGCTTTTTATTTAAAATCAAGAAGATGCCTTTTATGTCAATTTTAACCAAATTGAAGAAATATTACCATCTCCAAATATTGAAAAACATGGACACCGCGTCTTTTATACAATCCCCCAAAATAATAGACGTTTCATAATACGTATTTGGAAATTAATTTTTTAAGCACTACAAAGATATGTACATACATATATTGAAATTAAGTTTTCTTATAAAAAATTAATTTATTTTTTGTTATTTTTCTTTAATCAAATTACTTTTCTGTAAAGTTGTAATCTTTTGTGCGAAAAAATGTAATTCCCATAATATACCCATACTATATTTTAATATCCGTGCCGTATATTTGTCATCCTTAAAAATTATAAAATTTTATGGACGTTTGTGGTAACTTGTTAATTAAATTATAATCAACCCAAATGAACAAAAATTAAAAATAATTTAAGCAATTTAGTGAGTTGCCATTTTCATGTATAAAATATCGGCTTTTTGAAATATTCACCCATTTCTTGGCATACTATTGTTCTTTATTTTGTTGAATATCCATAAATGTTATTCAATATAGGGGCTTTTGGCAAGCACTGTCTCATGGGACAACTGAGACAAAACTTTGAGCAACAGTCTCAGTTGTCTCAGTTCAAACCAATCAGTTGATTTGCCAATTTTGACATTTCAATAATTTTGATCACAGAAAATGGATAGTTATAAATTGAGAAAAGTGTTGTTAGTTTATTCAAATAGCTCACTAAACTTTAATTAGCAACTAAAATCACAAAATAACGAAACTGAGTCAACTGAGACAAGAAAATTGAGTTTCACTTGTCTCAGTTGCTCAGTGGTTGCGTTCGACTTTTGTAGCTCAATATAGAACTAAGACAGTTCACCGAAAGTGTAGTCTCAGTGACCCAACTGAGAATATCTTACTTGTCTGACTGAGAATGTGCTTGCCGAAAGCGCCTTATGTCTATAATTAAATCGCTACTTTTAAAAAGCTTCAAACAGGTGCTTTCGTTTTAATTAAGTGCACACTTTTATTATTTGGAACTATCCATAATTTAAAATAAATGTATAAGAATGTCATTATATTACTTTGTATATATTCCAGAAATTCAACCTGAATATTCAAAACAATTTTTCTCAACTATATGTGTCAAGGTCTATTGAACAAAACTGCATTCGGCTCAAGATTTTAATATTTTATGTTTTTGTTTGCTCCTCAAAATCAGAACTCGGAACAAAAGTGGTTTGACCATGCCAGAAGACGTGGCACTCGATTACAAATTGGCTCAATTTAATTGCTATTGCTATGTTTTTATTATACTCATGTACAATAGATCAAATCAGACTTATGAATTCGTCTGGAAATTATAACACCCCAAAAAGATTTTTGTTTTTGTGTTCTCATGTTTGGTTTCAGTGATTAATCTATCAGCAGACATATTTAGGTCTAATTAAGATTTCTAGTTCTGTACATAATGCATACATAATTGCCATACGCTAACTATTCCTTAAACATTTTTAACGTAAATATCAGGTAAGATAAATATCAGCCCTCAGGAAAAATTCAATCAAATAGCAAACACTTAAACACTTAATTAACTTGAACTATTTCCGAAAAAAATTAAAACCTGATCCCTTTTCACGCAAAAAATCCTCGGCATATTCCCGAAAGGCACATTTACACGATTCCATTGAAAAGTTTTCAGCTCACACTAAACCCTGTGGAGGAATTTTTAAGTTCATTTTGCATTCAAAATTAATTTCGGAGTTTAAACCAAGTTTAATAGTTTAATTACTGAAATTAGCCTATTTGCTCTCTTAAAACTTATTAAATTCTGAGATTTTATAAGTAAACCGAGTTGTTTGATGGTGTTGAAACCATAGAAGAGAAAAGTGAAATTTTTTTTATGAATTTATGTTGAGGGATCAAAGTGGCACTGTTTTGTGTGGGCGTTCTGTCGTCATGCTTTTAATAGTTCCGGGACCACTAAAAAAAACTAATTCAATTTAACTGTTAACATACTTACATACATAGTATATTTATATAAGCTGAATTAAGTAAGTAGTAATTACGACAGATATTAGGCCGCAGAGCAGAGCCTGCGAGATCTTCCTTTGAACTGTAATCAATCATGCTAAATTTCGTTAGTTCTGGACGATTGAATTCAAAAGCCTCCCCCCTCCAAACAATAATTGATTATGGTTCGTGCCGGCTTTTCTTCTTTCCAAGCACTAGGAACACAAGCATAGAAAATGGATTAGTATGTATAGAGGAGTTGATAGATTCCTTAATTAGGTCATTATCACAGGCAGTCGGAGTCATCGTGATGATACTGGCAATTCTGACTCTAATCATCTGAACAAACAATTTACTTGTGTTGGGGGCGTTTGAGTGAGTGTTTTGGAACTAATGAGCCGATAATAAGTATTGCATCATTTTTCATCATTTTTTTCCGTTTATTTGAGACGTGTTATTATTATTAGTCTTCTAGCTGAACGCAATTGGGGTTTTTGTGGATTAATGCCTACGGCATATACAAAAGATAGGGCTTTGTGTTTGCTTCGCGTGCGAAATATGACTTCTATCATGGAGATTACTTGGCATTATCGTAATTATATTTCACCGAAAAACAATCCCTTAAATTGTCTTTCAAAAAGAAATTCTCTTCATTGACTTTTAGGGGCAGCTATCCTAAGCTATTATAAAGTAAGTTCTCTCCACTATATACTTTCAAAACTTTGCAGATTTTTTTTTCACTATATACAGGGGAGCAAAGTTGCAAGCAGGCTATTGAGCCGATTTAATATTCCGAATTTGTACATGCACGTATAATGTTATTATATTCATCCTTAGAAGAAGAAAAGACCCAAAACTTACCTTCCGGCACCTGCAAACGCTGGAAAATGTACAAGAACTATTCTATTGTTTCAGCTAACTAGTACCGAAGGAAAGCAAGCATTCTGATCCGTTTGACCAGTAATGACTGCGAACACAACGGCTGTATATATGTACATACAGATGTGTCAAAAGTAAGCTAGAAAGTTTAATAAAAAGCACCACTGTATTACTGATATCAGCATGGAAAAATGTGTTACTCTTTATCAATTTGCACGTTACAAAAATTGTCTTTTGCCGAGTTGGAGGTTAGGTTAGGTTAGCTTAGTTAGCGCCCATCGTAAAAGCATGTAAGACCATCTCTGGCCCATTTTGATGCCACTTTATTGGGACTCTGCCTGAAACAGCTAAGACGTGGGAGGTGCGCTGAAGCCAGCCACTAGAGTTAATGAACTTTACCAGATCCCCCACCTCATTGTCTGCTAATTGCCCTAGTTTGCAGAAAAAATCGCTACCAAGCCTATTTCTCCTATGCTTAGCAAGGTTAGGGCATTCGCACAGTAGGTACTGAACACTCTAAACCTCCTCCTCGTAAATACAGCTTCGAACAGAAGTCATTGTATGGAGCTTGCATGCGTTCTGCATGTCTGTCTTGAAATCGCGCATGAGGACAGTTTTCCGTCTTCTGAGACGATTTGCTAGGCCTGTACACCTAGAACCATCTCTGCGGAATTTAGGGGTCGACACATAAATTCCTCTGCTAGATACATATTCATAGCGAAACCCTTTCTAGCCAGAGCTCCCAAGCTCACAGCGACACCGTTGCACTAGGAGCGAGCTAATGGTGCTCCAATCCGGAGTTTTGATTGTGGTTTGGCTGCCAGTACAAATGCTGATGACTCAGTCGCTAGGTACTTCGTGAGTTGAAAGTAGTACCGTAGCTGGTTTCTAAATAGCCAGAACCTCCGCCACTACAGTGGTCTAGTAGGTGGTACCATTCCTTTATTTGAGGTAATGCTGAGTACACCCGGCTCCCACTCTTACATTCATTCCCGATCCGTTCGTAAAGATACATACTGGTATATTAGATTTATTTTTCACACAATTAACATTCCACTCTTCTCTACTAGGAGTGATAGTTGAGTGCGCTTTATCAAAGTCTAGTCCCGGGACAATATAATCAATCCTGGACAGATCTTGAGTATTCTGCTGTAAACATGGACTCTTGTTATCCAGCAACCCGACTCTTTAAGGCTGAGTGCACTCTTTGCATACTTATAAATATTTTCCATGGATGTCGAGGGGTAAGAGCCGGAGCATAATCTACATTGCGGCCATTGGTATTATTCGAAAAGCACCTGTAATGCCTACACAGGTAGCTCTCTGTATTTAGTAAGACTGTCGCGCTCTCTCTACAGCATTCAACCACAACAAGATTCTTTATGCGAGAATAGGTCTTACAATAGCGATGTACATCCAGTGCAAAGGTGCATTCCCCATCTTTTGATAAAAGTTTTCTTGCAGGCATACAGTACAATGGCCACCATCTGGACGCGCTCATTTATATTCATCATCCAATTTAGTTTGGAATCTAGTATTTGGCTTCAGTTTTAAATTGAAGGGTAATGTTATTCAGTTTGGGAGGTGTGAAATTTACCACCGTGTACAGACGATCAGTTGGGTCATTGTAGGGTTAAGTCCAATTAAGAAGCTTTTGCAATGCTCTTTGGGTTATTTCACTGATCGTGGATAGAAATTTTCCCGAGACCAGGATAACTAAGTAATCTGCATATGCGCTACCCCTTTTATTCTTTGTAAAGAGATGAGAATACCATTAACCTCCAATAACCACAGTTGAGGTGAAAGTACCCTTCCTTATGTAGTACCTCTAGACACCGCAAGTTAATCCAGCTGCATGTATACGATTCAACTCTTAGATCAGTCTCTTACCTAATATTATTAAAAGATCCACATATCAAGAAATGCACATGTAGTGTATTCTTTTTTCATGATTAATTTTTAAATGGTTCCTTCTACGGCATGTAGCGCAGTTTCAACCGATTTACGTTTTAAGTATGCGTGCTGTGATCTAGAAAGCTCACTTCCCCTAAACAGGTTGTCCGTGAACGCCTCCAATAACCTTTCAAAACTCTTCAGAAGAAACGATGTAAGGCTGATGGGTCTGAATTCTTAGCAGAAACGTGCCCGTTACGGTCTGCCTTGGGATTGAAGTTCACTTTGATTTGCTTCCAGGTGCAAGTGACATAGGAGTGAAATAATAGATCACCATCAGCCCTTGAATTACAATCCCTGTATGGCGTCATCTCTGACCCAAGGTTCCTGGATAAGGCAATGCTCTTCTCCACTAAGAGGATGGACATTTTATCCGACGCTAGTCTGCTATGATGGGGATTGGTTTGGATAATTTTATTGTAATTTTACGTCACCCTACATTCCATCCAAATTTAAAACCTTTTGGAATTAATGTGAATTGATTGAGTTTGCTGACTGGCACATTATAATGAATCTATGTTTCCTATCACGACTGAAAACAAATACTTGGTCTAAAAAAATCAAACGGCTATAACACAGTAACGAATCCTTTTGGGACATCTGTTTGTACATATAAACTTTTGTAGTTATTATATGTATTTGTCGTCCCACTATATTTTTACACCATGTGTGGTGCTTCATTGACAATTGCTGAAATTATAAAATAAAATCGACTGCCAAAAGTGAAGTTTCGATGTATTCTCAGGAGAAGCATTTCATTTGAATAACGTTGGAAAATGGTGAGATTTGGACTATGACTTTACTTGATTTTTCTAAGGAGCTTGACAATGTCTACCATGAAAAGCTACTATGTAAACTGTTAAATTATTTGAATTTCTCTTCAGTTAATTTTTGATTTCCATTCTCACAGGTCTCATGAAAATATGTGGCGACAACAGGTATCAATAGGCTGCTTTTGGAGCCGTGACTGTGCCTTTAATATTCGGCCGGGACATTTGTAATGTTTAGATTTTAGATTTTGATAGTAGGCTATTTGAAAATTAGAAATTGTGTTTTGGTTTCTTGATAGTCAGTTTTTCCTTTTTCTTGTTTCTGAGGTTGTTGAGTTATTTTTTGTTGTTAAAAAGCGTTTGTCAAAAGATACTGTAATTATTACCGCTTGTTAACTTACATTCAAATAAAAACCTTTATATACTTTTTTGTATTCCTTAAATTTGAATTACTATTCACCTTTCATTGCTTGGTTTTGGTCTGGTCGACACCCTTACTATAGATGACCAGGGACCGGTTGCAATAACACGGAGAGCTCTGTATTTGTGGAGTTGAGAATTCTTTTGACACTTAACTCTCTACTCGGAACTCTGTAACTAGGGGAATTTATATTAAGAACTACCAAACTCTCTATTCCACTGCACAAAACCCTCAGCTGCCTTAGTTGTGGAGAATTAAGAGAATATTTCGCAACTGACAGTATTATCTGTTTTTGTTGTATTTTGTGAAGCTAGCTAGGTACCGTGGAATTTTTAAGTTAAATTATGGATTCACCGCATATGCTGGCTATATTTACAAGAACGAATCAGGGAAATCCTTGCAATACTTACAGAGAAAAATATTTTGGTGTATCAAGGTAGCCGCAAAAAATCACGGAAAATGGTCAATTTGGTCGTCTTCCAGTATAGAAGAGTCGCTTTAAGTATAAAATTTTTTTAATATGCACGTAAAAGCTTGTATGTAGGCTGAAATCGCATTTGCATTTTGTCCGCTAATTATATAGGTATGTAGTTTTTGAATCCGATAAATGGTTTTGGAGATAACTGCAAAGGATGAGAATCACTCTTTTTTAAGCTGGAAGAATGGCCGTTTTTTGGTACAATAATAAACATATTTTCAACAAATCATTGCGAAGAGATTGTAGGTCGTAAAAATTCACATCCCAGGAAAAAATTTCATTATATAATACTACTGGATGTGAAACAAAGAATGGAAAAAATATATGCAAAATATAGGAACTGGAGTGTACATGGCCCAAGTGTAAAAAATCCATTTCTCGTCGGTAAAAAGATAGCTATGATGTTGAAACGATCAAAAAATGTAATAAACTTGTCGATTAAGCTCTCTCTTAAATCTGTTACCGAGCATGACGTATTTTGGATACCTTCAATGAGGGGTGGTGCGACTTGCCATCCTTAAGATCCCCTCCTCCAGGAAATTTTTACCTAGATTTTTGCACTCTAGACAATAATTACCTCTAACATAGGTTTAGACGTCTGTCAATATTGGGACAAGAAAATTTACCACCGACATCCCTGACATCTGCAAATTTCTATAAATCGAAATAAAGTTTAGCCTATATTACCCTGAGATCCTGAGCTTATCCCTGCGACTTATTGCAGCTCTGGATTTTTTTTTTATTTTAGTTAATCTGTTCCCATTTTTATCCCCGCACCCTCCCTGCTTCCTTTTCTCCACCTATTATATTCGCCCCGATCTCCCATTTATTTTATACCACATATATTCCTCTCCTTCTCTCCAGTCGCCCGTTTTACCCGACAAATTTGGAAAAACATACCCTCCTCCATCACTCAAAAACTACCCTTATGAAAAAAAACTTCATGTTATCTCTATATTAGAACAAAAACTTATACCGGTTTTCTTCCTTGGCGATTCGCGATTTTTCACACTTCCAACGCTTTTCCTAACTCCCCAAGTATATTAGAGAATCACGAATGGAAAGTTAGGGAGTTTTGATCTTGGAAAACGAAAACTCTCAATTTCTTAAACTCCCGACCCAACTCACCGTGTTACAGAGTCCGACCCCAGGCCCGAAGTTATCCAGGATTCATCTTCAGTATTACTCAACGGTTGCTGCAAAGATAATAACGCTCGGCCAAGACCTGATCCAAGCAGTTTGGCAATTCCTATAGCAGATATGTAGCTCCTTTGCTGCGAATTTCATTGTGCTGACCACAGGATCCCGCAGGACCTGTTGCAAAATTACTCAAGTGGTTACAGTAATTCATACAGCAGATGTCAAGACATTTGCCGAGTGTTTCATTGTGTTCAATCCCGATTTCATAATAGGAGAACTTAATTCGCAGTATATACTATTGGAGTTATTCGTACTGCTGCGATACCACAAATGTGACATATCCTCAGACTTACTTCCACTAATTTGCCGTGTACCCCAGGGATCTCTCCTTGACGCTCTCCTGTTTAGTCTTCTCACAAATAATCTTCCGATGGTTGTACATGGTGTAAGCATACATATGTATGCAGATGAAGTGCAGATCAACGAGTATCTGAGTCCACCAGTTAGACTTATGGAAGGCTTTGCGGTGCTTATCACGAGGAATTAGGATATAATTTTTCAGTGTTCTAATATCGAAAAATTAAAGCTAAATTCTGGGAAGTCACAGTGCATGGCTATGGACTATTAGGACCAACTGTCTCTTCCTACTGTTCAACTAGGAGTGAGAATTTTACCGATAGGATATGTAATATAGGCATTACTTTCAACTTTCGTATAAACTACTGTAACCAAATTAATGCTGGTTTGTCTAAAATTTTGTATGTTTTACGTCGTCTATGATTATTTTCCAGTATTTTTTGTACTAACATGTGTCTCATAAGGACTCTCTTCTTGCAATATTTCTCCAGGAGATACTTAATCTTTACTCGCATGGATTTTCTTTGCCGCAGGAAGCTATATATATAGTATTTAATTACTGTAAAGTATGCATTTATGCCCTTTGTAAATATGTCCCCTTTTAGAAACAAATTAGCATGTTTCCATTGGAGCTTAAATATACATACATATGAAGTGGTCTCACAAAGCAAGTGTATAAATGCAATGTTATGGTAGAATTCAAAAACTCTCGAGACCAACGTTTTATACAATCTGGCATAGAATTACGCTTTGATACCATGAAGTTTATATGCGAGATAAAATTCAATCTGTGGTTACATTTGACACCCAAGTCACAGACAGAACTCACACGGCGAATCAAGGAATCTGAGAGCTCATAATCATAAGTGATTGGTGTCTGATTCCTATGGAAAGTCATAACCTCACATTTGTCGAAACTGAGCACCAAATTATTGCTATTGTACCAATTGCAAAATGTTGGAAGGTCACCCTGTACCTGTTGACAATCCTTAAAAGATTTAATCTGACCGAAAAGCCTAACATCGTCAGCATAAATCCAGCAAAGGGCCCAAGTGACTCCCTCTGAGAAAATATCTGGTCTGATCCCTTGTAAATTACTTTCATGCACGCAAAAGTATTGCGGGCCGCGGTCATCCTTGCCAGCTTTAAAATACATACATACATTCTACCATACAGTAAAATTCCATGGTACTTTTTACCCCGAGCTATGTCTTCTGTCTTTCCTAGAACTTACCAACTGCAAAGGCAGCTCCGAAAACTGCAAAGCACAAAATGTATATGACTGAATAAAATAAACTAAATCCATTTCTCTCTCCCTGATTTGGGAATTTCATTGTTAACGAATTAAATATGAAAAACACTGAACACTGCAATAAGCATCAAACCAGGTATAGTCTATGGATGTGTTTTATAATTTCCGTTAACAGTATCGGACCGGATGTGGCATAACTGTAGCGGAAGTAGTGTCCCTGCCCATGTAGTTAAAAATAAAATGGAAAAAGGAAAAGCTTTCCTTTCACAACTCAATTCAATTGATTTCTTGAGATGTATGTAAGCGCTGTTGAGGTGAGTGCCGGAGTACGCCATCACTTCCTGAATCTGTGCCTCCTCCGGTAAAAGTAGAAAAGCAATCCAGCGACAGGTAGGAGTTGGCGGAGGTGCTGTGATGTTGTTGGCGGCGTTGGTCTTGAAGGAGAAAGGGTTGTTTTTGTATTATTTTCCATTGTAAGTTTTCCATTGTATTTACGAACAGAAATTGTTTCCTAGGGTACTGTAACTGTGCTCATTATGTTCTAGTTATATACTCCGCTCCCGTCCTAATATATATATATACACATATATAGTCAGCGTTGTTTTCGCGAAATTTACCTTCCAATCTGTCGTTAATCTGAAAACAGCTAAGTTTTACAAATTAATGGAAAAGTTGCTTGACGTGTCGTTAATTTCCAAGGCGATAGCACCAAAAATCACTAACTTAATTAGCCCGACCGCCATTACTTGTCAATCAAAAGTGTTGAAGACTTGAGCTGAAAACAATACTTCCTGACACAAATTGACTTTAGAGAATGTCAGTAGTAAGGAAGTATGATATGAAAGGAAGAATAATACATTGACGAACTGAATAGAGCTACAACTACATACACTCCTGTTTGCGTAATCAACAGAATTAATCTCATTTGTGCGTCTTCTAGAAGAGGTTGACTAAACTTTGATTCAAGAACGATAGGTATTTATTACGCAGATTAAAGTCGCATATCACGACTGAGGTGGATTTCATATGTGAGTCTTTCCTACATAGATTACAGAGTGTTGATTAGAGAAGTTTCTTCATAAGTACAGTGAAGACAATTACCTTGATTACCTTGATGTATTCTCACTTGGGTTATTAAGTTATCAGTTTGCTTTAATCTCTGCTGTATTTTAAATAGATTTCAAAGCAATTTCAAGTCTAATGGATTTTGTATAGTTGGAGGACTCCAAGTTTTGTTCAATCTTTGGTGTATATGTATCGACATAGCTTATTATATGAAATGCATTAGGGCATAGGAAAACAGACCACTTATAGAGAAAGTTTCTCTGTAGTAGGCATATATCCTTGCCTGTGTGCATGAATATATATATGAATTTAGTGTGAGTAATATTTGTAAGCTGTTCTTATTTTGTGGTCGATGGAGATTTTAGTTGTGATCAATGTGCAAACACGGCTTCGCAGAATTTATTGGATTTTGAAAATAGTGTTTGTGTTCATGTCGCTTTAAAACCAATTCATGTTTGTAGTTTTATATAGCTAGTTACTATATGGGAAACTATTATATATAGTTGACACTCAGGAGGGGGTTTCTCCAGAAACGTCAAAGCAAAGAAATGTTTCTTGTAAGAGAAAAAACCAAAAGTGATTTTCTTTACGTAATATGCCATGATTTTGCTTGATATTTCAAAATCACCCAGTACTCTCTCTTCGGCCATCACTGATGTTTTTGGAAGTTAAAATGTTTGCAGGTCTTACAGAACATATGTAATATCAGGTGAAATACATGTAAGTAGTATTCAATGACCTTTTTGGAAGAAACCGCAATAAAGTGGTAAAATGGTGCATACTCCGCAATAGCACAGACAAGTGCAATAATAATACTGTGTTACTGTGAAAATATACTTTTGACGAAACATATTGTAGGTTAGGTCTAGTGGCATACAAGAAATTACTCATACACCCTCAAAATCTCATTTTACACCAAAGAAACCGGTATACAAATAATTAAATAGGCCTTACTGCTTATATAGGTAGCAGTAAGGCCTATTAAATTATTTGTATACCGGTTTCTTTGGCCGGAGTTCAAAAGACCTTCCGGTATAAAATAAGCTAAAACATAAATTTTATTAATATATAAATACTTTTACAGCGTCACTGCTACTCATCCGTCTTTTTGCAATATTGAAATGGAATAATTTATTTGTGTTGTGGGTTCGAAGAGCCCAAATTTTCGTTTGGCTAAGTCAGATTCGAAACCTCTGATCCATCTTGGAAGAGTGCACAGATCTCGAGCCCCCGCTTTATTTATACTCTGAAAATGTACAGACAGAATTGGGGCGATGAAAAATGCTGCATGGCGTTGCATGTGTTGTGCTTCAGCTATGCGCATCACAGCTTTGAATGAGTGAGAAAACTGAACATCTAACTGAACTGACCTGACATACGTCAGATGTGAAATCATTAATGTAAGCAGCTGTACTGTCATATTCAATTCAATTCATTTAAATCATTTATTTATTTATTATTGTACAAACAAGAATATACAATTCTTTTTGTATGTACTTAGCCTAGATTTATGCACCACTGACACAAGCTATACAATATAATTCCTTATCAATAATTTTAGGAGAAAGAAAAAGCAAAGTTATGATTTATTTACTCTACAAATAAAATTAAAATTAAAATTCTGTTCTATAAGTTCAAATTTCAAAAAATTCAAATAAACTCTACCATAAATGCACAGTGATGAAAATTAAAAATACAAGATGAAACATAAACAAATAAAAAAAAAAGAGAAAGAAAAAAAAGGAAAAACTTACTAAAACTTTACATTGTTAAGAGTGCCCCCTATATGTTGATCTGAAAATGCGACAACAATCCCCCTCTGAATAAATCCACCGTCCCGGCCCGACGAATAGTATCAGGCAGTGTGTTCCATAGTCGGACAGCGTGATCGAAAAACATACGGCTGCTTTGCAAATACTTGATACTAGGGAGCAGAAGTTTATTAGTTTTAAAGGAGCGAGGGAATCTCAGCTTATTATGCAGATAGGATGGCAAGCCAGAAATTAACAATTTGAAGAAAAAATAAACATGTACGAAACTGAAGGTACCAGGACAGGCTCATTCCTAAAACTTGGGGAACTAAATGAGACACGGTTTCGAATCTGCGTAGATTAAAAGCATAACGAACAGCAGAATTGAGAGCAACTTTAAGTTTTTGCCAAGATCGCGAATCGAGATTCCCGTAAACTACGTCACCGTATGCCAGGATCGGTATGATTAGGGTTTTTACTAAGCGTACCTTGGTTTCCAATGAAGTAAAATGTGCAGAGTACCTCAGCCGCCTAATGCACGCATAAATCTTCGACACAGAAGAGTTAATGTGGTCGTTCCATGTTAATGTTTTGTTTATGACAATACCAAGATTAGTGACTTTATCGACGAAATCAACAGTACTCCCATTAAGAACTACGGTAGGTAGCATTCCCGTCTCGAACCTACCATTAAAAATAGCAATGCATTTACATTTGTCGGAATTCAATCGCAGCAGGTTCTTTGATGCCCAGTCCGCTATTTTTGATAAATCGTGATTGATATTGCTGATACACCCAAGGGCATCACTAATAGGTTTAGCATAGTAGATTTGCACGTCATCTGCGCATATATGGATTTGAGAATAACTGACCACGGAGGTTATATCGTTGATAAAGAGGGCAAAGAGGAGGGGAAAAAGAATAGAGCCTTGTGGTACTCCAGACAGGATAGGTAAAACTGAAGAGGTATGATTACCAGTTTTAATAAACTGCTTGCGATCAGACAAAAAGTTCGCTATAAAGCGAGTAGCCCTATGGCTGAAATTGTATAATTTGGAAAGTTTCATACATAAAGTACTATGGTTGATGGAGTCAAATGCCTTTGAGAAATCTAGTAGGGTTAGAATAGTAAGATGATCATTGTCCAAATTCACGCGAATATCATCGGTAATTTTAAGAAGAGCTGTAATACAACTATGCCCTGGACGGAAACCAGATTGCACATCCGACAAAAAATTCTTGGAGTTGATATAAGATGCAATTTGATTTTGCATAATCTTTTCCAGTAGTACTTTTGATAAAAATGGGAGAAGATTGATGGGGCGGAAATCCTCAGGCGCACAGCACGTTGTTTTTTTTTTTGGGTAAGTTTTTCTTATCGTATTTATGTTGATTTTAATAACAATTTTTTAATGTTTTCTTCTTTTTTTTAGATTATTGGAAATCGGAGAATTGCCGTGGAGCACTGGAGATGGATTCAGGAATTCTTGGGTAAGTTTTTTGTCATGTTGAAATTTTTGTAATTTGATTTGTGTACATTTATTAATCATATGTTTTGTTTTACTTTTTGGTTTTGTTAGAAGAGCAAAATGTTGAATTCTTCGTGGGATACTATGGGTATTTTTATATGGTTTGTTTAGTTGTAGGTTAATGTTTTCAATTTAGTTTGCAAGTGTTTATAATGTTCCGTGGCGGAACAATGATACTACCATTATAATTATACATATAATTTCGATATTTGCTAATTTGTCGAAAATTTCGACAAGGCAGTATGTTTTGTCATAAATCGACTGTCGAAATTTCGATAAATTATCACTCTGCACTTTGGCAAACGAAGTTCTGTCAGAAGATAAAAAATGTAAGTATTATTATTAAAATTTAAATTTCTAAACAAACTAATCTGAACAAAATAGCTGCTAGGTATAAAAATACCTATTTTCTGTGTGAATTATTCAATACAAATAATCACAAAACATCTTTATATATAGCTTCACTTTTCTTTATATATAACCTCACTTTTAGGGATAAGTATAACAAAAAAGTGACAACAGCGCAGCAGTTCAATATAATGTTAAGTTTTATGGAGGCTCATCCCCAAATGATTACTGGCGCAATTGTTATGGCTTCTTCTCGTCAATCCTTGGCTAACTTATGGAAAAATTTAAAAGAGAAATTGAATGCAGATGGGCCTCCATCAAGAGAGGAAGATGGATGGAAAAGGGTGTTTATTTTTTATTGATGTTTTCATTGCCTTATTAACATGTTCTTAATTATTCGAAGGTGTGAGCCGACTTAAAAATAAAATAAAAACGAAAATGCGACCGGACAAATTGGAGCGCAGCAAAACTGGAAATGTTGGAAAAATAGTGGAGTTCAATGCATTTGAAGAGCGGGTCATTGCTTTGACGGGTTGGTCACTGCAATTGTTGGCCTTCCAGGAAATGATTTTGGCGTGGAAGAAACTACTACAAGTGATCAGCGAACCGATAATGTTGGCGAAAATAGCTGTGATATCACTGTGGAGCCATTGTCATCAACAACAAAATCAAATGTAGTCTTCACGAGAAAGCGACGCAGGCCAACAACTCAGTCACGAGTTTTCAAAGAGCTGCTGGAACAAAGGCGGCAGAATGCATTATTTCAGACTAATGTGTTGAAATTATTAGACTTGTCTAATCAAATAAATCAAAAAAGACTGAGCGCCGTAGAAAAAATTAATGAAACAAATGCCAAGAGCCTAAAAATAGAGAAGAAAAGCTGAAAATGAAAAAGTTTATTTTTGATAATATGTGCATATATAGAGTAAAAAGAGTAAATTATTTTATCTTATTTTTATTAAAGTTACGTTTATTTTTATTTTCATTAAATTACAAAGGGAAGTTCATTATATTTTAACGAATCAAAACGGCATTTTCATCTTCATCATCTTCCAAATCCGAATTTTCTTCCTGTGGATACACTAAGTGCTCATTATTTTGAACATTTAAATCGTCTGTCTCAATTAATTCTAACTTTTTTATAAACAAATATTTAAAAGAGCACAACACACATTTACAATTTTGATGATTTTTGACGGCTGTTAACGAAGTTTTCTTTCCCCAAGTGAACATCGGAATGTTCCTTTTAACACTCCATTACACCTTTCTATTGGATTCCTGACTTTAGTATGGATATGGTTGAATCGCCTCTCTTGCTCAGTCGTCGCATTTTTTATAGAAGTAATTAACCAAGGCTCCAAGGGGTAGCCCGAGTCTCCCAAAAGCCATGTGTTTTTTCTTCCGTTGTTGAAATCAGATTGTAACTTCCGTCTATCCACGCACATTGACCTAATACCGGCATCATGTGTTGACCCCGGATAACGGGCATTTACTGATATTCTTTTTAAGTTACAAGTGCACACCTAGAAAGTATTAGTTCAATAGTTACATACAATGTACATATTATACAGCTCAACAATTGAATATTCAACGAATGATTTCCTCTCCTGTCAACAAAAAGATGCTCATTTTCAATTAGGGCAATCATATCAATATGCGTTCCGTCAACGCAACCAATAACTCCTAGAAAACGTGTCTTCCTATAAAACTCAGTTTTCACTTCCGATATTTCATCGTCTTTGGAATAATTGATCCATTTATCGCTTAAAGTCATTTCTAAGACTATGGTAATTTCCGATATAGTTCTAGAGATAACAGATTGATCCATTGAGTGCAGAATAACATCGCCAATGGTAGGCTGGTATGAATCAGTGGCATAAAAATTTAAAGTCGCAGCCAATCTTGTTGGAAGAGGAACTTGCAATTTAGCTTTATCCTCAATGTAGGGTGAGATTTCACTAAGGATATACATAAATGCTTCCTTTGATACACGAAAGGATTCAAGAAATCTAAACGATGCAACATTAACCACGTGAGTTAAAACATATTGAAGTATATTACTTTTTGCTTGGAATTTCCAAAATGTTGTATCGATGCCGCAAGAAACTTCGCTCGTCTCGATATTTTATAATTACTTCATGCTCTTCTTCGTTTTCTTCGCAAAATAAAACCAAAGCACTTGAAAATATATCCATTTTTTTACCTTTTTTGATTTAATTTATTATTAATGCTGTCACTTGAGACTGTCAATTTTTCGGAAAATGTCATTTACATATTCGAAAACGCTTGTCGAACGAAAATGGTGCAACATACTGCCAAAGGAAATTTTCGATGTGATAGCCGACAGCAGTTCGTATCGAAAGTGATACAGGAACACCTTGTCCCAGTCTCGTAGAGCAATTATAACTTTTTCTCGTGTTAAATATATTCGTATCAATTTCTCCATAGATGGCATTACAAAATCGGCTTAATGTGGCTTCTTAAGTTAGTTTTTGGCTTAAGTTGAGATGAAAACGCTTTTTATTTTTTAGTCACATAACTTTAATTTAAAATCTATTCTACCTGTTCCAATCATATTTCTTAGCTAATTTTAAATAATTCCGTACCACTGCTTCAGATCGATTGATTCGCCTGCATTTTATACTTCAGTCTCTGAACACTTTCCTTCTTACTTAACATATTGGTCACATTTGGCATTTACGATAATCAACATTTAGTACACCTTCCATTGCATACTTGCATAGTTATCTTATAATATGTTTTTTCAATCCACAATTTAGTACTATATCTGAAGAAGTGTTCAACCTACCTCGAGCAGCAATCTGATCACCTGTTTTGTGATGGTCAGGACTAAATTGTCTTTTCGGACAATTTTTTAAATTGTTATTTTCGTTTAAGTTTTGAATTAAATAAAAATGCTTAAATTATTTATTTTTTATCCTGAGAAGATTTGTATTTAAACGTAAAAAGTAAAAATCACTTCAGATGGACTTTTTGAAAATTTATAAAAGTTTTTTCGATGTTATGTGTTTTTATAGAAACTTTTCGGAAAATCGTTATCCGTATGGGTTTCCGTTATTTCAGTCAGATTCTTCACTTCTTTTCTAGAAGGAGATCCTCTACTCAGTACACATTCTCCGTATGTTTACTTTTGATATTATTTCCTTTAAGTTAAACATTTACTGATTTTCTTATGTTGGATGATAGCATGTTTAAAATTTAAACTCACATCTAGGAATATTGAAAGAAACGAGACTTTGCACTTAGTTCAAATAATATCCGCAATTAAGAGTGAGGTAGTTCACCAATAAGATGGCAGACACTTTCATCTCAAGTCAAATGAAAAATATAACTGGCTCTAAATAAAATAATATTGATGAAATCTCTTCGTATTCCAGGATTATCAAAACCTTCTGAATATTTCACTTGATGTAACTGACTGCTCCTGACAAGTTGACAGAAATGATAGAATAAATATTAATATAAGTTTATACCATTTTTGTTTTTTTCTGAACAAACTTCCATTTGGAGACAATTTCAATCTCGCCAAAAAATAATTTTCCTCCTCAGCTATGCGGAAAATCGATAGCAGGATAGATTTTTTTATTCGCTGAGGATATTTAAAAGTTGAATAATATATACTTGTGCTGATTGACTGCTAGTTCCATGTTAATTAAGGCAAAATGAATTAATTCGAATACCGAATTGATATTCTAATTGTATAAGTTCAACATAAATTAGCAGTTGAGAAAAGTAGGGGTTTTCTTGTTTCATGTCGCTAAAAATAGAATAACTTGAGACAATATATGTATATGCACATATGTACACTCCTTTTCAAAGCTATAAACGAATTTGAAATTTTCAGTTTTCTCGAGAAGAATACAATCTGTCATTTTCCCCAATTTCTGGAAATTTCATTTTCATCTACACAGCTCAAATACTATTTAGACTAGACAACTTATCTAGTGCGTTAAAGCAGTCTTGAGTGTCACTCTATTTACTCGAGAAAACAGAAAATGTCAAATTCGTTTATAGCTGTGAAAAGTGTATTTATAACTAGACTTATTTGTGAGGGTCTCATTTTTCCGTTCTAAGTGAAAAGTACACTGGTTTTTTTTATACTATTAAACCACGGGGATACCCTATGATGCAAAGCACAGAATGGCAGGAAGAAGATAGGGAAAGGATTAAGGGAAGTTATAGACACACTATGGAATAGTGCTCCAACCCATCTCTGTAAAAAGAAAGAGAGAGATATATGATGGCAATACTATGCCGTCTTGTTATCACTGACACTAAGAAAAGATTTGCCGTTAGATCGGTACTTGTGGAGTAATTCGAGATAAAGTTTTGGGAATGAGTGTTGCATTATTATAGACGCACTTAAATTTATTTAATTTTACAATAATGAGATTGCAGAAATAATCAGATTTTTGGCATTGATTGTACGAAGGAATCCAAACATTATGGCATCAATGTTAGCCAAGCAACTTCAACGGGAACTTTAAGCTGGATGGAATTGGAGGTACCTGACAGTTGACTACATTGCTTTACAAGGCGTTGATTCAGCAGACTGCATAACCTTGTTCAAAAAGTAAAAGAGTCCTGTGTGGAGAAAAAGTTATTTTCTATAGCACCATTGTTGAAATTTCCAAAAAAGTGAATGAAGAAGTTTTGCCATTTGTCAGCTCTATGAAAGCTTATATGTTTGTTGCTAGGCGATGATGAAGTTATTTGCAAATTAGATCTCTTGGTTGTTTTGGCTGTGACGTTTATTACAATTTCTAATCAGGTAATTCGGGGTATTGATATATATATATATAGATTTAGTCTGACATCGATATAAAACCGCACTACTTTTCTAGATAAAACTCTACGCAAATCCACTTTACCTGTTTTATTCGCCGTTATATATTCCAATTACTTGACCCCACGTCCCCTGAATTTATCGACTAATTGCGATCTTCTCAATTCTTTCGAAAGTCTTCGAATCTATTCTTAACTCAAGACTAAAGAGCTATTTGGAATGTAATTGTCTCATCAATAATCACCAATATACTTCCGCCTCAAATGCCCAACTCGAAACTTAATTTCTTTTCGAACACAAGATTCACGCGCTTTCTCTATCTCCTCCTGGAAGAGGATATTTTTTATCCAGTAGTCTTGCATGGGTTTACATGTTATTACCTCCCAACCTCATCCTATAAACGCTAGTGTACCTCAGGTATCTGTTCTTTCGCCAATTACAATGTGACGCTATCGCGAGACGCGGCCACGCATGATGTCGCTGATACTGACGCGGACGCTGTTCCTGTTGCTTTTGCTGTTACAATGATGTCGCACGTAAATGTCAAAGTTGGCTGTCATTAAGAAAGGGTTTGTGAACAAAAATTTGTAAAATTTAAATTAAATGAATGATACAGAGGACTTTTATTTGCAACAGAGAAAAGCGAAACGTAGGTGGTGGGTACGTCCGCTTTACAGAAAAAGGAATACATTAGGATTTTATGAGACAACTTTCAAGTTCATAAAGAATAACGATAATGAATTATTTTTCAAAGCTACACGGATGAATAACGTTCAATATAATTTGCTGCTAATTTTAATCAAAGATGACTTGAAGAAAAGGTCAATCAGGAAACCTGTTAGCGCAGAGTGCAGACTTGTACCAACTCTCTTGTAAATATGCGTAGATTAATATGCTTCTTGCATTTATTAAATTTTTTTAGGTATCTTTCGCAAGGAGTTTCTATGAACTACCTCGCGTGGAGTTTTAAAATGGGGCTATCTACTGTGCGTCAAATAACCACCGAAGTATGTGCAGTTTTATGGAAAGTTCTTTCACCTGTATATATGCCGGAAGTAAATCCATGCGACTGGAAAAACATTGCAAAGGAGTTTCACGAAAAGTGGCAAATGCCCAATTGCGAAGGTTGTATTGACGGGAAACATGTTCAGATTCAGTGTCTTCTAAACACAGGAAGTAAATTTTACACTTACAAAGGACACTACAGTATCGTTCTGCTTGGAGTTTGCGTTGCCGATTATATATTCACAGCCGTCGATGTTGGCGCCTTTGGAACCCAAAGTGATGGGGGCATGTTGCGAGAATATCCTTTTGGAAGGAAATTTTTTACGAACAATTTAAATCTTCCCCCGCATTCAACTCTACCTGACTCACATCGTGAGTGCCCACATTATTTTGTTGGAGATGGCGCATTTCCTCAAAGATACAACCTAATGCGGCCATATCCAGGGCAGTTGCTTCCCATTGAAAAGAAAGTATTCAACTATCGCTTATCTAGGGCCAGAATGTCTTGGTTTTTTGAAAAGGTGTAAGAAATATTTTAGCCCATCAAATATAGCGCTCCTCTGCAAGTCCTACATCAGACCTAGAATAGAATACAATTCCCATATCTGGGCCGGGGCTGGTCGCACAGCCTTAGCTTCATTTGATATTGTCCAAAAGAGAGCCTGCAAGCTCATTGGCGATGTGGCAATTACTCGTCATATCGACTCGCTCGAGCACCGTCGCAATGTTGGATGCCTTTCGCTCCTTTATCGCTATATGCATGGTCAATGTTCTGATGAAATATCTAGTCTGATCCCTTGTAGAATAGTTCCTGCACGCAATACTCGCGCTGCATCCCGCGCTCATCCTTTTACCCTTCAAATTACCTTCGGCCGTACACTTAAATTCCGTGATGCTATCTTATCCCGAATTCTGCGAATGTGGAACAGTCTACCATCTTCTGTCTTTCCTCCGGCATACAACCTGCGAAAGTTTAAGGGCGACATACATCGGCACCTCCGCCGCTCTCCTCATATCCCTTAATACTTTCCCTATCTCCTTCCTGCCACGCTGTGCTTTGCATCATAGGGTATCCCCTGAGCTTGGCTAAATAATATAAAAAAAAAAAAAAAAAAAGAAGAATCATCGAGAATGCTTTTGGAATCTTGGTGCCACGGTGGCGTGTTCTTAGAAATTCTGTAGATTTCCATCCCGGAAATGCAGACAAATTGTTGAAGGTTTGTGGAGGAAGGAAGTAGATACTGCACAAAATGCGCACCGCAGATGTACCAGTAATAATGCTACGAAGGAAGCATTCAAGTATCGTAAAATTTTAACTGACTACTTCATGAATGAATTTTTCTTTTCAACCGAAGTAATAAACTAAGTGCTGCGTTCTTTTTCTCGTCCAAATAATTTGCCTTAATTAAACAGAACGATTTTAATTTGTATTTTTGCACGATTCATATTTTTATATGTACATATATGGTGTTTCAAAATAATAATTAAAAACAAACTATTACTCAAAATTAAAATTTATTTATTACAAACCCGGCATAATCGGCATATCATATGTTATACATATGTTCATACAAAGGCCTCGTCATGGCTAACTTAACAACTAACACTGAAACTAAATAACTAACACAAAACAAGAGTATGAGTATTTATATGTATATTAAATTTTTTAATTATCCGCATTGTTGCATAGATATTTTAATAACCCTTGCTTGATTTCATTTTTTTTTATCCTTTAGTTTTTTTAATTTTACCGTCAAGCATTTACAAAACAATTCATCTTCCTGATCGGAAAGTGACTCAATCTGTTCCGTTTTCTTCGACATGAACTGCTGTGCCGCTTCCATTGTCCTTACAAATGTATCCTCGACGTCAGCTGTAGATTTCCTTCTTTTCCTTTGTCCCCAGGGCATTTGCTGTGTTGATGACGTAGATTCATCATCAAAACTGGCCGATATACCGGGCAATATGTCGGCTAGTGCAGGAGAAAAAGGACGATACTCCACGGGGTCTATCTCCAAAATTGTGTCCTCTTCATCCACGCTCTGATTATAATAATTTCCTGCAGTCCTACAAATTCATTTATAATAAAACATTCTTCTATTTACATTGGAAATTTTTTGGTTCGATTTGTCGAGCCATTTACTTACTTTCTAGGTCTCATCTGATCTCTTAAAAAATCCATCTAAGCACTGTAGATCCGCCCCTCGGAGTCTTCCGGATCTTCAGCCGCTTGCCCTGAAACACTCTTCTTCCTCAGATGTCTGGCGTAGCAATCCCTCAAATGCTTCCACCGTTTCTTTGAGTGCTCCACTGAAAATAGAGATAATCGTACATATATATATTGTAATTTATTATATGTATTAACTAAAGAAATATTCACATGTTTTATTTATAGTAATATACTGTGTAGTATTATTTAATTTATTCAATTTCTTTACTTGATATTTTATGTGCAGCTGAAATTTGTGCCCAAACTTTCAATTTATCACGGACATTTTTATAGCCAGGATGGCTTAAATTATATAGTATGGGTGACCCCTCACATCCTCGATTAATTTTTCGATATCCTGTTTTTTCTTATAAATAAATTACAATATTATATTCTTAGTACCGTAAACAGTAAAAATTAATGTTCTTTTTATTTTTAAATGGAAACAATATTAAACATGTAATCATCACGACATGTATTAATTTTCTCTCCATCATCAAATATTAATAGTAAATAATTAAATTAACTATGTATTAAATAGCACACTATTTTTTAAAACTTACCATTTTCACTGCAAATTTATATTTCCCGCAAAACTAAGCAATTTTTAAAACAGCTGTCAAGGTGTTGCGCGTCTCAAGTAGCGTCAGCAACACCCTTAGCGACACACTGTACCTGCGCTTGCGCAGTTTCATACAGTTCATACAGTTTAGCTTTTGACAGGTTTAGCGACAGCGACCGCGTCTCGCGACAGCGTCCCATTGTAACTCAGCCTTTACTTTCAATACTATCCATATTTCAGTGATGGCTATATTTAGGACTGCATTTACTTTTTTATTATCCTTGCAGACTCCTGAAGGAGACTTATTTAAGTACTAATCTATACAGCATCATCAGTTTATTCAGTAGAAATTTGAGAACTCTTAAAGAATATCTACTGGAAAAGTGCCTTTGAAAATTATATCTTAATTTGATAGACTAGGTGTAATGACAAAAAACTAAAAATTTTCATTGGAAACCCTGCAATGAGTGTGTTAAATTAATTTTCCCTGGCAATCCAAGAAGAAATTCTCCAAAAGTATTGAAACTTTATATCAGCAAATATTTCTTTTATGTTTTTTTTTAAAACAGCTTATACAAATCCATTTCGTTTGCACGCGCTATCTAGGTATTATCTTATATGCAAATGAAACTGGATTGATTCTACTATTTTCTATATCAGATCTTGAATGAAATATATCTCCCATATTTGACTAGAAGCAAATTACACAACGGTAATAATAATACACAATGTCCAAACAAGAATCTTCCTAGCATACTGGCGACAAGCCATAAACATCTCACGTCGAGTCAAATTATTGGCCATCTTTCACTCCTTTATCGTTATGTCAGTAGTTACTATATTGATGATCCTTTTGTAGATTAATCTATATAAAATGTTTTGTTTTTTATTTTTTAATATAGGGGACAAAAAAATCCAAGCACGGTGTCCAAGGCGGTCCATTGTGTTAACCTGATAAAAATAAGAAAAAAACTTTGAAAAAACCTTCCTTTCCTCTAAATGGAGCACATCAGGTATAGGTGAGGTAAGCTTTTCAGCTTTTCCATAGATAACACGGCAGATCCAAACCTATCCAGCTAGCAAAGGACTAGAAGTATTCGGGTGTCTTAGGCTCTCCTTACTGGTAGGACAGACAATCAAGGCTGTTATCATTTTCCATCTCTGTTAGATGAGCATGAAGCGAGTCGGTGATAATGTAGCCGCAGTTTTACATTCCTTTCTTCCAAGACCCCAGAAAAGGCCGATCAAAAAAAAGTTCTGTACACCTACAAGTGCTCAGATGCGCCCATCGCTTGTTGCTGGGAAGTTTAGAGATGTAAAACAACCGATATTTTAACTTCACGATTTATTTAATCCTACAGGTTACACAAATATAAAAATACAATATGCGTCTGACATTTTATCACTCTTAATAATCCAGATCATGTGTCATCACCGTTGCCAGTGAAGCTGACTCCGATGTCTCGCAAACTCACTGAACTCCATTCAGCGTTACGTACTGAGCTGCATTCAGCGTTAGACATTACACACTCTTATAAAATACCTGATGACCGAGGTAGAAACGCCTGTACCGGGTTCTGGTCTGAGGAAGTGAAAACTAGAGCCGGACCTACTCAGCAAGTCAGCCTTCTCATTCCCCATGATCCCTCATGTGCCCGGATACCTACAGTAGGGACATTTTGTTGTGCATTTATAGCTTATCTAAAGACGTCCTGCAATCCCCTCGTAGCTTAGATGTGCCTATTCATTCACTTTTAAAAATATTCTTACTCGTATGGTGAATCTTCGAGCACCCTTCTTATTTCACTGCTCCTTCCAGAAAACTTTCTTACTATTTTTTCAAATTCTTTCAGCTAAGGCTAACTCTTAGTTATAAATTTTATTAGTTTACGTAAGTGACTTTTTCGTAAAGTGTGCTAAAATTAGTTGCTAAGGGAAATTTCAAGTGTCATTTATTCTATCCTAATCAAAACTACACAGTAAAGGCCACAAAGTCGGGACTTTGGCCCAACGATACCGAAATTTAAAAAACTATGTATTTTTAGCCTGTGTAGTATCAAATAAAAACACCCGCTGACTGATTAAGTAGCTTACTTTTACCAAAACCTTCTGTTTTTTTTAGGATATGCGAAAAACCTTTTCTTCAATACAACTTTTTGTTTGGATTGATATTCGGAACCACTCTGTGAAATATTTATATCTCGAATGGAGCGGATGACCTCATTATATTTTCTCAGTTTACGTTTACCTCAATTCAAGCGAAGAAAATTCTATTATGGTCTTGCAGATTTATACTATAAAACTTCAGTAGTTTCGGGAAATTTATATGACTCTTAAGAAACCGATGTTCTTCGTATGCATATTTTCGGTAATTTCTAAATATCGCCGAATTACACAAAAGCAATATGTTCTGCTTCAGATTTTTTTAGTAATTGGAAATAGAAAAATCCGTCGGTATACCTATCGGATTTGGTTTTGTCTGGAGAAGTGCAGAAATAGTTCATAGTCATACAGTTATCATGATTCTATAAAATGATATCGTGAATGTCTAAGACTAAAAATATACACTTCGGATATTTATTTGCAATAGATTAACTCATATCTTCTTTTAATTTCTAATACAGGTGACAATGTCAATAGCATTGTCCCAATAAAAAAGTCTGAAAATTATCATCCATCATCACATCAATGACTTTCACTTTGCTCTGAATTTGAAAAGGATTTTTTCCTCGAAATTATAATGAAAATGCGAATAAAAAAGGACCTAGCTTTTTGACTCCATTCCCCATCATTCCAATAGGAAGCACTTTTAATGCCCGTTCGCACGAATTGGCAATTTATATCAAGTGCCGAGTGCCGACCCGCACTCTGATCCAAATCAGCCCAGCTCCGGAGGAATTAGGGCAGGTGGCTTTTTGCAAGTCATATTCAGCTTTTAGACGTTTATAAATGACACGAATTGGCTGAGACTGCCGATTCAATTTGCAAGTACTTAAGATAGCATCGCTTTTTGCCTTCCCCCTGCTGGGATCACCCGCTGGGCAAAAGTCAAATATGCGACAGAACGGGAGTTGTCAATGGAATGGTAGTGACTAGTTGTAGCTCCCGAGAATGGTACGGGCCGCTGGGAAGACAGCGCACAAATAAAATCACAATAAAATGTTGTATGCAAATAAAACCTTTGTATGTAGATATGGAATTGCATTTACATATTTTTTCCACTCAGTAAGGACGGTGATGTATGTATGTAGGTACTATTTTAAAGAATGTCAAGATGAGCAGAACGCAAGGAGGAGGATTTGAGCTCAGCCAGAAAATATCCCCTTCTGGTGCCCGCATAGGGGTGGAATGTGGAGCAAATTCTTATTCGTATGTCAAATTTGAATAAAGTGAAACCTTAATCATAATAAAGACTCCCTTCCACGATATAAGTACTGTTTGCAACGATTTTTTTTTCTTTTTAGTTCTCCTGCGTACATCTATATGCTACGAAAATTCTTTGTTTGCAGAAAAAAGGAATTTGTAATAAGATTATTACATTGAACGCGAAGGACGTGCATGTTTGTTGAGAAATATTTTGGCTGATGAGGCTACAATTTAAATCTGTATAGAATCTTTACTGTATAATCATGACATAACCCATCGACATTCTTCAAGGACATTTCTTGTCTTTAAATTCGTTTAAATTTTTTGGTTTTTTCTTTATTGTTGTCTGTCATATTGATATTGTTAGAAAAATTGATAATCGATTTTTAATCGATATTTTACTCCTCGGAAATAAGATGATCATTCCATAATAGATTGACCAAAAATCATATCAAGTGTGGTTTGACCATCACCGATTTTCTTGTAATTTTACATACTTGGAGGGTTTGTGAAAACAAAAGTACGAAATACAAATTTTCTTATACGTTGAAGATCAAGAGTAAAAGCCTGCCGCAGATAGCATTAAATAATGTGTTTCGTATCAGTAGGAACCAATATTGTTCGAAATTCGCCTCAAATTGTTCATTCTCATAATTTTGTTTGATATTATATGTGGGGTCAGCTTGCCATTTTTCTTCTGATGTCTAAGGTAGACAAAAACTAGCCGTACTGAAGAGTATTGGCTCCTACTGATACGAAACCCCCTTTTTTTTATTGCTATGTTGAAGATTGCTATGTTGAAGATATTTTGTTGGTCGGTTATAAATGTATGCTGAAGTAAGTAAGAATGGTAGGCGCTCGATAAAGTTATCGAAAAATTTGCCTGCAGTTTCTAATTTAAACCGATCTGTATATGTCCATTAGCTAAACGTAATTGCTTTTAATTCCATTATTTCAATAATTTCTTCCTAAAATCGTCTTAGCCCTAGATATTCGGGACAGTAGACATAATCATTAAAAAAGCAATATACATAACCAGCAGGTTCAAGACGGAATTTATTTGTATTCTCCGGTATATAGCAAAAGCTAAAAAACGTTTTTAATTTGTTATTTCATCACACAACCCATTATATTTTTGGTAACAAGTTTCAAGTCTTGGTTTGGCTCATCAACAGGTCCCAAATAGTGAAATTAAATTTTTGCAGCCCACTGGAGGTGTATACAGGTTCGATTCGTTTCGAATGAATTTGGTTTTTTAAATTTTTTTGAGAAATTTTTTTTTTCTATTTTTTTCAATTGTTTTCATTTTTTCATTTCTTTTCTTTGTTCTATTTTTACATTTGTTTTCAAGTCACTCAATTTCGCTATTGTTTCTAATGTCGCACCTACACTAAACATTTATTTGAACGTTCTTCTTTATCTTGCTTTCGCCCATTTTAATATCAACAACATCTTCATCCAAGTCATTGTTGTACTGGTAGTTTATGAAGCTCTTTCGGCACTCAAAATAAAGTTTTGAACCTAAAATTAACTGCGGAACTTTTTCAGTCATCCAAATTCTTAAATCTGTTCAACTTAGAAAATGCCGTGTTTTTTTTCTTCAAAACGATTACAACACACTTTATTGGGAAAATGAATTGTTGATTCGAACTCCAAGACTGTGTACTATTACATAATCAAATGAATATGGTTAATCAATACTTGTTTCTATTCAACACTTCTTGTTCTTAAACAAATTGGAATTTCGGACAGCTATTTAGCTCGATCGCAAATTTACAAATGTCGGAAATATGTACAGATCTCGTTCCAAAGAGGGATTCATTTCCATTAATCTGATAGTCGAGTGAGTCACTTTCCCTGTATTTAAGAATAAAATCATGATCAGAATCGCTGATTTCACAATGGGCATTAGTTAGGATTTTAAAACTTCCAGAAAACAAAAAAAACAGTTTTTCTTTAATTTGTATAGCTGAAAAAATCTGAAAGTTTTGGGCATATTAAGGTAGTGTTAATAAAAGGTTTCCCACCAAAAATGGGAATTTTTTTCCTTATTAACATTTGTAACAATTTTTTTTTTTAAGTGACTCACCCTTTATGAACTCAACTAGGTTGTTTGGGTGTATATAACTTCAACAATTTATGTAATAAGATGTATTTTTTATTTACATGTAAATATTTTACAGTATTAAGTTAGTCTGTTAAAACATTTTGAATCTAGGTTACATTTTTAACAAATTTTTGACAGTTCAGGCATAATTTTTTACTCATTTACATCTCCTGTGAGAGCTTCTTTTTGTTCTTCCTCAACGGTTGGCCAAGTTGCGATGTCATAATAAAACTCTTGGTGTTCATGAGGGATGTATACGATGATTTTCTTAATATCTTCCATTTTTTCAGAAGAGATGGGTACTTTCCCGTGGTATTTTACTGCTAGTTCAGGAATGTTTCTTTCATGCCGGTTTTTTGCAAGTACAAACGTTTGGTCTAAAACGGCGTTGTCTATAAAGGGACAAGCTTTCACTGCACCTGGGTGATCACATCATATAAGGGGATGTTCGGAAGGATACTTTTCAGTTATTTGACACAGCTCTGCCTAGAGTTTCATTTGAATTACAAGTTTTCTTGAATAATTCGGGCCACCACGTACTAAAACTAGAGATACTTCCAGTTTTTACATCAACTAGGATGAATCTTGATGAGATTTCTTTTATCAATTTAGAAACTTCTTGGGGAACATACAGCCTATCATATTTTTTTGAGTTTTCTTTTTAGAACCCCAAAATCTCGGCCGCATGGGGAAAAAGAGTGACCTCTAAGAGGGAAATAGTGAATGATCTTTGAAAATCTACCTTTCATAACCAGGCTTAAAAACATTCGTATGATTGTATTGTTTTTGTTTTGACCTGAGCAGCCATCGCTAAAAACATACAGTTCCTGAACAGAATCAGGAATAGTTTTTATAAAATTTGTCAGAAAAGATCAAACTTCATCAGGACTCTTTTTTGCTATACCTTCATGAGTAGATGTGTTGTTGGCTAGATTGTGAATGCAGAATGTATTGAGAAAATATCTTGCACGGGAATTTTAGATAGATATATTACTTGCATATAATCAAAATGTATTGCTAAGTTGTCATTTCTTTTTTGAGATAACTTAGTTATTTCTGTAAGTTTATTGTAAAACTTTCTGCTTCGCCTCTTGTGAACCAACAACTCTGCAGCCACTGCTCTTTTAACATTATCTGCGAGATGGGGACTTCTTAATTTGGAACCTAACTCCTCACACTTACAACAGGTATCGATTTGTGGCCTACCAAATCTTAAAGAAAAGTTTTCCTTAAAGTACTTATTGTATAACTCATACTTTACATTCAGTTCTGGGTAAATTTTTACAAAGAGTTCAGTTTGACATTAAGTCGAGCATCTAAATAGTAGCACAATTTACCGGAATAGTGAGTTTTCTTTTGAGGGAAAGATTCTATATGTGATTTGATTTTCTCACAAACATCAAAGATGATAACATTTCCCTGTACTTTTTTCCTCGTTTGTCATCTGGAACCTCTCCTTTTTTTAACAGATCGCATATTCTCCTTATACGCTTTTCGGTTATTCTATGCAAGCTTATAAAAACTATTTTGCATACTTCATGTTGGTGTGGCCCAAGGGACTTTGGAAACACTGCCAGCCAAAGTCAATGGAGGATGGGCTTGGCAAGGAAGGCAGAACATCTGCGCCTTCACTGGAACTTAGGTAAGTGACGTAAAGGTCCCTTCAGGACTGGGTGAGTGCAAGTTTTTGTATGCAGGCATGATATTTTTTTTGATTATGGTTGGTGACAGCGGCAGGTTTCCTTTCGGAACCCCCCCCCCCCACACTCTCCGCTCCCTTAGCCGAGGTGCTAGCATGCCGCCCTGCACTAACGCTGTTACCTAGTGATCTGTCAGCTCATGCTGGCAGTTTGGACTTCACGTCCTAACCAATCACTCTCATCATACTTCCATAACAAAAATTGATATTTAAAGTTAAACTGCCTATCTTTGGGTTCGATTCGTCTTTCTTGGCCTCCTGTGTTTCATATTTCGTAAAGTCAGAAGACATTTTTTTTGTTTTATAGCAAGAAAATAAGTGCAAAATGTCCATTTTGTTAACATCACTGAATTTATCGAAACATTTCTTCTTACAGTTGCAATTTTCACCTATTTAAGGATTAGGTATCAGCCTACCTTTGGAATTAGTGTAGGACTTACCTTCCACTCTAGCTATTTTTTTGACATTGTGGTAGTAGGCACTCCCGTTTCTTACACCTTTCTTTCCTTTAGTTCCTGTATCACTACTACAATCTACAGGGTTTTCTTCGTCTTCAGAAGTACTCATCTCTGAGGTTAGGCCTAGAGCATATACAAATGTTTGGAGTCACTTACTAAATAAATTAGTGTTACACTTATTATAATATAATATCATAAATAAGTATTACAATTATTATCATAGTAATGAGGAAAGAAGTTTTTTACACAAAATTAGTTTTAAAATTCTTACAAATTAATAAGCTTTAAAACGGTACTGAATCACTTTAACATAAACCCACAACAGAAATAATATCAACAAACTCTGCTAAGAATGAGCTGCTCGCGTTGATTTCAGAAAGGGCAGCAGTCACGGACTCGTGCCTTTTTTGAACTACATGTACAAAACTATCGCTCGCCTTAGCAACATAAAGACTGTGCGGACTGACGGATGCCCTTTGTCATCCCATTACCCTTAAAAAGCAAAAAAACACTGCTAACTCAATTTCATCAAAAATGTGACTCATTTCCTTTATGAAATCAGCGATTCTAAGTCAGAAAATATCTATAGAATCTTAAACTTCTGCTGAATTAATTAAAAAAGAAACCCCCGAGAAGTACTTCCCAAGCTATAGAAACACATATGTATGCGTATTAGTCCAATTCTCTAAAATGTTTTGTATTGATTCTTATGGAAAGTGACTAGACATTGATTTATATATGCCATATGTAAGTCCAAACTGGTATCCATTCAGGACAATAGTCTTCCGGTAATATTACGCTGGGCTTCTTTCCTTCCCTTACTATATACCTTAATTAACAAAGTAATAAAATAATTTTGATTACTCTTAATAATTCTAATCGTTATAATAATTTGATGTGTGTATATGTGGCCGTAGTCCGCATCTGCAAGAAGATTCATTCCATTTCATGAGACCATTTACATATACAATTATCACTCAACTGAGAGTTTTGTTTGAAGAAATTGGTATAGTTAAATTTTTTAAAACATTTTGTTAAGTATGGTATACAAATTTTATTACGGTTGGAAAGATATGAAAGAAAGATCATCAGGACATTTTATCTTGATTTTCATCTAAGGTATAACAAATTGGCTTAAGAAATTATAAGTATTTCTTTATCCATTATTAGAAATTATTATTGAACTATATTTATGTATCACGTATGGAAAATTTAGCTTGGTATTTAAATTATTTTGCTATTACTCTGTGTGCGTTACCAAATACACTGAGTATTCTGAAAAATACCCCGAAAAACCAAAAGTAATTTCAGGGTATTATACATATCCCCAAAAATGGTGGGTAATTGCAATTACCATGAAAACAGCGCCAACTGCGAGTCGCTAGAAATGTAAAAATTGAATAAGCACAAATCCGAGAAAGGCAGTGACAAATCACAACAAAAATAGAAATGAAAAGTGATAATTTCCAAATTATCATCTGCATCGATAGCTGGCGCTTCACTTGAATTAATGCAAAACATTCTTACTAATCATCAGACATTCGGTTCATCATTCAAAATACGCCGATTTATGTGTATCAGTGCTCTCCAACCCAATAAGTAATTCAATTAGCCTGAAGTAAATACCCAGTTACGTCTACCCTATATGTATCACAAGGATTAGTTAGTCAAAATTGTCCAACTAATTCAAAGTACCTACTCTGCTGGCTCTCTTCGAAATTGAATTTAATCCATCTAACGGGTACAATTTAATCTATTTAAGAGTTAGTAGAAATTTCCTTCCGCAAATCTTTACTTCATCTTTCCATTTTCAATATTACCACTGGACCTGGTGCCCATCGGGATACTCTTCCCCTTACACCGAGAAAGAGAATTCAGAGCGGTTTGCACTTCTATACCAGTTTGCAGGTGTGTCTAAAAGATTTTTATAAGGCCTTGACAGCCGCTTGGTGTCCGAGCAGCTAACAATCTCCTTGTTCTCAGTGCCTGAGTTGAAGAGATACTCAAGGTAGGCCTTGACTACCACCTGTGATGTAGTTTTCAAGGTGTATGGCCATTTCAACATGAGGAACCTTACAGAAAACGCTTGTTTCCGTGTTTTCTTCCAATTTTGAGCTAATCTGTGATAATAATAGGGTTTATTTGCTCAAGACGGATTGTGATTCCCGTTCTAACCTAAGTGAATTTTCATTTTGAGGTTGCCTTTTAGTACAGTCTCGAGGAAGTGATCGTTGTCCCAGTCGATGTCAGGTGTGATTAGCTGCGCAAATGGAAAGATGGATTCCTGGAACTATTGTTCCAGGGAGAATTCAGCTCTAGTTGAAATGCAGTGATGTTATTTGCACGCGGTGTTTGTTAAAGATAACCTTGAGAATCCGAGTGCTAATTAATTTGAGTGTGCCTCTTACATGAAGGAGGCACTGTGTTTGAATATTTTTCAATATCCTCCGATGACTGGCGAAATCCATTGCTTTCTACCACCTTACTGAGCGTAGACTAGCATGGGTCTGATAATGTTAGCGAATATCCATAGAATCATCCGCGATTTGAGGCCTCACTTTTTGCCTATAGTTTTGCGATACGTTGTGATAAAGCTTTTTTCATTCTATCCTCTAGGTGTAGTTTCCAGTTCAACTTTTTATCTAAATAATGCAGAGGACTGGTTCCATGTGGGAGTGTTACTTTTCTTAATGAAAAGGTAGAGATCAGTTTTCAATGGATTTTTGCACAATCCGAAATCATTGGCCAAGTCTACGACTAGTCGGATCGCGTTTTGCACCAGTCCACAAGTTCAGACTCATAACTACCGGTAACCAAGGACACCATGTCGTCTGTGTAGCATACCGCTTTTAACCCCATCCGTATGAATGTTAGCCCAAGATCATCCACATAGATAAGATACTACCTTGAGGGATGCCCCTATGGACCCATTTCACTCTTCTAACCCTACCCAAATCGTCAAAATCAGTTCTATTTGTCTACATATGTGCGCTGCAGAAGTACATTACTGAAAGCGCCGTCTACATCGATGAAAACAGCCAGAGGAGGGTCTTTTCAACTGAGTGAATAACTTCGTGAGGGCCCACCTTAACTGACCTTCCTTTTAATTATGCTTGCTAAATTTGTGACAATCTGTGTCTAGGAATGGAGCATCTCACTTCTCACTCGCATGGGCGTTCGAGTAGTTTGAATATGAAAGACGTCAAGATTTTTGCATATATGCCTTGGCGTTGAGTACTTAATTAACCCGACCAGTTTAGGTATAAGCACAGTCCTGACCCTTTGCTGAAGAGGTGCCTTAGATTGCCTATTAATAAGTTACTCGAGTTATGAAGTAGGGTAAGAAAAATTGCGTCTTTTCCTGGTAACTTAAACGGTTTGACCCAATTCACTGCTGATTTTACCGATTCAACCGTAATGAAAGCCACGCCGCTATCCTTGGAAACAGTTTCATAATGAAAAGCCTTTGTTCGAAGAGACGGTGTCGGGGCTTTTTTCGTGCAACAGGATTCCAAAAGATTCCCCGAAAGAAGAGGCCTGCACTCAGTCACTCTTTGTGAGCAGTTAGGGTTGTTTGGGTATCTTTGACAGAAATCGTTTGAGCATTGACATTTCACTTGCATCATCCACATTCTCACAGAAGATTTGCCAAGATTTTCGTTTGTATCTACGGATTGGGTATTTATAATGGCGGAAAGTGTTCCCATAAGGCTGCCACTAGCCAGTGCTCAGCCTTTTAATTTTTTTGTAACAGCAATCACACACGCGCGGGTCTGCTCTGAACTGTATAAGTGTCATACGTAGAATAAATGTAACGCTGAAGTTGCAAGAAAATACATTGTGTGAGAATTTTGAATTTTGCAAGTTAACTAGAAAAAAATTGAGACAGACGTTAGAAAAGCAAGAAAAAATTATTAAAGTTACATGCGAGTGTGAGCTGCATAATGTTGTGATAGTAATCGGTGCTGCAGAGATATAGATTACTGCATGCAAATGCAAGCCTCGTTTTCAAGGAAATATAGAAAGCATTGGTATTATTTATGCGGGCACGGAGAAAACCGACATTGCTCCATTACCTGGTTGATTATCTGATACTCTACTCTATTACCGATTCGAAAACTGTTGAGAATTTAATAGATCTAGTTTTCAACCACCACAAACGTAAAACTCAGAATCCTTTTATACCGAATACAACCAAGTTAATTATAGATAAAGCTAAGGCTATATTTAAAGGTAAGAATAATAATAATATTGTTCTCGCCTAGATAATTGTCAAACGCGAGATTTGTGGATGCTGCAACATAAAATTCGAAGGTATTTAAAAGCTATGAATAAAAGCTAGTTGAATATTGTTACCTGTGTACCTGTATGTTATTTGCTAAGCTGTGTCGTCCACAAATTGCCAGCCAATTACTTGAGGGATGCTGGAAAGGAACTGTTTTATTTTTATATAAATACACTTACCTCGGTCCTGTTACGAATTTACCCCTTGTGTTTCAAAGTAAAAAACCAAATATCCTTTCCATGATCCCCCTGATATAGCCCTACATAAGTGAAATGAATGGTATTTATGTATTTGGATTTGAGAGAATCTTAGCATCTGAAATAGCCAGAATTGCTACCGTATCCATCTGTTTGCGGTGGCTCCAATGTAGGATTGATAGACCGATCCGTTGTCTTAAAGAGAATATTTGTAATTTGTGTTTCATGTTAATGTTTTTTTTTTTTTATCTCAAACTTCTACGTTAATTTACTATGCGAAGATGATGTGAATGAAAAGATAAGCGACAGTATCTTAAGTGAGGCGAAATTTGTGTGCAGCAGTAGGTACTTAGTCTCATTTACAACTATGAACACAAGATTTATACTTACCGAGCCCCGATTTCTTCACTCTTATTCCAAGGAAGTCTCCTAATACAACAAATAATTCGATTAAGAGCAAAGCAGGCTCACTTAATCAGGATTCCGTACCAGAACTTTATCAAAGAACAATCGATCGACCGAATTTAAGTATATTTAAATCTGATCCAAATTTGCTTATGATAACTGAATAATATTCAAACAGACGATGCAAGAGTATTTTTATAAGATTAAGTCTTAGAGTTTTCTTATAAGTTAACACAAAAAATATTTTTCTGTATCTTTATAATCAATTCACGCAAAAATGTTGAATATGTTTTTATTTAATCCTTGCAAGTAACTCTTTCAAACCGCAAGATACAAAAAAAAATTACAATTATGACAATTATTACAATGAATCCGGTCGAAGATCCCACAAAATCATTTCTTCTAAATTTAAAATGCAATTCATTGATAATTTTATTATTTTCAATCTGTTTCAAGTGGATGTCTGACACATTAATTATTTCAGGTAAATTTTCCAATGTTACATAATTATGTAAAATTATATTTTCTGTGTATTCTTTGAAATTATTGTAATATATGTATTTGTTCTCTAATTCTTACTTCGCATTGGTTACGTAGTTGCCATTTAATATATACTTTTGATTATTACATGTATTATTCATTTCAAAATTGTTAGCATTACAGATTATTATTAAACCTTTCTTTAATTCATTTACATATCCATCTGGACTTTTTCTCATCGTGCAATATTTGAAAGTTTTGCTCATAACTAAATTATTTATACATATATCTTCCTTAACTAAAGAATCATTCCGTGTTTTTCAAATATATTTTTGTTATATTTAAGTATTTCTCTCGATTCGATGTTTATTTCTTTACCTTCTTGATTTAGGATTGGTAAAATATAAAAGGTTTGGCATAATTCATTTGAAAAACTAGGGATGTTAATGACAAATATTAATTTATGTGTGTTTCCGAATAGGGCAAGTTTTAGAAATTCTAGCTTTTCAGCAGTGATACCAAATTCTTTAATTTTTCCTTTAGGATAATAAATTGAGTGTATTCTAACTCTGAGTATATACCTACCGTAACCTTGTTTTTCATAAGTCTCCTTAAGACATCGTTCAGATAGTTCGAATTTTCCAATCCTTTTTCAAATATAAAATCTTCCTGTTTCCGTTTATAGTTTGAATTTCCTGACCTTTCGTTCTCACTAATCGAAGCTGTGTTCTGTACTTATTGACTATCTCCTCTCTAATTCCACTATGAATTGTAGCCTGAACGGTTTCAAGTTCTCTGTTATTAATTTCCTGTTCATCTATGTTTATTCTGCTTAAGAAGTCAGCAACTTGATTTTCGTTTCCCTTCACATACTCAATTTCATAACAAAACTCATTTAATTTAATTTTCCACCTTTGTAATTTGCTGTTGGGTTCTTTTAAACTACTTAGCCATACCAGTGGCCTATGAAGAAGTTTGTTCCATAAAGGTAGGCCTATTTCGTCGACCAGACGATTACAAGTAATTCTTTTTCAATCATACTGTAATTCCTGTCATGTTCATTTGGTGTCCTACTAGCGTAATAAATAGGGTGTCCATCCTGTGATAGGACCGCTCCTATTGCCAATTGGCTGGCCGCCTGTAGTCAGTACAAATATAGAAGTAATGACTTCATGGGTAATTTTAACTTTTCCTGATAAGGTTAACAAATTTACTGATTTATCTAATTTAAATCGTTTTTTGTTAGGGAATAAAAATCTACTTGATCAACTTCCATGGGTTCAGGTTGTGCTGTATATGGTGCACCATTGTTTTGAAATCTTTGTACATTTTGTTTGGGCAAAATTTCCACTTTGGTTATTTCTTTGGATAAAATTTCCACTTTGATGATTTCTTTGGATAAAATCTTCACTTTGATTATTTCTTTGATTGAAATTATATTTATTTTGGTAATTTAGGAAAGGTCTGTTATTAGGATAATTCGTATGAGAATAATTATTAAATTGATTCTGATTTCTTTCAAATTGATTCTGATTTCTTTGAAATTGATTTTGACTTCTTTGAAATTGATTTTGATTTCTTGAGGATTCATAATTTTCATATTTAATTCCAAAGCTTTCATTATTTTTATTTTCAAATTTTCTTTTACGATTGGAACTTAATTCGATTAAATTATATGCTTCTCGCAATGTTCCCACTTCTTTCATTTTTACTAAAAAGTTCTGATATTCAGGTAAAGAATCACAAAATTTACTTAAAATAAACTGTTCATTTCTTTCAGGTCTGAATTCTAAGGGTTTACTATTATCTAATTGATATTTTAAATTTATTCTATCCAATAAAACACTTAATTTTTTATAATGAGAATGTATATCATTGAATTTTATTTCGTTTACCTTTCTAATTATGTGGTTATATTTTTCTGGTACTCCAAAAGTTTGCTTTAGTCGTTTTTTTACGTTTTCCCATGTTTTATTCTCCAGTTTTCGAATTTCTTGCAGAGCTTCTCCTTGTATCTTGTTCGATATGAAAACTCTGAGTAAGTAATTTTGTTGAGATGCGTCTGCTGCTACTAGTCCTGAGATGGTTTCAGCTTCAGATATAAAGTTCGCTAAGTCGAAACTGTTGTCGCCTCTAAATTCTGGTACCGCCCTTGCCTCTGATACAAAGTCCTTAAACGTGAGTGCCATTTTGCCGTATTCTGATTGTACTCCAATTAATTGATAAAGATGAATTCCTTCCAATGACTTGGTTTTGCCACAAGTAGACGATTGGCTCTTGGACTTCTTTTTATTCAAGTTCGGTTAAGGATTCATGCAATGGTTATCGATACTGTGTCGAAAAATATATACATGTATTTATATATTTTTTTTATCACTTTCTTTTGAATTTCTTTGAATTCGTACATAGCTTAACGTGAACTTCACTACATACATCTTGTCCTCTGCTTACATTTCTCTATATGAATTTCGGATTGGGGATTCTTCGCATGACATAAGACGCGCGATAAACCTGTCACGGACGAACATTTTTATAAATAATTTTAATTTCGTATTGGAATTCGGGCTGGAGGGCCTTTTTTGGCCCTTTCTGTGCAAGTATAAAATAAGCTATCGACACACCCCTACAACTATATATAGTTAAAAAGTAGGTAAAAATCTTATTATTTAGCTGTTGAATCTATTCTATAGTTTTATGTTTGTGAGACAACTATAACAAAGATGATATTTTTTGCAATGTAATCTTGTAACGGGGATAGAGAAAAGGCTTGCAACTAAATTTGATAGCTACTAACACTTTCAATTTATATAAAGTTAGACGAGAGAATTAAAAATTCAACAATATAGTTGCGCTTTGTAAAACATGTTCTGTAATGGAAACTTCTATATAATTCTTTAAAACATTTTAGAAAAATATAAATCAAATAAAATTTGTGTGAATATGTCAATGGAGGGTTACCTCTTGGATTTGAAAGGGAGCTTTATATATTATGATACAGTTTGATGTGTTGAATGTGGATTTATAGTTAAAATTTGTTACCAATATTACTTAGAGGACAAAAGCCTTATAGTTGGGACTAATCTAAAATACATAAAAAATTAGTCCACGACTACTACCACGCTCTCAGCATCTAAAAACATAGGTGTTTAAATATACAGAGATTGGGCTTGCTGCCAATCTGACTGACAGTTGCTGACTTGACAGAACAAAATGTCTGAAATGCCCAATTTCTTCGTTCCTCTTGTAGAATAGAAATTGTACGCATTCATAAACTAAAACCGTGGTGCGAAATCTGTAAATTCGTCACCTGTAATTAGAAAAGACGAGTTGATCTTCCTACGTTTATGCACTAGTGCAGCATCCTATAAGCTGATACTAGTGTAAACGTCTCTCTTGTGCAATATCAACTCAAAGGCACTGAAACTGCAGTGTGTGGGCCCAAGCAAAGTGATTGAAAATAAATCCAACTGAAGCTGCAACTCTAGAGAAGTGTAGCTTCCAATAAGCTACCACGATACCTATGGCTGTTGTCCGCTGTCAATCAACGTAGAAAATTAAAAATTCAAAACGATGTCGAGACACTATCACATTTAGGTGGCGGTAGTGTAGCGGTAAATGTAAATTATCGTTTGGTTTCTCATTTATTACTGACTGCCTTTATTCTTTGAATATTTCTTCTACTCTATTAAAAATAATTAATTACTAGATAAACTATTTCAAATTCTAATCTAATCTGCAATTCTCTAATTTTATTAATCCAAGTCTACATCTGCGTTAATGATACTTCAAGTTCTGCTCAAATATCTTAATGCTAATAACTAATTCAAATCACAATTTAATTTTTTTTTTATTCCTTACTACTTAGTCCAAGGATTTGTCAATTATAGATTAAATGAACACGTAGTGTGAAGCTGACCATTAAAGACGGAATTTGACACTGTGTATAGGTTAATTAATTTATTATTTTTCTTTATTAAATGTGTTACTCCTAGATAAAGCTAAATTGTTCTGTGATTTCTATTTAGTGTAACCAACATCCCAACTAGCATGCGTTCATACTTTATGGACAATCACCTTTCCCAATGATTTATCTAGATAAAAATAAATATAAGTTGCGCGACAAATGCGAAATATACGCGTTGAAATTTTACCCAAAAAATTGTAAAATTTAAAAACTGGGAAAATTGAAATAATTAAAACAAAAAGAAAAATAAAATTAAATAAAAATTGAAGCGAATTGAAAACTATACAAAAAAATTGTATGCATAAAAAAAAATGTATATTTTTTACTATTAATGAAATTGAACTTTAATTTTGAAAAATGAACTATTTTAATGTTAATCATTGAGACCTTTTGAAAAATATTGCAAGCCTTATATACTGTGAGCTTTCGGCAGCTGTATCTCTTTTAACAATTTGATGAAAAAGAAGAACGATTGACAAAATGTCCCCCTTTTATAGAGAAATTTATTCCATTTTCGACATTTATAAAGTGAAATATTCGAAATTTTCACTTTAAATGACAAAAGATTCTTCCTGTCAATCGATAGCAAATTAATTGAGGTACATTTTGATAATTTTCTCTTGAAAATTGACTGAAAATTCGATGATTTTAATCAATTTTTGTAATTTTTGGAACATTTGCTATAAAATCCCGATTCGCTAAGTTTTATTTCGATGTAGTAGATTTTCCTGTCATTTTGTAAAAAATTTTTGTCTTCTTCGCACTGCAAGTTTCTTTCACACTCATTGTGGTAAATGTGTTATTAAAAAATCGCGTTTCCCGTCGAAAATATTGCGAAACGAATGCGGCCATCGCATTCACGGTTCGATTCTACGTGATTTCGATATGTCAAACGTCCCGAAATTATAAAGTTTGACGTGTTTTGACACTTTCGCGCGCAAGTGTCAAGTGTTATTTCTAAGTCTTTTTAAGTGTTTTTAGCTGTTTTTCATGTGTTTTCCTTCACTGAGGATATTCTTCATCAACAGGTAAGCATCTTTGCTTATTGATTTTGTTAAATTTGATGTTGTTAATTTTGTGAATTTGTGACAAATGTGGCAAATATCAGATAAGTGCTTTCGTGGCATTTTTTACCTTGTTTGTCCACAAGTATTTAGCATAATTATAATAATCATGCAGTTTGATATGTAAACTAATGTTTTATGTTGCATTGTATACATGAAACATAAAGTTACATATGTTTTTCAACAATTCCTCGATTGCATGGAATTGTTGTTGTAGAAAGTATACATACATACATACATTTTTTCAGCACAATAGGCCGCTATGGCCTCCATGCTTGGGATATGGTCTCTTGTCCCCCTGCCTTTAAAATGAAAAAAAAACATACATACAGTCATGCTCTTGACTGGTGTGTTTATGTTTTTATCTTGTGGCAAATAGTGTTTGATTTCAATTCTTAATATATATTTCATATTAATCCATTTTCTTTTATTTAATTTCAGATTTTTGTTGGAATCTTTTCTACCTGTGAAGACTCCAGGTAGAGGTAATTTTTTATGTATCAACTGTGTATATTTATATTTGCTTTCTCCCCTTTTCTTTTAGATTCGCTGATCAATAGATGTAAGTAACTATATTCATGGTTGCTTGTGGTATTTACATAAGTATAGCTGTTAATGACTATTATATACATAGTTACTGATAACCATAATTATAGCTGCATTAATAAAACTTACTTAGAAGTCATATCAGTGTACTCAGTGGAGTCGGATCGTTGTGAAGTGAAATGTAAAGGTAAAAAAACTCATTTTAGTAATTAAATTCTTGTACACTAGTAAGTAGGAACTGTCCAAATTATTGAAGTAAAGTGATATATTGCAAATAAAATTGTTTTTTTCAGACATATGTACCTACATAGCATACAATATTTGCACTTGCACTTCAGAATACATCAAACAATTGCTAGCAGTACGTGAAAAGATGGATATAAATTTGTAAATAAAATTAGCTTAATTCTTTAATATAAACAATTTAATTTAATTTTTGTAGTACATAGATATGAAAAAGAATCAGTTTTTCAGTTTTGAAGACAAAGCTTTCGATTCTCTACGTGATGAAGCTTTCAACAGAAACAAATCTTTACAAAATATTTTATCATTCATCAATCAAGAGGCTACTGGTAACCATATCAAATAGCTTTATTAAAATTTGTATAATAGTTTTTGGTTAATAGCAGTAAATAAAAAAATACGGGTCTCTCATTACTGCTCTAAGTTGTAAATAATTCTCAGAAAAAAAGAGAACAAAACCTAACTAAAGCCGATAACAATTGAAGTACTGGAGTCTTTTTCACAATAAGATAAAAACGTGTTCATAATTTAATTTAAAGATAAATTAATAATTTTCGAATACTAATCTAATTTTATTTGTAATTAGCAGACTGACCAAGAAGTTATATAACTATGAACTGAAATGAAATTCCAAAGGAAAAAACTTCAATTTAACCAAAACTGATATTAATTGATTCTTAATTATATTTAACAGTAGAAACGGAATTATTATATCTCTTTAAAAAAATCGGAAATAATTTTATCAATTGAAATAAGCTCTAACAGTTATATTTTTATTTGCGTAGTAACTAAAATATGCCATTAATGAATGTTGTTAATTACGAGGTAAAAAAAAAATGATTGCTAGATCCTAATGTGATGTCTAAAATAAGAGACGGTACCAACTATAATAAATGAATGCGAGTATAAAAGTAGTTGGTATTGGCTACACTTTAGACGCAATCAACTTTAAAACAGTTGATACAACTATATATATAGCTAAACACAATTGCATAATAGCCGCAACCAACAGAATAATTAGTGGCAGACATTAACAATACAGTTTTGACATCAAATTTATTTTGTCGCTCGAAACTATATTGTTGTCAATATATAGACGTGAAATCTAAAAGCGTTGTAACAGATATAGTTATGAAAATTATAAACCATGTAATAGCATATAGATTTTACAACTAATTATATGCTAATAGTCTAGGTGTCTAGTTTTTATGGCTGTTTGAAATTATAATCGTGGCATATAGATTATTCTTTCAGTGTAAGGAACTATATCATTCGAGAGCTCCAAATGAAGCTTAGAATTTGTGGGGGCATTTGAAAAAGTCTGGGAGGAGAACGTTTCGATGTGGAGCACTTATTACAAATCAGATGGACTTCTGCTCCAGACATGATCTTTTTATCCCAGCATAATATTAAAAAGCTACAAAATTAGATAGAGTGCGAAATCGACACCCCCACCCATATACAGCTTTAGAATTTATTCAATGAAAGCTCTAGTAGGGGTATAAATTAATTCTGAAAACGCTACGTTTTTTTCAGCGTACCATAGGAATTTATTTACATACATTTATGTACATTTTTATTTTGTAGGAGATAATGGGGCGTTTCATACAGAGAGTTCCCGCCTGCATTTAGTACTGCCAGACAAGAACAACATTTCGACATTTTATACAATATTCTGAGAATATTTTAATGCAAACTGGTTTGTAATTTATGCTAGATTGGAGTTTTCCATTTTGTCAAGGGAAGCAGTGCTTCCTTTGCTTCCAACCCGGAATCGTCCCTGATTTTACTCGTATTCATTAAGAATACGGAAAGAATTATTTTTGGCTCTCTTAGAAATCCAAATAAAATAGCACAGGCTGATTTTACAAATTTAAGCACATGTCAACCAATATGGCAGCAGTGAAGGATGAGCAGCTAGCGCAGGTACCGTAGCTGCAAAAGCTGTTGTAGTAGAGCTTCAAAAAATTATAAAAGACTGTGATTGCGCAAAGCTGGAAATCTTCAACGTAGATGAGATGAGTCTATTTTTCAAAAAGATTTCATCCAGAACTTTTATTACCAAAGGGGAAAAATCTATATCTTTGAATTTAAAGCTACTAAAGAGAGAATTATTCTGTTGCTCAGAGTTAATGCAACTGGCGATTGCAAACTAAAGCCTATGACTTTTTTTATACATCTGAGAATTCTAGCACACTGAAAAATTATTCAAAATCTTTCTTTCCAGTACATTACAAGTCCAATATAAAAGCCTAAATGACCAGTAAATTATTTATAACATGGTTTACTGATAATTTCAAATATACAAATGAGGTTTACTGCAAACAAAATAATATTAAATTAAAAATCCTGCGGCTGGTGGACAATGTTTCAAGCCAGCCAAGGTATGGCCTGGGTAGTTTAACTTTTAAATCTTGCCTCTGGTCAGTGATCCTTGACAGTACTCTCATCCGGTGTTATTAGCACCTTATTCCTTACCAGTAGCTTAACTAACCTTAACTAAATGAATATAATGAAACATTGCAATGTCTCGCAATCACGAGTATTAGCTGTGGCGGCATTAAAAATACACATGCAACAGTACGTAATGGACCAAAAGCATGCTAATCGTCGCGTGGAAGGAAGAAGAAGCAGCAGCGATGATACAACAAAAATTACAAGCTGAGGAACGTGACATTAGCTTCAACTCTTAGCCAAATTAGGACCCACATGCTCGCTGTCGCCATCAGCAGAGCTATTTGCATATTTCATATATTTTCAGCTGAATGTTGGAGGTCACACCAATTGCCCATATAAATAATTTTTATAAAAAGTATGTGTGAATTGTATGGTGGCAAGATAACTCATTGCGCTTTGAAATTGGGTGATTGTTCTCCCTGTTTTGCCTGGCAGCATATGGATAAACCAAGTGGAAATTACATGAAGGAGATTTCTCGTCTAACAGACTGAAATTTATTGAAATTAATTTGAATTTTAAGTGCAAAAAAATTATTGAACTTTTTGACCCAGCGATCAGAGAGGTCTCATCTCTGATCGCCTACCATAGAAGTTCAATGTTGGAGGTTTATGATAGGCGATCAGAGATAACCATACCGATGAGACCTCTCTGATCGCTGGGTCGTAAAGTTCAATAATTTGTTTGCACTTAAAATGCATTTTTTAAATTTATTGAAATTATTTTCAATAAATTTCAGTCTGTTAGACGAGAAATCTCCTTCATGTTATTTCAATTATGGCTAGCTTCACAATCCAGTTTAAACCAAGATTTAGTTTAAACGATCCTCCAAGTTTACACGTAGTTTAAACCAAATCGGGTTTCACAGTGCATTTCTTTCAGTAACGTTGTTAGTACTGATTAAATTGTGAACTAAATTATTTTTTCTATCATTCAATATGACAATCGGAAAAAGTAAGCAGACCAGATGTTAAAAAATAAAAAATATGAAGTTATATTGACTAATTTTAAGTATGCCACCATCCAAAATGCCTATAAACTTTAGTAGAAGTAAAGTTGTGCTATTGCTTTCCCTAGTGCATAAAAAGTTCATATAGTAGAGTGCAAAGTTCTTTATTTAAACGGAATCTAGCATAAAACTCAACGTCGTAGCACTAATGAAAATGATTTGGCCGAATTAATTACTCTGTCGGTCGTCGACAGAGTTTTCAATTTAACTCAAAAAGATTTTGTTCATCCCCAAAAATGTCTAAATCTGAATCCATGATAAAACTATTTTCTTTATACAAACAAACAATGGTACTGTCAAAATAAAATGTCACACATTTCAAATACTTTTATCATGAGTTTAAATCGACGGATGGCACGGTTTAAAACTCTAACTTAAACTGGGGATTAAACCAAATTGTGAAACCCATTCGTCGAGTTTAATCTAAATATTTGGTTTAAGCTCAGACTGTGAAACTGACCATTAGTAGCTCGGAGTTCACCTAAAGCTATAGGAGTAATTATTGTTGTTATTTAAAAGTTGCTAAACTAAGTTATCTCTCATCTGAATTTCTATTTTTTTGCAACTCTTAATACCTTTTAAGTGGTGATTTCTGTCATTTTGCACATTGGACATGTTTAACTTTTGCATAAAAGCCAAAAATACCTAAAATTGTTTGCCCAAAATCATAGCACGTGCAGCTTAAATAGGTATGGAAGACGGACATATGTAACCTTAAATTTCAATACAATTACACTACAAACCTTTCAGAAACTGGTGACAATGTTTGCACAAAAGGAGCTACTGTTTGAATTGTCAGTACACACCTACGAACGCGGCTGTAGTCGGTTCGATGTTTAATTTGGCTAACCACCACTACCTTTTTCGCTCATGCATAGTGACACATTGTTATGTAGGTGAACTTTATTTATACCACACCGACCAAGTACAACGTTATTCAATTCTCCAGTGCAGAATTGCCCCTTTGATGTCCTAATTTACTTATTTTGCGGAAGCATGCTGACATATTATAGGCAACCACACATCATAATATGATACGTGCGGGAGTGATATAACACGACAACCGTGGGTTCCTGTTTGATCCCTTTTATCATTTTTTAATAAAATATCTCCGAGTTTCTGTTTCGCTTAAGACTATCCATGTGGGCCCGTCATCTGTTAAATTCTGAAAGAACGTGCTTTATTAGACCTATTAAATTCGCAACAGCAGAGAAAATTCAAGTACCCGTTCCCATTGATTAACAGAAAAGGAACTTTGTAGACAGCCATGAATAATTCTGAGATTATGTGAGAAAACCGAACAATGTGACCTCAAGATGCTGGGAAAAGGCAGAGATTCCTCTGAGTTAAAAAGACCCTATCGTTAAGCGTTTAAGTCTTTGAAGAAGATATCGGGAAAGTTGGAAGTATTACGTATACTAGACGTGTATTTAAAGGACATAAGTGCAAGGTCTTTTTATTACAAAATTTGATAAAATAAAATCAAACCTTTAAATATGAATATGAAATTATGATTCCTCCTACCCAAACAGTCGTTGATTCGGGGGCATGGTGGCGGTCGTGAAAATTCGTAAAGGCAAGGACGAGATATACTGCATAAATGATTTCATGTTGTAGAAAAATCCGTTAAAGAAATTAAATGCCTGTTAGATAACAAAATTGGCACTAAATATAAATTTAAATCGCAATTTTTTAAGTAAACTTCTCTTGAAGATATGTTTACCAAGAGCCGCCATACCTTCCCTAAACCTTGCTCCACGTCGTATTTACAACTTTAAATAATTTTGTTTATTATATATTATATATAATTTATTAATGAGATTAATACACCTGATGGCAAAGTTAGTTGGAGTATAATCGAAAAATTTATAAGAGTTCGATTCTACTCAAACTGTTAAATTGCGTCCCAAATTGACGGAAGCACGTTAACCCAAATACGTTCGATAGACAGAAAGTTCATCTTGCACCCTGAGTGTTTAGTCAAACAGTGGCTTCTTGAATAAATACCTGCTTGAAACTGATCAAATTCCAAGGTGATTAAAAAAAAATGGCTATGAGTAGAAAAGAATTTCTTTCATTTGATCGCAGAACTTTTGACTGCTTAAATAGTAGTCATTTAAAAGCAAGAAATATATATCAGAAGCATTGGAAAGACATTGTGTAGTGAAAATTCAATTACACGGAATGATTTCCAAATGCGTACTAATAAATAGGAATAATATTATAATATAATAATTTTGGATATTACAGTTGCTATAAAATCATTACTCCTTTTATAGGGAAACATATTCAATGAAAATGCATTTATAAAATTTATTTTCACCTCAAGCTTCAACCAAGATACGATTGAAAATCGTTTTGCACAATTCATAGCCAATTCATAGCCAATTCAGAGTGCCATCCAAACGGATGCCCCCCCCCCCTTAGCCAGTGCGATAGTATACTAACCGATGACCAGTAAGACAACCTATTACAATCTATTTTAGCTGTTAAAATTTGGGTACTGAAAGTAGACCGTGGCATTTATTCGAACTTTTATACATTGTAAGAAATTGTCATACAAAATAACGTATAGTAACTGTATTTGCAGCCCCAGTATTTTTAAATTTGCCGCATTTTTTCATGGTATACTTTCAGTAGCCAAACTCAATTTATTTGGAAATCAGCGAAAATTGTTATACTGTTAGTTCATGAAGGCCCAACACAGCTTCTTGGTCATTGTCGCCGTCTTGATGCCGTGAGCTAGTTTAATACGCACACAGTGAATTACTGACACCCAAAAAACTCATTTTTTATATTATCATTCATCAATATAAATTTCATGGAGGCACCTGTGATATGTGTATCTGTCATTAAGATGTAGAAAATATCAACGCTATTGGGCTCTTCCAACTGAAAGCGACTGAGTACCTAAAGGAAAATTTCAGTTAATATTTGATGAACTGCGATCCTCTCCTGAAAATTTTCCTGGATATTTCCGTAGGAGCGTTGAAAGCTTTGATGATTTACTACAGATCTTGAGACCTACCATAACTTATCAAAGTACCATTCTGCTACCAGAATTCCTTAAAAGATTTTTTTTTTGTATAGGGGTTCTATCATTTGTATTTTTTGTATTAATTCTTCATTATTTATATCTTCCTCTTACACTATCCTTTTAGCAAACATTAAAAAAAAAGATATGTAAGTTTTTTCCTAGCTCTACAACCTCTCCCAAAACAATGGCAGTCAAGCAGCTACAAAAATGCTACCAATGCATGAACATTCATATAAACGTGAAGGCGCAGTGATAGTTTGCTCACCCAAAAATTGCTAACCGGAGGAACCATAGAGTCACATTGCTGTCACGTCATTTATGCGCGCATTAACATTAGAGCCTAAAGAAATTGATGGTGGTGACAAAAAAGTCTCACTGCGCGATAGGTCTTAACATACTTTGCGTTATTAGTCCTGCTGATAACCCAAAGTAGTTTAGAAAATAATTTCTGGTAGGGTCCCCCATATTTTAAAGTGTTCAGGGCTCCATTTGGCTAAAGACGGCCATAGCTAAGAATGAGAATAATAGGAACCATCGGTATCAAAACGAAATAGTTCAGGTAAAATTTATTGAAAGTACTTTAGATAGATATTTAGAAAAGGAATTTAAGGGATGCAGCAAAACGATACTTTAGAAAACCATAAAAAGGAAAATTAAGTTCGATATTTGTAAACAAAAAATGATAAAGCAATCTGCAGAAAATTACCTTCAGAATTTATGATTATCAGCAAATCACACCTGTGCTCTTCAACTGCCAACGGATTATTTTTTAAATATATTGTTACGTGCAATAGAAAGAGACAACTGGTGACATCTACTGGCAATAAACAACTTCAGGTTCGCAGAGTAAATGACTTCAGGTTCGGAGAATCGATTATGAAATCTACAGGAAAGTTCAGGAATAGAACAAATAGAATAGTCAAGAAGCTTTTCGAATAGAACACTCCAGAATAATCCGGAGAGTTTCTAGGGTATAAATATAACAGTTGTCATCGCCAGAGAAAGAGTCTTGTTTTAGACGTTGCAGTGTTAGCAAGCGAAAGTAATAAAGAAGCGAAAGAGTGTAATTAGATTGCGATAATTGAAAGTACAGTGTTAGCGATAATTAGAGTTGAGTTGATTAAATGAATGTTTGTGAACTTTATATGATTTAAGTGTAATAAAGAACTTATATATTAATTATTTAATATTGTGTTTTAAATAATGAACCAAAGGCCACGCTGGTGTCAGAAGTGAAATAAATTCGCGAAATAAAGTGGTGGCAATTGACTTAAAAATTCAAAGTGTGATTAATTTTGAGAAATTGTGTTAAATTGTGAAAGTTTTGGAAAATAATTTATATTCATCTGTAAGAGAATTACTAAAGTAATGGGGCGCAGAGTGGACGAGCTTCGAATGCAGGATTTGAAAGTGGAGTTAGGGAACCGGTCATTACAAACGACAGGTGCAAAGCAAGTTCTAGTCGAGCGACTTAGACAATCTTTGATAGAGGAAGGACAGAATCCTGAAACATTTGTTTTCGAATAGAACTTGGAAGAAATCGAAGCTGAAGAAGAGCCTGCGATGAAAATGGAACAGCTTTTGAGTACTTTAATGAGTAAAATGGAAGCCCGTTTTGATGAGCAAAAGAATTCTCTCGATGAACAAAAGAATTCTCTCGAGGAACAAAAGAATTCTCTCGAGGAACAAAAGAATTCTCTCGAAGAACAAAAGAATTCCCTGGAATCCCGTTTAGATGAGCAAAAGAAATCTATGGAAACCCGTCTGGACGAGCAAAAGAATGCTTTCGAGGAACAAAAGAATTCTGTGCAGAATTGTATAGAAACTTGTTTGGAGGAACAGAAGAAATTTCTGAAAGTTTCATTAGACGAACAAAATGTGAAAATTGAAGGAATACAGCAAGAAGTGTTGGAAGTTCGACAACAATTGTCGGGAGTACAACAAAATGTCACGGAACAGCTTGATAACTTTAAAGCAGATCTGGAAAGAATAAAGCATCGTCAGCCTCTAAGCGTAGCAACTGAAATATCCGGTACAGGTAGAATGAAACCTCCCATATTTGATGGACAAAATTCGTGGCATATATTCAAGAGACAATTCGAGGCAGCTTCAGAGGTAAATGGATGGAATGATGAAGACAAAGCTATAGCTCTGGTGTTAGCGCTTCGAGGTCCTGCGTCAGAACTCTTACAAACTGTACCGATTGAAAATCAACGTAATTACGCTTCATTAGTACAGGCGATAGAATAACGTTAGGGAGATTAACACATGCAGCAAGTGTATCGCCTACAGTTGCGCAACAGGATTCAAAAACATGGCGAATCACTACAACAACTGCAGGCAGATGTAGAAAGATTAGCGCATCTGTCATACTCCAGCCTGAATGCGGATTTTCTCAATGAAGTGGCGACGGAGGCATTTGTGAACGCTAATACAGATGCAAAATTAAAGCTCAGTGCGAGTAAATGTGCTCTATTAAAAAAGAAGTTAAATATTTAGGGCACATAGTTTCATCACAAGGAGTAAGAACCTATCCAGAAAAGATAGAAGCCGTCAAAAATTGGCCAGGACCAGAGGACAAACATCAATTACGGAGTTTTCTTGGTTTAGCTACCTACTACAGGCGATTCGTGAAAGGTTTTGCAGATATAGCAAGAAGCCTACATTAACTTACCGAAAAGGGAAAGCCGTTCATATGGTCGGATAAATGCAACGAAAGTTTTGAAAATTTGAAGCAACAGCTCTGTGAAGCGCCAGTACTTCACTATCCAAAGCTGAGAAAAACATTATATTAGACATGGATGCCAGCAATGAAGGTATTGGTGCAGTGCTTTCTCAGGAGGAGAATGGTCAAGAAGTTCCAAACAACAAAGCATTTTCATAAATATCTCTACGGGCAGAAATTCATCCTTCGCACCGACCATGCAGCGCTTAAATGGCTTCTGCAGTTTAAGAATCCTGAGGGACAAGTGGCGAGATGGATAGAGCGACTCCAGGCTTATGATTTTGAAATCCAACACCGAAGAGGTCGTATCCATGGAAATGCAGACGCCCTTTCACGACGTCCATGTAAACTCGAGTGCAAACATTGCACCCGAATAGAAGAAAAAGAAACAACAGCAACTATACAGTTGGTAACCGTGGAGCCATCTACAGGTTGGGACAACGAGGACCTACGAACAGCACAACGAGAAGATCCGGACATTTCACCTATTCTTGCTTGGAAAGAAGACATGGAAAGACCAGACTGGAAGGATATTTCGGAACGGAGTGAGAAGCTGAAAAGTTACTGGGCTCAATGGAACTCTCTTCATGTTGAATGTGGTATATTAAAACGCAAGTGGGAAGCACCTAATGGCGAATCTTTCCGAATGGAGATAGTCGTGCCGGCATCAAACGTCAAAGATGTTCTAGAAGAAATGCACGGTGGAACCTATGGAGGACATTTGGGAGTAAACAAAACCATTTCCAAAATACGGGAAAAGTTTTATTGGTTACATATGCGAGAAGATGTGGAGGAGTGGTGCCGCAGATGCACTGTCTGTGCTGCTTGCAAAGGGCCGCAACACAGAAGCAGAAGAGAAATGCATAAGTATAATGTCGGAGCCCCCTTTGAAAGGATAGCTATAGACATCGCTGGACCTTTTCCAGAAACGGATGGCGGTAACCGTTATATATTAGTTCCATTGACTATTTCAGTAAATGGCCTGAAGCTTATGCAATCCCTAATCAAGAGGCAACCTCAGCTAAAGTCATATTCGGAAGAGAGATGCGTTTACCTAGCGACCTCAAATTCGGTACCCCCAGAGGTGAACAAAAGTTACCAGAAGACTACGTATCGGAGCTCAAACAACAATTACCCGATGTACACGAGGCCACGAGGACGAAATTAGCAACAAATACTGATCGGATGAAGACCCGCTATGACTTACGCGCTGATTCCGCTGGATTTAACGAAGGTGATCTTGTTTAGCTGTACAACCCGAAACGACGTAAGGGACGTTCTCCAAAATTGCAACAACACTGGGAAGGACCATATTCAGTAGTAACTAGAATTAATGACGTGGTATACAGGATTCAGCGTGGCACAAGAAGCAAGCACAAAATTGTTCATTTGTACCGCTTCTGTCAATACTACGAGCATCAAGACCGTGGACCACCTGTTGTTCGGGACGAACAAGTTTAAGAAGGGGGCAGTGTTACGTGCAATAGAAAGAGACAACTGGTGACATATACTGGCAATAAACAACTTCAGGTTCGCAGAGTAAATGACTTCAGGTTCGGAGAATCGATTATGAAATCTACAGGAAAGTTCAGGAATAGAACAAATAGAATAGTCAAGAAGCTTTTCGAATAGAACACTCCAGAATAATCCGGAGAGTTTCTAGGGTATAAATATAACAGTTGTCATCGCCAGAGAAAGAGTCTTGTTTTAGACGTTGCAGTGTTAGCAAGCGAAAGTAATAAAGAAGCGAAAGAGTGTAATTAGATTGCGATAATTGAAAGTACAGTGTTAGCGATAATTAGAGTTGAGTTGATTAAATGAATGTTTGTGAACTTTATATGATTTAAGTGTAATAAAGAACTTATATATTAATTATTTAATATTGTGTTTTATATAACGAACCAAAGGCCACGCTCACAACAATATGCTATCAGCACACAGTAGATATTTTAGATTTTTTTATCATTTTAGGAGGTGCTTTTGCAAAAGAATTGTCCATTGTTACATTATTCATCAAGTTCGAAATATTCAATCTTAAAGCAATACATTTTGCAATGGGACTCTTTTAAATACTTCTGGCGACCATCGATTTTTTTTTTACCAACATAGAGCTCCCATCTTACACAGACAATTTTGAAGCTTTGAAGTCTGTTCGCAGGATCTTGATCTTATCGTTACAAACGTTGGATAAAATGCGTTTTCATCTAGGGTATAATTAGAGTCTTTTATAACCCGCAACAGTCCGTCCGCTGACAAAATATTAAAAAATTCCAATATCATACAGAGCAAAATAACATGCCATAAAAATCCCAAAGCGAAAATTTCTCTGCTTTCTATCAGCATCACTATCACAACACTTTACCCAAGCATATACTTTGGATGTAGATCATTTCTTGTTGATTTGGTTTATCTTTTACTTCCAATGGAAAGCAGTGCTCTGAAATGATACATATTTAGGACTTAGAGAATTTAATTTAATCTGCTCATATGAATAGTCTGATCAGTTATAGAGTCTGCGATATTTCTTACCTTTTATATACCACGATGACTATCTTTTATGTTGCGTAACAAAATACGCATATACGTCCTTTCATAGTTGCATAAAAAATTTAGCGAAATTTAGTGGCATGATTACAAATGACAAATCTAGAGATATATTTCCTCAGCTGTTACTGATCGCCCATACGACCAATTTAGGTTTTACTTTTTTTTTCCATATTTAAGAAAAATTGCAAGTTTAAACAACAAATAGACTCGAAAGATATTGTTTCCCATATCAGAAATGTTTTAAATAAAATAAAATATTTATTGAAATAAAAATTTCATTGAATCTGCATTAAAATTTGCAAGACGTACATTACACGTTGGCATTTACAGTGTGTTGGTACAACTTTTTCCCATACAAATTTCATATGGAACGTGTGAGAACTATACCATTTCTTGACGGTATGCATACAAAATCAAAACTTTTTGCTTTGGAATATACAATTCGCAAAATAATCGTTTGTGGGTTGTGTCCTTACAGGATATTCCAATTACCAAAAGGCAAGAACCACCCAGGTATCAAAATACCTCATCGGTAATGAAGTGGGGTACAATATCGCGAAAAGGTACCCTTCATTGATATTTATTGAAAAAATGTATTAAAATAAATGCTAGTTACTAGCTGAAAGAAGTATTGAAGAAAAATTAACTTCCCATGAACATATTTATGGCGATGACTATTATTGCTTTCAACGAGACGGTGACCCTTCGCATACAGCCAAAATTGTACAATCATGGTGTGAGCATAATTATTTTATACCAAAAGATGAATGGACACCAAGTTTACCGGACTTAAACCAGTTCCATTCTATTATTTAGGGATATATGCAGCAACATCTAAACAATTACAAATATCGAAATTTGACGGAATTTATAAGCGTCCTTTTAATTACATACCAAATTCGTTTTGTACCAACCCATACATATCCCCCTGTATAATCGCTAATAATAATAAATTTGTATAGTTTTAGTTTTGCTTTTAAAACTTTGTAAAAGCGGCATAAATTGCGTTGGTTATGAATAACAAAATAAAAGGGTTCCATTTTTTATGAAATTATGATTAATTTATTAAAGATAAAGAAAACAATGGCTTTATGATATAAGCCGAAATTTTACCGGATAAAATTTGAAATTCAAGACCTTGAGAAGAAGTGGTTCTTAAGTGCTTAGATGGACTCAGGACGCGACTTTAGAGCCCTAACTTTCTGACTGATTTTTGGACTGTGGACACCTATGCCCCACCCCCTCTCCAACCAAATATTGTTTGCGCTACTGGGTACCATGAGCCCCAGTCTAACGTTTTTGTTATGAATTCGCTGGAATGGTACACTCATTAAGATGGTATCTCATATATATATATATATATGTACACCTACCCTTATTTGCCGCCGGTAGCTTGGAGCAGTTTACTCTACAAGTCCACATTCTCCTTTTGCCAGCCAATAGAATTTTCAACGAGAAATTTTAATTAAAATTGCATAAATGCAGACATACACACGTCGACATCCCCACGTTCATGGATACAGTTAGTCGAATAAGGGCAATTTCAAGGAAAATTTTATCAAAGTTTAAGTCAGACACAATCTCACAAAATTTATTTCACTGCGAGCTAATTTCTAATTACTTTTCGACCCTTAGTGCAATTTTTAAAGTTTAAATTGCTAAAAAGGATGCGCTTAGTGAGTATCCTTTTGCTAATAATTGATGCATTTACATCGCATATTGAGTTTACATCAAAGTCAAGCAAAATTATGAAAATTGTAGAAAAGTACAATATTTATTGCATCTGCTGATGACGTAAGCGCTTAGAAATAACTTATTGCACTGCTACTATAATTAAAGTTAGCTGCATATATTTTATTGAAAATGTTCTGACAGAATTTGAAATGACTTTCATTTGCACTACTTGAACACTTAAAATAGAGTTCCATTTTTACTTGCCTGATGAATTCAATTTTTATTTAGTTGAAGTAACACAAATATATTTTGAAATTTCAACGAGAAATAAAGTTTTACAGAAATTGAAAAAATATTAGATCTAGGCCTATGTATAACACAAAGTAACAAGCGCTTGTGAGAGTATTTCATGTTTTTTTATTATTTACTCGACTTGATTAGTAGCCTTCTTCAGGAGTTAACTACATTAGAATACACGAAGACATACTATTACGTATAATTAAAATATTTGCTGTTCTCACCTTTGTTCTCGATATGATGATTTTTAAAAAGATATTATTGAAACATATTTCACAAAAATACACATTAAAAATATAGTAAAAACGTTAACTGAACATAATTAATAATAAATAATTTAAAAAAATAAATAAGTGAAATTTAGACTACTGATTTCTTTAAAGGACCACAGATGGTTGGTTCTTTGTGATGTTGTGATATCAGTTTTCTAAGTATGTGTTGATAATCGTTATTTATTAAATCTGTGTCTTGTCTTAAATTAGTTAGATTCCTTTTTTCCATGTTTAATGTGGCATGCTTTTTCGAAATCGCGTCTTGCTTTTGTTTTTCTCTATGTTTATAATTGTCGCATTATCAAATGCGAATGCGTGTCCGGTTTGTATTGTATGGGAGTCTAATGCTGATCGAGGTGTTTTCTTGGCTATGTATGTTTTATGTTGTGATAGTCTGGTTTTGAGTTTTTTTGAAGTTAGTCCTATATATGCTGTATAGTGCAAATATTGTAATTATACGTATGTAAGCTTAAAGCAGGATTTACATTATGATGACATCCAATTTTTTCAGAAATTGTGAGGGAGATAGTATATTGAAATTTAAATGCTGCGGAAGCAATCATCGCAATACCTCACACGTACAGTCCCCTCTACTTTTTATGGCAAAACTCGCAAACTGTCAAATTGGAAATTGTCAAGTTTTTAATCGTTTTTTCGTAGATATTCAAAGATGGATCATGAAAAGAAGTATAATTTTACAAATTTTAAAATATTGCATGAAAGCACGAAGGAGTTCGAAGCCAAGGATGAGATTATATCGAAAAAATTTCTCGCAAAATATCAGATGATGCTGTATTATTCAGTTCAACAATCAATATTTTGTACTATAACGAAATTTTTATTTATTATTTATTTCATATAGTAAGCAAAAAGTACAGTAACTAATTTGCTAATATGTAAACGTCAGTCCACTTCATCCACTCTAGTGCTCACATGAAAATAATTCCACTCCACTACCGAACTAACGCCGGTGAAGATAATTCTAGCAAATTATAAAGGAAAAGGACCACACTGCAGTCAATCTCTGAACACACTACTCTCTGCTTGTGGACAGAAAACTACCTCAGAAATAACTTCAATATTTTCTATAAAGAAATATTTAATAACTTTCTATTTCGCTATATTTAATTACAAACTCAAACCTTACTTTTGTTTATTTCGACAAATAATTTTACCTTACAGACATGTATATGCCATAAAATTATAGTTACAAAACAGCAATATGGCAGCTCTATTAGTCGAAATTGACAAATTAGGATTGCCAGTAACAATGTTTTAGTTTCATTAACTATAAAAACTCCCTATGCTTGAGGTCTTTTTATGGTTCCGGACACGCACACAGTGACATATCAACGTCCGGAAAAAATTCAGGACGCGTTTGCTTCTCTCGTCACTCGTAAATAAATTTCCGTATATGATGTGCTATCACCCTCACAATTTCTGTAAAAATTGGAAGTCATGATAATGTAAATCCTGCTTAAGTAGCAATAAACCCCCTTAGAAAAGTAGTTATACATACCTGGCAGCTCGTCGTCGTGGCGGAATACAGTTCGCATCCCTGTTACCTGCACCTAATATTTAAAAAAAAAGATCGTCAGTCAGTTATTATTACTCCTTCAAGAAGGAAGCCAGGTAATAAGTGAAGTGTAGTGACAGTACATGCGAAATGGGATTTCACATGGGGCGCGGCGACGAGTTCGCTAATTAGTTTTAGTTTACACGTAATACTATATGTTCTTGTATTCTAATGTAGCTGACTCTTGAAGAAGGGTACTAATCAAGGCCCGAAACGTTGAGTAAATAATAAAAAAAACTCGATAAGATTAGGGAAAGCTCCACTTTGGAAAACGTGAATTAGGCTTTTTCCCTCAAATGTAGGAAATTTTTAATTTTCCTCCCTATAATTTAGATTTGTTCAAGAAGGCATTTTTTTGTATTCTCCGGTATTTTATTTGTTATTTCATCACACAACCCATTTGATTTTGGGTGACAAGTTTCCAGTCTTGGTTTTGACTCATCAATAGGTCCCAAATAGCGACATTGAGTGATTTGAAAAACAAATGAAAAAATAGAACAAAGAAAAGAAATGAAAAATTCAAAAAATTAAGAAAAATAGAGAAAAAAATTTAAAAACCAGATTCATTCGAAACAAATCGAATCTGTGTACGCCCGCATTGGGCTGAAAAACGAAAAAGAAAAAGGAAGAAGAACAAGCGTTTCAGATCAATTTGATCTGTTTCAAGCGTCTACGGCAGGCAGAAAACCAAGCCGCACCGAAGAGTGTAAGGTTTCTGCCTGCCGTAAACGCTTGAAACAGATCAAATTGATCTCATTTCATATATTCTTGAACAAATATAAGTTTGCCCCGGTAAACACGCACACAAGTATTTTAAAAATGGAACGCGCACATGAGTCGTAAAAAACAAAAAGAAGCGTGAAATGATATTTAAGGATTGAGTTTTGTTTATAGTTTTGGTGGAATAAATTGAAAATAGAACCCAATATCTTGGAGTGAGTCCTACTTGGACATTGTGGAACTTGGGCTTTACTAATCTCAAGCATAATATACCAACACCAACTACCTTGCAGGAAAACAGCAATGCATTACCAAAATAACTAGTTATGTCACTAGCTACCAAATATCGTATTCAGTCGAACCTCGTTACTTAAGTAGTTACCAGTAACTACTCTGAATTGAAAATAAAACTCAATTACGTTATATATTACGTCAGTCTACTCTAAATGTATTCGAAAATGTAATAAGGGGAGTTCCCGTTTGACTCCATAAATTTTCGTATAACTCATGTTCTTGATGCCGTTTTGGAATCGGGCAGCAGTAATGAAGTTTAGTTCAGTGATCAGACGTGTTCGCGTAACTTAGTTTTATAGTGGTGATATTCGATTTTGAATAAAATTACATATAAAAATAAGTGAAAATTGCATATCAACATGGCACAGACAAGGAAAATTTCACAGAAGAATTACGTCGTGGATTTTTTTGGATTTTGATAATATGTACTTTCTATTAGAATTACAAGAAAAAATAAAATCTGTGAAATAATTTGCCATAATTGTTTACACATTTTTTTTTATGTTATGGGAATGGCTATATAGCTACCCAGAAACTGCTTCAGTAACTAGTTACCAAATCAAACTCTTCCACTATAGTTCTCAATAACTGGTTCAATAACTAGCTACAAGAGCAAACATTTGCACTAGTTCACAGAAACTCGTTCAATAACTAGTTGCAAAGTCTATATTATAAACGACGTTTCCGGCAATGACAAGCAATTCTAAAAGTAATGCAAGTTATATTATAATGCGTAACTACTTCTATAGCTACCGTAACTAGTTATGGAACTAGTCTAGCACGCGCTCCATTTCCTACTGGGTAATTAGAAATCCAACATTGTTCTTTAAAGTCAAATGCAATAATAATGGTGATTCGTATATCAGAGAAACTTCCAAGCTCTTAAGTGCTAGACAAATAGTGCTAAAACAAATATTATTTAAAAAAATAAATAAACCATATGGTCTCGCTATTAACACATTTGAAACATAGCAGAATGAAAAGAAACATATTTCATTACAAACTTAAGAAAAGCCCAAACCCTATCTGGCTGGATGTTAATCTGTTCGAGTCCCAACATAGCTTTTTTTATAAACCTAAATAAAACAGCTAAGATTTAAATATTAAAAAATAAAAGAAATAAAGAAACATTTTTAACATATACTTAGATAACATTTTTCTTTAATGAACTATTAAATTTTTGTGAATTCATTTATTAGAAATAATTAACTCAGCTATTACTGATTTATATTAAGAAAAATTGTTAGTCCAGTCTGCAGTAAACTGTTGACAGAGAAAGAAGTTTTTGGACAGGCTTTTATATTAGGTTTTGGTTGAATTTTTAATAACGAGACTACAATAGACAGAATCCCGTTCTAAGAATGGGCAACTTTATCTTGTTACCAAGAGCAACAATGTACAGCTGATTTTTCTGCATGGGAGGTGCATCAAAAATATATATCTTTAGAAATAGGTAAATGTTGAGTGTGAAAAAGCAAAACATTGCAGCAATAACATATATTTTATCATAAAAACACAAAGTAATAATAATAATAAATTAAAAATACGTAATAGAAGGTAATAAAAAATTTCAGTATAGCTATTAGTATTTCCAAGAAACATACAAAAGACTTTTACTTAATATTTTTTTATTTAATGGACTAATAAACAAAGAATTTAATGTATAAATAAGAAAAGTACTTTCCAGAATAATAAAGTTGCGCTTAGTTTTGCCTAATGTCCTTTAACCCTAACTATCGATACTTATCCTAATAAATATTTGTAAACCCACCTATTTTATTTCTATTTTTATATCAATAATTATAATTGATCCTTTCCTGCAAAGGCTGCGCTACGGTATCATGGGTATCCCCTGATTTTTGCTAACATCTTAGCAAAAAAAAATTGTATATATATTCTGTCACGGTAGTTTCCTTAAGCCCGTGATAAGCGGATCGAAATTTAAAAGAATTATATTTATTAAGACTGCATTTGTTGTGACTTGTGACAGTTTCCTCGTATGATTAAGTCGAAGTCAGCCGCTGCCTCTGAAATTCTCCAATAGGCAGGAATGCAAAGTCTATCACACCCAATCAATTACTAAGAATCTTGTGAACCGATGCACGCAGATTATACCACGGATATTTGCTAACAAGTAATTTGGCTACTTCCGCAGCAAACTCTTTGAATTTCAATGAGTTCATTTTGTAACTCAATGAAAAAGCTTTTCAAACTCTCCCACACCTGTGTTCTGCCCAACACTCAAGAAAAATATAAGTACGGAAAACCCCAAAGAATGCGTAAAGTTAGGGGTTTATTGCACAATACGTCAAAGTTAATACACTATTCCAAATTCAAAAGGGAAATATATTTCAGAGATTACACATTCACGAATATAACTTAAGGTACTTATAATGTCGACTATGTCACTTAATAACTAAAAAGCTCACTTATATATCAACTCAAATAAAACAAATTATGATAACTTCAAAAGGAATTCACTTTTCCGAAATGGTACCAATATATATGTATGTATAAATGTAATTACTAAATATGATTAGATATGTATTAAATGATTAATCAAAATTTGCTCACCAATGTAAAATATGGAATCGATAGTTAGTGATTATCTTGTTCTAGTCATGCCCCGGAACAAGATACTTTGTTTGTGTGTTAGTACTGATCTTGCTCTAGTCGTTCTCCAGAACAAGATACTTTACTTCAGTCGAGACCCAAAGCAAAGTTGTATTTTGATTAGTAGAATTCTTGTTCTAGTCATTCACCGGAGCAAAATACTTCACTTCAGTCGAGACCCAAAGCAAAGTTGTTTTTGTAGTATTTATTCTAGTCGGTACCCAGAATAACTACATTTATCTTAGTCGAGACCCAAGATAAAGGTTTCAGATTAGTAAGTATTATTCTAGTCGCTACCCAGAATAACTATCTTTATCTCAGTCGGTACCCAAGATAAAGTTGTTAGGTTAGTAAATTTTATTCCAGTCGAAACCCAGAATAAATATCTTTATGTCAGTCGTTACCCAAGATAAAATGAGTTTGTTAGTAAGATGTTTTCCAATCGAGACCCAGCATAAATATCTTTATCACAGTCGAAACCCAAGATAAATTTGTTAGATTAGTACATTTTATTCCAGTCGAGACCCAGAATAAATATCTTTATGTTAGTCGTTACCCAAGATAAAATGAGTTTGTTAGTAAGATGTATTTCAGTCGAGACCCAGAATATGTATCTTTATCTAAGTCGTTAGCCAAGGTAAAGATATTGAGTTAATAAAATTAATTCCAGTCGAGACCCAGAATAAATATCTTTATCAAGACTTTTGTCCAGCCCTGTTATTTACGCTGAAATATTAGAGTTGGCGAAAAACTTTCGAGCGGTATTACCGTCGTTAGACGTTCCACTTTCGCTCTAAGTCGCGATTGGGGAAGCTGTTTTCGAGCTAAAAACTGGTCTATATCTTCTTGAAATCCATTTTTTACGTCCAGTCTGTATACAATGTGCATGAAATACTCGGAGAAATATATCAAAGAATTGATAAGCCAAATTCGTATCTATTTTTACTCACAAGCATTTGTAAGCAACTGCCCTCCAGCACAATGGGCCGCTCAGCCGTCCGTGCTTGGATGGGATCTCGTATCCTCCTGCCTTAAAAAAAGCAATTGTCGATGTCATTCATCTTATTTGGCTTAGCCTTCACAAATAAAACACCTTGACAAGTTAGTCTCAGTCAAAGCGTTGCACACCTTACGGTCGACGATAGTCAACTGCAAACTTGTGCGAGATGAACAATATTTTATTATCAGAAGTGACTACTGTGGCGACTAAAAATTCAATTTGTTTCTTCTAGGCTTCCTCTGGAATGCGAACTTCGGTCGTTTTTTTCTAAAATTGAAACCTAATTGGTCTGTAGTATCGCTTAGAAGAAGGGCTGATTATTGCATAATATTACAAAATTATTTACATATCCTTCCTTCATGAGGAGTGGTGTGAGCTTCATTTAAATACAAATAAATGCTGTTCTTAACGATCTCCAGGAAGCTATGATTATCATATTTTAAGTTCTTCCTTAGTACATGTCACAAAAACTAAAGACTTAGTAGTTACATTTGATAAAAAATTATTATTTGATAGACATATTAAAACCATAACACAGTGATCTTAGCAACTATTAAGCTTCATTTCTGGTAGCTGTAAGTCTTTCAAAACATGATTTACGTTTTTGACTATTTATAATTAATGCACAGTTACGGTATTGAGATGTGCCCTGTTGGAAGTATCTCGTGGTTTATATTTTGAATTACGCGTAGATAGAGCAGCTCGCTGGGTAATTACCCTAAGAACAGGGTTGAGCAGTGGAAAGGCACTTACTCAAAGTGGAGCAGCTCTGTAGAACTATTACTCCTGCAGACGTTTATAGTAGCTGAACAGCTCTGACTCTTCTGAACGACAAGAAAAGATTTTATTAAAATTTAATATTACTTACATATCTCCATAAAACACACTAATTACTCTAAAGAACTGTTTGCTTTATTAATTTCTCATGTCAGTATGTAAAAGGATTTATATTAAGTTTATTGTGCTATTGCTTAAATTTTCTTAAATAATTTATACACCAACAGGACAACTCTGATTATAGATATTTCGACTAGGTGACGTGAATAACATGTGTGGCCATTGTTGTATATCTTCCTTATATATATATACTGGGTACTCACTGAACGGTCGGTGCTTCAGGTGTCAATACCTTAGCAGCACCTTATCCTTTTTGCACTCACAAGAAACTCTCGGGCGCTGACACTTTCTCTGTAAATTCCCTTTTTAATATTACGGGCCTGTCCGACGCGTGGAGAGGGGAATAAAACACCTTTAATCTCGTTTTCTTTCTTTTGAACTTTACTCACTTTATAGCTATACACTGTCTTAATTTTTTATACACCGAATTAATGCACTATATAAAAATAACTATATATAATAATTTTGTAGCCTGTGCCGTAAGACCAGCGGAAAACCCGAGGTTAATCTTTTTTCTTTCCAAACCAACCTGCCGTACCGAGACGTTAATTAGGAGCTTTTCTTTTCAAGCGTGACGATCCCGATCGCGTACAAAAATCAACTCAACTCTTGATCAAGTTCATCGTGATCAAGAGCCATTGCTCAGGATAGAAAATGCTAAGTTGCATTTTCTTATCCTAAGAAAATTTTACTTTTTAATTCTGGACTTGTTCAAACATGTCCAGAATTATTCGCGTTGAACGATGGCTTCAAAAATGTAATCTTACACTTTTTAAAACATCAGCCACCGTTTGAAATCGCGACGCGCATATACATACAATGCATCTATGCGGCGCGCGTTTCTTATCGTAAAAGCTTTTTAATAATCTGTATGTACGTATGTACATACATATTGTATTTTTCGCTGCAAATCGTACTGAAGGTACGATTTGCCTTTTGATTTGTTTTTTAGTTAAATTGTTGAAATGACAAATTTTGCTGAAGGCAAAATTTGTCGTGGAAATTTTTAAGTAAAACGACTTGGGGTGTAAGCTGAAACTTTTGTTTTTCCCAAGTCGTTTTATGGGAAAAATTTTATGAGTTGTGTGGAATGTGAAGAAAATTGCTGATGCAATTTTCTTCACCCTTTTTGGGAGATAAACTAATCATGTTTTGTGCATGATTAGTTTATTGGAATTTATGATTTATGATTTTCTTTTTTAAATACCCAACTCTAGGTTTTTCAGATATATATTTACCTATTAGGTCCTAAGGTTTTATATGTCTACATATTTATACATATATGTACATATGGTACATATGTTTTTATATATAACACCATTGAAGTCCTCCGATAGATGCCTTCTGCAGAAAAATTACTTATCATTGCGAGAACAGGGCCTTTTTAGGATTCCGTACCTAAAAGGTAAACGGGAACCCTATTACTATGGCTCAGATGTCTGCCTGCCCGTCCATTTGTCTCTCTTTCACCGGGCTATATCTCATGAACCCTAATAGCTAGATAGTTGAAATTTTCACAGAGTGTATATATCTACTGTCGCTAAACCGATCAATAATAAAAATTAAATTAAATCAAAAATTTAAAGGGGCCCCCATAGAAGAAACAAGATTTTTTCGGCGTTTTCTTCCTCGTTTTATTCTCATTCATTATTAGTATCATAATTAGGCATACTTTTTTCAAATGACAGCATTTCTTTTCACATGACGCCTACTCTCATTTGAAAATATAAATAAAAAGTATATAGTGTTAAATTTTGAACGATGGTACGAAACCCATCGTGCGTGAGTCCGACTCGCACTTGACCGATTTTTTCATTTTAATTTTGCGCATACTTTTCTAATTATTTTTATTTCAATTTGCTTTCAGTTTGGATTTTTTATAAGAGTTACACATTTAACATTTTTGACTTAGCTTATAAGACCAGTTCTTATGATACCCCACATGAATACCCGTATGTAAATGCGTATGGTCGGTCACCCATCAGTGAAAGTTTAATTTTAGAAGTGGGTTTTCACATATATTTCTAGTACCGTTCAGCGGACAGTAAAAATTATTATAATCAATTTCATAGAATTTCATATTCTAAAGAACTTTTCAGTACCGGACTGATCACTTTCTATATATTTATATGGAACCATAAAATGAAAATATCCGTTACTGTTCATACAAATACGTCGTGTACAAAATGTCAGTTCTCAAATTTAACTCGTTCTGCGGCAGTGTCCATATATAATATATACAGGGTGTCTCAGACTAATATGACTATATTTTGTCAAATGATTCCCCTCGTCCAGACAAGTAAATTGTATGCCAGGAGGGGGGTGGCAAAATTCACCCTACCGATTTACAGGGTCATTAGTAAAATATGCTCTATTTTCATTAAACACCCAATATTTTGAAGAGCACAGGGTATATGGACTATTTTCAGACGGCATTTTATGCAGAACCTGAAGCGTCTTTCTTATGAGTGTTAAACCAACCACCCATACCCCTCCCCTCCTGAGTTATGACGCTTCAAACTCAAAATTTTGGTTTTTAATATTTGTTTATGTCTTATTTTTTCCTAATTTTTTAAAAATATCCCAACTGACATTCATTTTTGTTAGAAAAATTTCTAAAGCCAAGAGTCTGCTCTTTAATTTAACATAATTTAACCTGTTACGCTTATGTTCTATCTGTGACGGTTAAGGAGTTATTACCTCTTAACCTGTGCAGGTCATACCAAAAAGGGACGAGCTTTTTTTTTTTTAATGACGTATATTCAGTTACTAAGGGAACAATTATCTGCGACTGTGTTGCTAACTATTGTATAAGAGAGGTAAGATGCTGGATAGCAGCAGACCTTGGCAGAGTACTAATGGTCTCTCCCGATTACTGATTATGCAATGTCCCAGTACTAGACTTTGTGAAAGGTTTCTTAACTAGCATTCTTAGTAGAAAGAAGTTAGGAGGTAATCGCATGGCAAATTATTCTGGGTATACTCAGCATTCAAATATAAGAATCGTTCCGCCTATCCCAATGGAATGTAAATTTTAGGAAATAGATATTTATGATTAATTATGAAAATTCACTATAATCATTAATCTTAAAACGAAGATCTACGGGTAAGGTCGAGCAAAGTTAAAATTTACATCAACATAATAATATGAAAATGGAATTGATAATCTTAAACTACGACGAGTCAATTATAATATTACAAAACAACCTGGCTGGGCGTTTTTTCTATCTAGAATCACTTAGGGAAGTAAATTGTTTTACATAAAATCTATTTACTGGTTGCTGTCGCATAAAACAAGATTCTATAAAATGCTTCTGTGTCCATCCTAATATTAAATGACAAAATCTTAAAATATTTTTTGCGAACTATTATGCATCTGTTACATAATTCACACCTATTTTTAACCTACTTCTATAGCTCTGATTGAGCCTGTTTTCGTGTGAAAGAATATTCACTGCTCTCCAAAAGCTGTGAGTACTTAACTCTGGTACAAGTTAATAACTTCAAATTTGATCGCTTAACCCCGGTCAGGACAAAATACCCACTTTGCAAGTCGTAACTTGAATAATAGGATTTGGTTTTTTTTGTTTTTTTTTTCTGCAGCAGATACGATACCATATACGAGTACATATCGGTCCAATTTAAGCAGGGTGTGCCAAGTTGGTTAGAGAAAAAAAAAAGGAAAACGCTAAAAAGTTGGCAAGCTTCCAGTTCCCAATAATCAAATATGCATGTAAACAGCAATTCTCTTCTGTGGGTGCTGTCTATATAACTATAGCTGCCAGATTCCGATGAGGAGGCAAATGCAGAGTCACCCAGAGTCAACCAGAATGTAGAGGCAATCCTAGAATTTTATTAGCGCTCCATTGTTTCAAACGTTGATGTTTACCAATTGTCTGGACAGCTGCAATATGTTAGGTAGTTGAGGATGTTCCCTACGGCCCACTGTCCATAGAGTGTGAACTTAAGCATAAATTTTCCTAGATTCCGGACAAAGCAGTGAATCTCGTCGTCACGTAGCTGTGTATGCATTTGTATGGCAGCGGTTGAGCAGGCAAAGAACCATCCGGACGGATACCCCTGAGCTATAGAAGGAACGAAGCAAAATATTGATTGCACAAAATCAATTATCATTGGAATCACATTCAGCCAGGATAAGAACTTATTGTAAACGTATTTATCGTCGCCCCGTAGAAAAACTACTTTCCAATCCAAAGGATGATGACCCACGTATATATAGAGGTATTTATACTTTGAAAAGGCATGACTGAAATATTTTTACAAAATATTCCACTGGAAGAATAGTGTAATTGCATAGCTGGCTCAGTACGTGAACAATGTGTTCTAAAAGGAGAAGGATTGCTTTTCGAAATTTATTTAGCTTGAAGCTAACGAGCAAACTGCATTATTGCAGGTGAGTGAGTTTAACTACGGACTCTATACCTAATGAAAAGTTTGATTACTTAATAAAATTTATATATATATATATTTTTTTCCTTACGTGATACCAGAAACAGTATAATAATAACACTAAAGAAATTTTAGCAGTACAAAATCTCTTACCACACTATCTTAGCAAATCTGTGTAATATGTAGAAGAGCATATGCGGCTGCATGTTTTTATAATTTTACTTTAGTTAGGAAAATGCGCCGTGTCCAACATTATTAATCCAATTAGAATCAAGGTAGAATAGTGTCGTATTATCAGAGGAAGAAAAATTTACCATTATCTATTTTATAAAGCGAGTAATATTGTCTAAAGTAAGCAGTTGCTGAAGATCCATATAGGGTAAACAAAAAAGAATTCAACAATAAAGAGAAAAGGGATTAGAAAAGAAAATATACCCGAAAAAGAGTGTTCAAGTGTTTTGGAATAAATTTCATTTACATTCTTGTAGAAGAATTTTTCTCTTTTATAAATAAATTCTAGAATGAAGACATATATTTTTACCTTTCTCGGAACGAAAATCTTACACGTGTCACTTTATCGAGGATCCGACATCTGACATTTCCCCGCCTATTTTATCATGGTTACTAGAGTTGGTATAATTTGCCCATATTAATACGTTTACTTTCTTGGGCCATTAATATAATATTATTATGCTAAATATGGAGCCTAGTATCGAGTTCGAGTTAAATTGACTTTTCCATACAAATTTTAGCGCTGGTAAAATCGCAAGCACACATTTTACTGATAATTTTACTAGTGCAGTACGGAGTTCACTGGTGAAAAGTGAATATTTGTCTATTTTAAGATAGATGGCGCTTTGTAAGTCTCCATTTATTTTGCTGAACATTTTAATGTGCGCAGCAGTCAAATGTTGGTAAAATTTTGACATTTCCTAATTCTATGATAATTTTCAGATTTTTTTTTTTTACTTGACAATTTTCAGATTGTTTTTGTTAATTTATTGAAGAATTTAATTTCTCTTCTCTTGATAATTTTCAGATTAGCTAAGTCAATTATTAATTGTAAATTGTAAAAATATTTATCTTAACATCATAAACAATTTGAAGTTTTTCAGTGATAAAATTTTTAAACATCTTTCACCTTGTTTTCTCCAAATTAACATACGTCAAAATTTTACCTGCGAAATATCTGGATACCACCTTAAATTTGACTTTGCCCAAACTTGATACTAGGCGTTCTTGATTGTCGTTATTGGTTGCGGTTATACTACCGTTTTTACCCGTACTTAAGTAGATAGGTATATTTGTTTTGTTAATATTGATTAGATAGGTATGATTGAAAAAAAAATCATTGAATTTTAGTTACTTAAATCAATTATCCTTTTCCCATTTATTGGGCCATCCCAGACGAGTACTCTTGATGCAGTATGCATACCGGTTTAACAACAGAGTATAGGCGCCTACAGGCGGGTGTTATTGCTGCAGTCTTTCATTCATATAGGAATAGGGAGACTGAATGTGTGCGTGCATTATTTCATTTTGTGTTGAGAGCTAGGACGTGAATTTTCGAACCCCTCTAAACAAAAAATCTTTTGTTGCGGTTGAATTAGTACGGCACAACAAGTGAATACTGTTTGATTTTTGATGCAAGATTTCTCTCCAAAGCGCAGCACAATTGTAGAGATTTCTCTCTGCTTCTTTTACCTCTTCCCTAGAAAATCGGTATACATATTCTACTGGGGTGGCCCATTGAGCTTTACGCTACTGGAGACTTTGAATATAACATGGAACAAGATGCTATAACTTCGAAAGGTTCGAAGCTCGACAACTTATCGATAATCGAATGTTGAAGCACTTTCGAAAGGCTTTAGGCATAAAACTTCACTTAGTTTCGTTCACAGTGATTGTACAAGTGAAGTTTATAAAATGAAAGTAATATTAAAGAAATTAGATTAAAATCTTTTTTTTTAATTTATACAAAATAAATGATTTTATAATTTAATTAAATAAATTTGCATAGAAATATGCAATCTAAAATTTCTAACCTCGATCATTGTAGAATATTTATAGAAGCCACTCTAAGATGATTTCTGGAAAAATTTGTTTGACAAATTAAGTGCAGAAGGGCATCCCACAAGGGAAAAAGTCAGCTGGAAGAAGGTTTGGTAATCCTTATTGGCTATTAATGCGCTCTGCAATTTTGATTTTTGATGTGGTTTTTCGCATATACCTATTTCTAGAACGGTTCGTCGGACAGAAAAAAATGATTATAACAAATTTTATAGGATTTCATATTCTAAACAAGTTTTTAGTACAATAAAAATGTATAGAACTGATCGTTTCCACAATATACGTAAAAAACATACGTTTTTACATGGCAACATCAAGAAGCGGTTGCCCGATTTTTTCCAAATTTGAAAATTTTTTTTTTGCTATTACTATAAAAACACCATGTACCATCATATTTGGACACTGCCTCAGAACGCGTCGACATAGAGAGCTGAAATTGGAGCTCTCTATGTCGACGCGTTCTGAGGCAGTGTCCAAATATATAGCAGAAAACGAAATTTTTGTATGGCAACCTCACGAAGGAGTTGCCCGATTTGTCTCATTTTGGAACTTAATTTTACGTTTTTTTTAAAAGTCCGTGTACAAAATTTCAGCTTTCTGAGTGATCTCGTCCTCGAATTATCATGCGCACAGACGAACGGACAGACGGACGGACAGACGGACGGACGGACATGCAACAAACCAAAATAACTTTTAATATTATGCGTGCGTGTCCTATCCATTTTGCTCTATCATCATTATTTCGAGGTGTTACAAACGGAATGACAAACATAATATACCCTTTAGATTTCATATAGGGTGTAGAAATGCGGAAACTCCACACCGAAAGGTGTTTAAACCGGAGGAGGCATAATTAATAACGCTCTCTCGGCATTTGAAGAATGCGTCATTGTGCTGACGTGACTGACTTCTTCCGTTTTGGTTTGGAAGCCGATGAACTTGGCGCAGCAAACCATAGTGAGGAGCAACCTACGCTTGAAGGCTCTACTGGGGCTAGTAGTGCTGCCGCTGTCGAAGAAACAGATTACTGAAGAGATGCACACGGAGTAAGTTCTAACAGCAAAAAATGATCTCGACCAATATCCAATCATTAGTATTAATATGTAGAGCTTCAGGAACAAAGGAAGCCAAATACCAAGTACCAAGAAAGCATTCCTCGTTTGATAACAGAAGAAAACAAAATAAATGCAAATTTTGCAACATATAGCTTCGATAATCACTTTCGATCCGAAGTTATAAAATGTCGCTACTGGTTAGACATTTCATTGTATCGGAGGGGATTTTTCGCATTACTAGAGTCCACACTACAATGGCAAAATACATTGTAAATTGTAATATGGAATCTCAACGATACAAAAACGATGCATTCATGTAAATCTCTGAAAGGATGTTTATGTTATGAGAGTGGTGGAAGGAATGAAAAGTATTATAATAGGAATTTTGCTCCTGGTCTTGCTCTAACCTAAAAACTTTCTTCAACTGATTTTTTTTTTAACACTGACGTAATTCACGGCAAAGTTTATCTGGCTCCGGGAAATAACGCCCTATGAAATAACGCCAAAAGCGATAAGTGAAATAAGACCCAAAAGTTCCATATAAATTTCAACGTGTCAAAAGTGAAATAATGTCCAAACTTTTTGGGTTTTATTTCACTTATCGGTTTTGGACGAGATTTCATAATGTCCAAAATTCGTAAATGAAATAAAGCCCAATAAAAAAACATTGATCCTGATGAAATAATGTCGAAAAGACATTTCAGAAAATGAAAGAAATATTTCCCAACGGTATGTGTAAAATAAGAACGCGTCGCGCGTGTAGAGGAGGAGCGTTGGATCGGCGCTTTCTTCCGTTGGGGCGGCGCGTTTTCACATTGATATTTGATTTAAAGTAAGAACGCATCGCTCTGAGATGCTGGGCAGGGGGGATTTGTCGGCAAGGGGTGCAGGCACCGCGTTCTTACTTTAAATTAAATATCATTGTGAAAAAGCGCCGCCCTAAAGCGAGAAAGCGCAGCTCAAACGCTCCGACCCTACCCGTGCGACGCGTCCTTAATTCAGATACATCATCATCAATATTTTGGGCTTTATTTCAATTGCTTGTTCTCTTGATTTGAATTTTGAGCTTTGGTTCACTTTTTTTTGCGTTTTTTCATCTTCTTTTGAATTTATTTTATATCTATTTTCGGGCCTTATTTCATTAGGAAATAAATCCAAGTATATTTGGGTCTTATTTCACTTATCGCTTTGGGGCGTTATTTCATTGGGCGTTACTTCCCGAAGCCAGTTTATCTTGCTTAGTATTTAAAAAGAATTTATATTTATACGATTAAACAGACAATTTTGGTATTATATCAGGTAGAAAAGGTTGAGTTTTTTGTTCCACAATTGGGCCGTTGTTGCTTAACCTAAACGTTTGCACCACAGAATCTCACTTATTGCCAGAGCACCCCACACAGCACAAATATGGTCGTGGTATATTACTGGGAAAAATTAAGATATATAAATTGTCCGTGGGAAATTCCGTCCTGTCCCAGTTAACAACTTAGGACATCCCTGGAAGTGACGAATGTTCGGGGTTTGGATGTCCCTGGTAGATAAGGTGCCTTTCTCACAGGATTCTCTGAGGTTGTACTTAGGCACAGTTGACGTATGAAATAATGTGAAACTCCTACTGCAAGCATACCAAGGACATCTTATGGTCTCCTAGTTTATTGGCAGGATATACGGGGGTATATCTGAGGATATTATTTAATAGATTTTTTTATGGGAAGGCATATTTACAAAAAATAATTGCTAGAAATTATATGCGAGAGGCTATACACATTCTGAAATGTATAAATAAGAAACTTTGCCAACACAAAATTCTTATATAGTTTGACACATGTAGCTGACTTAAACAACACAATTCTTATATGGCATCTTTCCATACATATTTTTTTGTTCTGTTTCTGTTCTCCAAAAACGACTCATGGAAGTGCACCAAGCAACAAATTAGTGCTTTCACCAGAGAACCACACGAACCACGAGAAATAGAGAACATACTGAAATAAATTCTGGCAGATGGAAAATGACTTTCCCTTGTTTGTCCCAAAATTGTCCTGCAGATCCCGTATGTATTCGTGTGTAAAATATTGCGAATATTCCCATAGAGAGTAGTTGTGGGATAAGACAGGGAATACCTTATTGGAAATTTCTAATGACTCCTGGAAATAGGTACATACTGAATTCTTCCTGTTTAACCCGGGAAAGCTATGGGATTTGAGGGACAAGAATGGGATGTCCCTGGGTAATTTTGTGCTGTATGGACCTAAGCATTCAGATAACAGACGCCGGAATGATTCTCGCATTTTTCAATTTCGATGGTCTCTTATTCCCACGCCCA